>CM033470.1:55805245-55819232 GCA_019447015.1 Hymenochirus boettgeri | reverse complement strand
TAGTACACTCTATGTAACAGTCTATGTAACATCTATGTAACCATCTATGCAACAATCTATATAACAATCTATGTAACAGTCTATAGAACAGCCTATGTAACAATTAATGTAATAACAGTCACAGTATATAACAATTAATGTAACAGTCACAGTCTATGTAACAATCTATGTAACAATCTATGTACCAGTTTATGTACAATCTATGTAACAGTCTATAGAACAATCTATGTACCTGTCTATGTCACATCTATGTAACAGTCTATAAAATAGTCTATGTACAGTCTATAGAACAATCTATGTTGCTATCCATGTAAATGTAACAGTCTATGTACAGTCTATGTAACAATCTATGTAACAGTCTATGTAACAGTCTATGTAACAGTCTATGTAACAATCTATGTAACAGTCTATTAAAAGTCTATGTAACAATCTATATAACATCTAGGTAACACTCTATGTAACAGTCTATGTAACAATCTATGTAACAGTCTAATAACAGTCTATGTAACAGTCTATAGAACAATCTATGTAACTATCCATGTAAATGTAACAGTCTATGTACAGTCTATATAACAGTCTATGTAACAATATATGTACCAGTCTATGTACAGTCTATAGAACAATCTATGTACCTGTCTATGTAACAATCTATGTAACACTCTATAATACAGTCTAGAACAGTCTATGAACAATCTATGAACTATCCATGTCATGTAACAGTATGTAACAGTCTATGTAACAGTCTATGTAACAGTCTATGTAACAGTCTATATAACAGTCTAGTACACTCTTGTAACGTCTATGTAACAATCTATGTAACAGTCTATGCACACTCTATATAACAATCTATGTCAGTCTATAGAACAGCCTATGTAACAATTAAGTAACAGTCACTCTATGTAACAATTAATGTAACAGTCACAGTCTATGTAACAATCTATGTAACAGTCTATAGAACAATCTATGTACCTGTCTATGTAACAATCTATGTAACAGTCTATATAACGTCTATGTAACAGTCTATAGAACATCTATGTAACTATCCTGATAATGTAACAGTCTATGTAACAGTCTTATAACAGTCTATGTAACAATATATGTACCAGTCTATGTAACAGTCTTAGAACAATCTATGTACCTGTCTATGTACAATCTATGTAACACTCTATATAACAGTCTATGTAACAGTCTATAGAACAATATATGTAACTATCCATGTAAATGTAACAGTCTATGTAACAGTCTATGTAACAGTCTATGTAACAGTCTATGTAACAGTCTATGTAACAGTCTATGCAACAATCTATATAACAATCTATGTAACAGTCTATAGAACACTATGTAAACATTAATGTAACGTCAAGTCTATGTAACAATCTATGTAACAATCTATGTACCAGTTTATGTAACAATCTATGTAACAGTCTATAGAACAATCTATGTACCTGTCTATGTAACAATCTATGTAACACTCTATATAACAGTCTATGTAACAGTCTATAGAACAATCTATGTAACTATCCATGTAAATGTACACGTCTATGTAACAGTCTATGTAACAGTCTATGTACCAGTCTATGTAACAGTCATGCACATCTATATAACAATCTATGTAACAGTCTATAGAACAGCCTATGTACAATAATGTAACAGTCACAGTCTATGTAACAATAATGTAACGTCACAGTCTAGTAACAATCTATGTAACAATCTATGTACCAGTTATAGTAACAATCTATGTAACAGTCTATAGAACAATCTATGTACCTGTCTATGTCAATCTATGTACGTCTATATAACAGTCTATGTAACAGTCTATAACAATCTATGTAACTATCCATGTAAATGTAACAGTCTATGTAAACGTCTATGTAACATCTATGTAACATATATGTACCAGTCTATGTAACAGTCTATAGAACAACTATGTACCTGTCTATGTAACAATCTATGTAACACTCTATATAACAGTCTATGTAACAGTCTATAGAACAATCTATGTAACTATCCATGTAAATGTAACAGTCTGATTCTCTATGTAACAGTCTATGTAACAGTCTATGTAACAGTCTTAGAACAGTCTATAGAACAGTCTATGTACCTGTCTATGTACATCTTGTAACAGTCTATAACAGTTATGTAACAGTCTATGTACCTGTCTATGTAACAATCTATCAGTCTATAGAACATCTTGTAACAGTCTATGTACCTGTCTATGTAACAGTCTATAGAACAGTCTATGTAACAGTCTATGTACCTGTCTATGTAACAATCTATGTAACAGTCTATATAACAGTCTATATAACAGTCTATGTAACAGTCTATGTAACAGTCTATGTAACAGTCTATAGAACAATCTATGTAACTATCCATGTAAATGTAACAGTCTATGTAACAGTCTATGTAACAGTCTATGTAACAGTCTATAGAACAATCTATGTAACTATCCATGTAAATTTAACAGTCTATGTAACATCTATTAACAGTCTATGTACATCTATGTAACAGTCTTGTAACAATCTATGTACCAGTCATCTTGTAACAGTTTTAGAACAATCTATATATAATCTATGTACCAATCTATGTAACAGTCTATAGAACAATTATGTAACGTCTATGTACTGTCTATGTAACAGTCTATGTAACAATCTATGCAACATTCTATGTAACAATCTATGTAACAGTCTTTAGAACAATCTATGTAACAATCTATGTACCAGTCTAGGTAACAATCTATGTTATAAAGAATAATCTATGTAACAATTTATATACAATCTATGTACAATCTTTATACAATCTATGTAACAATCTATGTACCAGTTTATGTAAAAATCTAGTAACAGCCTATTTACCAGTCCATGTAACAATCTATATACCAGTCTATGTACAATCTATGCAACAATCTTCATAACATTCTATGTAACAATCTATATAACAATCTATGTAACAATTTGTTACAACTATAACAATCTATAATAAATCTATGTAACAATATATAACAATATGTAACAATCTATATAAAAATCTATGTAACAATCTATGTAACAGTCTATATAACAGTCTATGTAACAATCTAATAAAAATGTATGTACAATCTGTAACAATCTTTGTAACAGTCTTTAGAACAATCTAATATATAATCTATGTACCAGTTTGTGTAACAATCTATGTAACAGTCTATGTAATCGGTGTAATAGTCTATGTAACAATCTATGAACAATCAGCTCAATCTATGTAACAATCATATGGGTGGGTGTACTTTACAGGGATGGTATGGGTGGGTGTACTTTACAGGAATGGTATGGGTGGGTGTACTTTACAGGGATGGTATGGATGACTGGGTGCACTGTTAGGGATGGTATGGGTGGTGTACTTTAGGATGGTTGGGTGACTGGGTTTGCTGTACAGGGATGGTATCGGTACTGGTGCACTGTACATGGATGTATGGGTGACTGGGTGCACTGTACAGGATGGTATGGGTGACTGGGTGCACTGTACAGGGATGGTATGGGGTTCTTTACAGGGATGGTATGGATGACTGGGTGCACTGTACAGGGATGGTTAGGTGGGTGCACTGTACAGGGATGGTATGGGTGGGTGTACTTTACAGGGATTATGGATGACTGGGTGCACTGAACAGAGATGGTATGGCTGGGTGTACTGTACGGGATGGTATGGATGACTGGGTGCACTGTAATAATATTATGGGGACTGGGCGCAGGAGTGGGTTAAGGGCGGGGGGATTACTGGTGCCTGGAATCCCCCTTTCTGCCTGCTCAGTGCAGTCTGCTGTTCTACCTCTCCTGGTGTCCATAGACTGTTATATAGTTGCTTGCACAGAGTTTAACTGCCGTGTCTGTAGCGAGTCTGTTCACTGCTGCCCAGGAGACCCAGATGTCTTATCTTGAGTCTTATCTGGGGGCTGGCTAACATTGGCTAATGAACTGGGGTCTGACTAACACTGGCTAATGATCTGGAGGGCTGACTTACACTGGCTAATGAACATGGGGGCTGACTAACACTGGCTAATGACATGGGCTGACTAACACTGGCTAATGAACTGGAGGGCTGACGTAACATTAGCTAATGAACTGGAGGGCGGACTAACAAACTGGAGGCTTAGGTAACAATGGCTAATGAACTGGAGGGCTGACTAACCCTGGCTAATGACTGGAGTGCGGAGGGCTGACTAACACTGGCTAACGAACATGGGGGCTGACTAACACTGGGCTAACAAACTGGAGGGCTGACTTAACTTTGGCTAATGAACTGGAGTGCTGACGTAACAATGGCTAATGAACTGGAGGGCTGACTAACACTGGCTAATGAACTGGAGGACTGGCTAACTTTGGCTAATGAACTGGAGGGCTGATGTAAACTGGCTAATGAACTGGGGGCTGACTAACACTGGCTAATGACTGGTGGTCTGACGAATACTATGTGCTTCTTTTATCTGATAGAAGAGAGGTCTTCAGTTCTTTGCCTATGTTAAGCTAGAGGCGCTCGCGGTGCCATTTTAGAATGTAACTTACGAGCTTCTGTGGCAGCCCACATTTTTCATTGGAGACCAGCCCAGGGGGCATCTGCCCCTCTGGGCCAGTCCTCCAATGTGCAGTGGGTAAATCCTGATAAGGGATAAATTCGCGATATTTAATAGTGAAAGAGCATTTACCCAGAACGATAGCAGCTCTGGAAATGAGCCTACATTTTTTTTTATTAAAAATAATTAACCTTATGTATAGAAATGTATGTATAAAAAATGCCCCCTATTACAGTGTAATATAAGTTTATAAAGTCAACTCTGAGTTCCCTGCCCTATATGTGCTTTTATATGGTCAGAGAACTCCTCTGTGAATTCTGCCAGATCCACCATCTGTCACACTCTGACTTTAAAGACACTAATGGTAATGTAGTGCAATTGTGGATTCCTCAGTAAAAAAGGTTAGGCTGGGTGCCACGGACAAATTTTCTGTCCTGACCGTTCACCCTATAGAGTGGTCGGCCACAGCAAATATCTCCTATGGACCACACGATCGGTGATGATTTACCGGCATGTCAAATTGCCCCTTCATCTTATCCAGGCAAACACCAACCTCAGATTTTGTGGCCTGACCCCCAGTATGGAAATATCAGTTGATTGCCTAAAAAATCTGTTTGTGAGCCCAGCCTTAATGAATATATTTTCTAACAGGGAATATCTGTATAGGATAACTGTTATGATCGTGGCAATCCCTTATATTAATTAAATATATTTATATTCAATAGAGAGATTGCATTGAGTTTTTAGGAGCTACCAATGTGGTGGGGGGTATATGATATTACATATAGGAAATGTATGTGTGTACTATCTCACTATTACAATTTAAATGACCATCAGTAAATGTAATAAAGAATAGCACTGACTTATATTAGGTACAACACAAAATATATAAAATACATTTCTTACAGAGCTGAGATTCCTATTACAACATGGAATGGTCAAAATGGGAGATTATCCACTCCACTGTTTTTTCTCCCTGTTTTCTCTGTATATTTGTTCCTGTATTAAGCTATGGAGGCTGCTACTGATAGTATTGATTAAATCCTCCTGTCCTGTACCACTTTTGCTAGAGAATATTATTATATGATCCATTTATAATAGATCACATGGATGTATTTGGTCATGAACCTCCTTTGGGCTTGTTCAGTTGTAACCAATTTAGGAATCCACCCTTGATAATCCTGCGCTTGCCACTGGGGCGCACTGTTAAGTCTAGTTTTACAGATTCCTTAAATTAGAAACCCGTTTCTTTTATGCTGTGCACATAATCTGGCAGGCCCAGAATTACATTTTTATCTGCAAAAAATGTAACATCCATTTACCCCAATAGCCTGGATTAATAACCTGCAAAATAAGGTTTTTGTTTGGTAATGAATGTACTGTATGGTTGTGTATATATGTAAGAATGCAGAACTCTCTTACCATAGTAAAGCATATTTTAATAATCTGGACTTTAACCACAACGTGGCAGTATAATTGCTACAAATTAGATACTGTATTTTTTCATAGATTTTAAATACAGTCAAGGAAGAGGAATTTACCTTCTACTGATGTATTAAAATTGTCAAGGTGCACAGTAAAATCTCATCTGTATGTTTATCCTATAAATGTTCATTGTTACTTTGTTGACTCTGAAGATTGGTATTGTTTTGTGATTGCAGAGGCAGAAGAGAGTGTCGGGCCATAGGAGCGAGATTCCTCTTCCATCGCTTATGTTGCAGGACCTGCGAGAGTGTGTCAGCAAGTTGGACCATCAGTCTTTTGCAGAGCTAAAGAGTTACAAGGAACCCCCAATCATGGTGCATAGTATCCTTAAAGCAGTACTGCTTGTCTTTAGTCCAGATTGGGAGAATCAGAGGAGATTGAGAGCTGGAATCAGTGTAAACTGGTAAGCTGAAAAGTGGAGTTGCCACATTAGTATGCCCTGACCAGTTAAGGGGAAGTTCAGTGCAAATACGTATACTTTTAAGAAGAAAAGAGCAGAATTTTCCCATCCCAATGACCTTAACCTGTCCATTCATAATTATAAATAATGCTTTCAAAATACTGACTTCCTGTTTGCAGGACCCCTAATAGAGACAATTATGGTCTTGCCCCTGACCCAGCACCTGGGTTGATTCAGTTGCTCAGTAGAGATCTGAGCATGTTTGACCCTCCAACAGACAATCAGTAGAAATTACTGTTAGGAACATTCCAAGGAAGTGGTGCATCCTGGGAAGAAGGACCTGAAATGTCAGCTCACTAATGTCAACAGCAGGGAATAGCAAGGGGTAGAAATGTAACTGATTTTCAGAATGGAAGAGAATATCTAAAATCCTAACTGCTGTTTCCGGTTCTGTGAGTCCGCGTGTGTGTCACTGCAATCCTAAGGACTCACCACTAGAGGGAGATGGTAGATTGTCCCTGCAGTTCCCTTGACTCACCAAGAGGGAGTAACACAGGAAACCACAACGGCAGCAGATAAGGTAAGGAGGGGACTCTGCCACAGAGGGGGGACTCTGCCACAGGAGGGGGAGACTGTCACAGAGGGGCCAATCTGTCAGAGAGGGGATGACCCCCTGCTGACACAGAGGGGGACTCTGCCTTTTGGGACAGAGGGGGGTACTCTGCCTTTTAGGATATGAGGGAACTTTGCCTGTTGGACCAGAGGGGGTACTCTTTTTTGTGACAGGGGGCACTCTGCCCTTTGGGACATAGGAGGGGGCTCTGC
This sequence comes from Hymenochirus boettgeri, assembly GCA_019447015.1. Lineage (NCBI taxonomy): Eukaryota > Metazoa > Chordata > Amphibia > Anura > Pipidae > Hymenochirus > Hymenochirus boettgeri. The sequence goes on along the minus strand of CM033470.1, from coordinate 55,811,982 downwards.
CTTTGGGAAGAGGGGGGGACTCTGCCTTTTGGTACAGAGGGGGGAACACTGCCTTTTGGGACAGAGGGGGAAACTCTGCCTTTTGGGACAGAGGGGGAATCTGGCCTTGGGACACTAAGGGGGCTCTGGGCTCTCAGCCCCGTTAATGTAACAGACTTAATGTCTAGTGTAGAATAACTAGGTATGCATAATATAAACTAAAAAATGTAAAAATATATTTAACCTACCCTTTTACTGTTGTTTCTGCTATACATATTAGCTGTCATTTACCGGTGACAATATCTCTCTGATCAGCGTTGCATGCACGGTTTCGATATATCACTTTAAACACTTTGCATGTTAAATTTTCAATGTGCCAGTTAGTCCTGACTTTCTTATAATAAAAATATTGCTGGAGCACAGGGGTGGCCTGGCAGAAGCAGTTTTCTATGTGCTGGAGCTCCTCACAGAAAAAAATTGCCCTAGGTACTTTTCATGTTAACTGTGTTTTTAAAATTTTATATGCACTTAGTTCTCCTTTAGATCAGTTGTTAACAGCTCTAAGTAATGAGGCTGATTATCTTTATCCTAAGTGGTCTACAGAGGGAGTCTTACCCGTCTTCATGCAGAAAATATTAAACCTACATTCTGCATTTATTTACCGTATAACTCGAGTAAACCAACCCGAGTATAAACCGAGATACCTAATTTTACCTGAAAAAACTAATAAAAGTGATTGAGTGTATAACACAGGGTAGAAATTATGACCACTACTGCCTTCTGATTCTGTATTGTTTTGAGGCTTTAGTTGCCCTTTAAATGGACAGCAGAATCCCAACAGTAATAGCCAAATCCAGTATGGCTATTACTGTATGGGACTACTGTATGGAGGGGGAGGCCTGCAGTGCGTAGGACAAAATTCACCCGGAGAAGAGACAGGAGCAGACTCTGCTATCCTCCGGTGGCCAGTTTTTCAGACTTTGGGGGAGGGAATCCAAGAGAACCATTTGGAGCTGGGATGTAAGGTAAGGATTTATTACACTACAGAGTGGGCCAGTAGTGGGGGGTGTCCTGATATGGATCCTACTATAAGCAGATCTAGTATAATTATTAATTATTAATGTCTGTAATAGTAGGATCCCATTTGTTTATTTTTTGCACATGTGTGTTTTCCTCTTTTCAGCTGTATTTCGCTACCATTTGTGGAGGTGTCATAAAACTCAGCAGGATGCCAAGGATTGTTATTCCTTGGACCCTTCTAAAGGATACTGGAGACTTGAGTCTCCTGATCTCAGCAGGAGGTCAAACAGACCTGGGAATGTGACCTTTGGTTTACCTATGATAAGGCACAATCCCCTTTTCCATACCTATACATAACTCTGCCTATGTAATAGAATATGGCAAGCCGATATGAAATAGGTTCCAGGCAGGTCAGACCTCGGTACAACCCAAAACACCATGTATGTAGGCCTTAGTAGAGGCTGGGAACCTACCTTATGTCGTTCTGGTTAACTATATTTTCCATATCTGTCATGTTTGGTGCTATCAACTGGTAAATTCATGACAATAACTAATTAGTGATTTCCAGTTGGTAGCACCTTGGACCACAGAGATATGAATTCTCTAAAACATAATGTAACGCGGGTGTGTCTTCCATAGGTAATCACATATCTGACACACCCTCAGTCCAGCCTACACCTGTTGGCGATTGGTTGGGGTAAATCATTGCCCTCCTTTTGCCTGGGGGTAGATAAGGAGCTACACAGCTACTAGAAGAGCTCCTGATTTTACATCTTATGAAACATCAAAGTGGATTACAGTGAGTTACCTTTTGGAGCCAGGAACTCTTTTACATCTATGGATTCTTTTTTTAAGGACTTGGACTTTCACTGTCATATACCGTATATACTCGAGTATAAGCCGACTCGAGTATAAGCCGAGGTACCCTTTTTGCCTCCAATTAGAAAAACATGATTGACTCGAGTATAAGCCGAGGGTATCAGTAACCCTAATACCTTTCCACTGTAGAGTTTGGAAACTACAACTCCCACATGCTGATTGCTGGGAGTTGTAGTTTCCAACCACCTATAGTAAAGGTATTGGGGGTTACTGTATGCATACTGTCCTCCCCCTAATACTTTTCCATTCAGAATGTTGGAAACTACAACTCCCAGCATGCTTGGTTGCTGGGAGTTGTGTTCCAACCACCTATAGTAAAAAGTAATGTGGGTGTCTGCATGGCATACTGTCCCCCCAGCCCTCCCCCCCAGCTCACTTACCGTACCTGTCTTCAGTCTTCCTCTCTCTGCCGGCTGCCGCAATCCAGAAGCAGCCGTGAGTCAGGCCGCAGTTCCCTACTGCTTCGCGGCGCGCGCGATGACGTCATCCCGCCAGCGTGCACGATGACATCATCGCGCAACAGTGAAGAACTACTGGGAACTGCCGCCTGACTCGCGGCTGCTTCTGGATTGAAGGTAAGTTTCTGTGACTCGAGTATAAGCCGAGACAAGGTTTTTAGGTTGATTTTTTAAACCTAAAAACCTCGGCTTATACTCGAGTATATACGGTAAGTATTTTTCCCTTTTATCCATTTTTTTACTGTTGCCTGTTTTTATGTCTGTTTGTTAATTATTTTGTAACCAATTATCCCGTTTTTTATTTTTTTTATTAAACGAATTCTATAAAATCGTTAGCTGATTCTCCTAGTGCTCTAACAGAACTAAGTAAGATCCTGTCCTCTGAGACGCTACGTGTAGTAATTGCATTTAGTACTTGTTTATTATCTGGTACTATTCCTGCCTGAGTGTGGCAGCGAGTGTACAGGTAATTAGTATTATTTTACATTTATAGCCGTTAAGGCTGGTATCGGTTTCCACGGCTGTTAGTAGTGGGTTATGTGGGTAGTTTATATATCTGGTAAGGGGTATATGTTAGTGACGACAACATTCAACCTAGTTTTGACCCGGTGAGCTGGAAAGCTCTGTTTGGTCTGAGGTTGAGAGTTGTGGTATCTCACTGGTATCGGTTCCCACAGCCGTTAGTGTGTGGGTGGTGGCAGTGTTTATATACCTGGTAGTGGTATAGGATAAGTGACGGCAGCCCTCAACCTGGTTTTGACCCTGTGAGCTGGGAAAGCTCCGTTTGGTCTGAGGTTGAGAGCTGTAGTTCCGTCACAGGGGGGATTATAATTTTGGGGGCAGACATGCCCTTTAACTTTTGAAATCTTATCATAAGGTACAGATGGCACATAGCCATAATGTTACTTCTATTCTGTTTCTAATTATATTTTCATTTTCAATGTACACTTGAAATACTTAATAAATGTTTTTTTCCCACCGCAGAAAGTAAACAGTGATTTAACCAGAAATTTTATTCTTTGATCCAAGTGCCCAATCTGTACAGACTAAAACAGAAGTTTTGGCAAGTACATTAAAGGTAAATACCTAGAACCTTCTCACTCCTATATTCAGTAGTTCCTCTTGAAATGAATGAATGAATGAACTTTATTATTACATCTGCTGAATATTGTATATAATGTCCAAGCTTTCTGATTGGTCTTAATCAGTAAGGGCTCAGAATAATTAATAATAAGCATGATCAGTGTCGGACTGGCCCACCATTTATAGGGGAATACACCGGTGGGACCATAGCTCATCACCCCAGAAAACAAAGGAAACTGCTAAAATGTAAATACAGAGCCAAATTGACACTAAGAAATGCATTTTAATAAAAAATAGGAGTAAGATAGATATGTAAATGAGTGATAAGCAGGGGCATAACCACCAGGGGAGCAGCTTCAGGGGGGTCTGTGAGCCAAGGGGTCCTATCTTCTAATTTTTGCTATGACAGATAACTCCTCCTTCTAGAAAACACTGTAGGTGAAGCAGGAATAGGAGCCCCATCATAGCTTTGCTGGGGGCCCGTGATTCCTAGTTATAGTGATTACTGTGATTGGGCATCAACAGCCCAATTGTAACAAATGTCTCTAAAAATTATACATGCATTAGCTTTACTGTGACCTTTTGCTAAGTCCAGGGTCCTATAATATAAATAAAGAAAAGTGGTGCAAAAACTGAAACAACTGGTGACTAGATTCAAAAGGAAAACTGTTGATATTTAACTTGTCAGAGGGAGTTCAGGTTTTATATTGCTACATTCCACAAATTACCCCAATCCAATCCATTACTAGCCTTGTAACAACTTTAATGTATAATCTATCTATCTAGCACATCATTTCCTATATAGCCTTACAAGAGTTTAGTGTTTATGGAAAGAGTTAGAGGCCCTACTTACAGACAGTTGTTTTAGCATTTTATAACTAGATCCTCCTAAAATTCATTATGACTAAAACGTGTAGAAATAGTATTCAACACAAACTTCTTTGCATGATGTAAAATCTTTTTCAAAATCTAATTCTAGCTACGGTAAATAACCATGCAAACTACTGTTCCAGGTATTCCTAGAGGAGCAGTCTGGAAACATGGCTCGATCCCGGCGGAACATCTCTATAACTGGGCTTTTACCTGCCTTTCCCTAATGGAGCTTGCAGAAAATACCAAACACGCAAACAACTTCACAGGTCACTCAAATATGATTACAGGATTTATAGGAAAACTAGGGAAGTTCACTGTGAATGAACACAACTCTAGTATCCCAAAGCAATGTTTTGTGGTTTTAAAGCAATCTCAAAACTAAAGCGATGTGTCACCTTTTTAAAAAAAAAGTCTGTATAATGCTTTAATACCTATGCGCATGGTATGTGTCCGTGTATATACAAGTCCTCAAAATAATTATACAGTGCTATACTGCAGACCACAAAGGATTCTGGATTGTTAATGTCAAAACCTTGGATATTGGAAAATATGCAGTAATATTGTTGCACACAGAATGTTTTGCTTCTGGTCAATCAACGCTTTTCCTATGCCCCTGACTTAGGAGGAGACGTGTACAACTCAAGGTTGAACACATTGCCTTTTGGAGGATTCCAACATATAATTTATTTTTAAACACTTGTTCAGCAGAAGACCAAGATATCCATTACAATGTGTCTTGCATTGTAAGACACATAGGTTAGGTCAAATAACCTTTTGTATTATCAAATAATCTAGATTTAATACTCAAAAAGTACTCACTTGTTTACATAGATATAATAATATATATACAGTATTGTAGGTGGGAATGGAGAGGCAATTTTCTACAGCCATGTATCAGCGAAATATGGAAGTTTGGCTTTCAGACTCACAACCCAATGATATTACACTCCAAACCTGCTTGGACCTATGATACCACAACATTTTTCCATATTGAGAACATGGTCTGGATATTGGAAACCAATACCCTTGCTGCTATGAATAATTATAACGTACCATGCACTTGATTTTCATTACTGTCATCCGTCAGCTTATTTGACTAGAAACATTCTGCTCTCTTGCTGGAAGTGGTTACATACTTCTGTATTCAGAATGTGCAAAGCATTGTCCCTCACTCTAGGTACAGATCCATCTCTCTAATAACAAATTCCAGAAGACGCGTTTTTAATAAAAGCTGAATTTGGGTTTCTATTTTCTTGTGTTCTTTTATTTAGCTGATAAAATAGTGTTTGAAAGTGGCAGGTCAGAGCTGTCATGTCTGATCCTTTTCTATGATAACATTCATTTATTATTACAGTCTCTTCTCCAAGGTTATCAGCTGATGGCTTTTTTTTAAAATAAGGGACATTAACCACCAACAGTTATTTTTCTAGGAGACAATGTGTGAAAAGATATTAAAAAAACATGATTTTTTCTACAGTTATGTTTACCAATGCAACTATATCTAGAGTGGATCCAATAAAGTATTTGTTTGATTCCTGCAGGGACTGATAAAGTTGCCTGTGTGTTTATAATATTGGTAAAGTTCTGGTGAGATGGAGGTCATTACAAAGTGAATAAAACACAACAATCAGAAATATTTTTCTCAACAGCAATTAAAACAGCAATATCGCCCAAGGAATTTATGGTGATAAGTGGGCTGAACATATACCACTAAAGAACAGCATAAAGCATTCCTCCAAATAAGCAAGGGACATTGATTCTTCTTGTTATATTTGCTATTAGGATATATACAGTACTGTTTTAACACTTATGTGATAGGCTTAAATGCATGTGTTTAATCAGGCTAGGCGCTATTATCCTTTCTCTGTGGTTACCCTTTTACGGGTCTATTGCAGCTAGAAAACACCTGAATGCTGCTGATTTACAGCACAGGCAAAACTAGACCTCTTGTTAAATAAAAATGTATTAGGGCTCGTTCACACTAGAGCACGTTTTGGTGCGTTTTACATGACTGCCATTCCCAGACCAGTCTCCACTGCGGCTGCTCAGGAACACACAAAAGAACACAGCAGCCGCATGGCGAGACAGGAAGCAGCTGGGGATCGAGGAGCTTATTAGTATAAAATCTCTTGCTGGAAGCAGATTTAATGATTAGAAACCAAATGAAGTCCAGGTGTGGGGGGGGGGGGGTTGGACAACATACGATTGTTGTGTCCAGAGGGGAGGACAGTCCCTTTTATAATAATAAATTCTAATATAAAGTGCTAAATATGGTAATTACAACATTACAACATTAAAAAAACGGTGGCCACATAATAATTTGCATGAGAGACAGCAGTCTATGTAACAGTCTATAGAACAATCTATGTACCTGTCTATGTAACAATCTATGTAACACTCTATATAACAGTCTATGTAACAGTCTATAGAACAATCTATGTAACT
>CM033470.1:55352348-55805043 GCA_019447015.1 Hymenochirus boettgeri | reverse complement strand
CAACCTGGCATTGATAACATGGCTGGCACACACTGATAACATGGTTGACACATGCATTGGTATTATGCTTGGCAACGTGGCAGACAGAAACTGGTAGTATGCTTGGCATCCTGGCACTGGTAACATGGTTAGCATACAGACACTGGTACTATGTTTGGCAACCTGGCACTGGTAACATGCTTGGCACAGGCACTGGTACTATGCTTGGCAACCTGGCACTGGTAACATGCTTGGCACACAGAAACTGGTACTATGCTTGGCAACCTGGCATTGATAACATGGCTGGCACACACTGATAACATGGTTGGCACAGGCATTCGTACTATGCTTGGCGTCCTATATAACAGCGTCTTGTAACAGCTATCAACAATCTATGTCACTATCATGTTAAATGTAACAGTCTATGTAACAGTCTATATAACAGTCTATGTAACAATATATTGTACCAGTCTATGTAACATTCATAGCAACATCTATGTACCTGCTATGTAACAATCTGAGGTAACATTATATACAGTCTATGTACAGTCTATAGAACAATCTAGATGTAACTATTCCATGTCTATGTAACAGCTATGTAAAACGTCTATGTAACGTCTAGGTACCAGTCCTATTGTAACAGTCTATTATAAACAGCAAAAAAATAGGTAACACTCTCGTAACAGTTATGTCAATATAGTCCCAGTCTATGACAACAATCTAATAACAATCTATGTAACAGTCTATAAACCGACCTATGTTAACATTAATGTAACAGTCACAGTCATGTAACAATGTAAGTAACAGTCACAGTCTATGTACACATCTATGTAACAGTTACTATGAACAATCCTATGTAACCTGTCTAGTAACAATCTATGTAAAGTCTATATAACATTCTAGTAACCGTCTCTAGAACAATCTAATTAACTATGAAACATCCATGTAAATGTAACAGTCTATTACGTCAAGACAGTCTATGTACACCAATATATTAAACCAGTATATGTAAAGGTCAGTTATAGAACAATCTATGTACTGTCATGTAAACAAATCTATGTAACCCTCTATATATAGTCTATGTAACAGTCCTATAGAACACATATATGCTAATAACCATGTAAATGGTAACAGTCTAGTACAGTCTATGTAAACCGAGTACGTTATGTAACAGTCTATGTAAACAGTCTATGAAACATGTCTAAGAACAATCTTATAACAGTCCTAACCTCTTAGAACAGCCTATGTAACAATTATTAACATCACAGTCTATGTAAACAATCTATTAACAATCTATGTACCGTTTAGGGAACAATCTATGTTAACAGTCTATGAGAAACAATCTGATGTACCTGTCTATGTACAATCTATTGTAACACTCTATATAACAGTCTATGTAACAGCTCTATAGAACAACTCTATGTAACTATTCCATGTAAATGTAACAGTCTATGTAACAGTCTATGTACAGTCATGTAACAGTCTATGTACGTCTATGCAACAATCTATATAACAATCTATGTAACAGTCTATAGAACGCCTGTAACTGTAACAGCAGTTATGTAAAAGTCAACAACTTATGTACATATGTAACAATCTAAGGTCAGTTTAATGTCAGCACAGTCAGGTAAACAAGTCTATAGAACAATCTATGTACCCGAGTCTATGGTACACAAATTTGTAAAACAGTCTATGAACATCTATGTAAGGCTATTACATCATGTAACCGATATACAGTATGTACATACATATTAAATACCATGTAAATGTACAGTCTTTGTAACAGTCTAGTAACAGTCTAGTAAATACATATTGTAACAGCTAGAGTAACAGTCTATAGAACAATCTAGTTAACTTGCCTATTAACAATCTATGTAACAATCTATATAACAGTCTAGGTAACAGTCTCATAGACATCTATGTTGTACTATCTCATGAAATGTAAAACGTCTATGTAACAGTCATGAACAGTCCTCATGTAACATCTAGGTAACAGTCTATAGAACAGTCTCTATAGAACATCTATGTACCTGTCTATATGTACAGTCATGTAACATTCTATAGACATCTATGTACGTCTATGTACCTGTCATGTAACAATTCTATGTAACAGTCTATAGAACAGTCTATGTAACAGTCTAATGTAACTTCTATGTAACAGTCTATAGAACAGGCTATGTAACAGTCCTATGACCTGTCTAGTAACAATCTCTGTAAAACAGTTCTATATAACAGTTATATAACTCTATGTACAGTCTATGTAACAGTCTATGTAACAGTCTATAGCAATCATGAACTACCATGTAAATGTAACAGCTCTCTGTAACAGTCATATGTAACAGTCTATGTAACAGTCTATAGAACAATCTATGGAAATATCCATGTAAATGTAACAGTCTATGTAAACAAGTCTCATATAACAGTCAATGTAAAATCTAGTAACAGTCTAGTACAAATCTATGTACCCGTCTATGTAAAAGTCTTAGAACAATCTATATAATAATCTATGTACCTACTATGGTAAACAGTCTATAGAAACAATGTATTAACATCTATGTACTCTAGTAATTATGTAACATCTATGTAACAATCATGATCTATGTAACAATCATGTCAACAGTCTTGAAACAATCTATGTAACAATCGATTGTACCAGTCTAGGTAACAATCTAGTTATAAGAATAATCTATGTAAACCAATTTATATAACAATCTATGTAACAATCTTTATACAATCTTGGTACAATTATGTACCAGTTTATGTAAAAAATCTTGTAACAGCCTATTTAACCATCCATGTACACAATATATTATACCTCTATGTAAAAACAAATCTATGCAACATCTTATACATCTATGTAACAATCTATATAACAATGCTATGTAACAATTGTTTACATCTATCTACAATCTATATAAAGAATCTTGTAACAAAATTATATAACAATATGAACAATCTATATAAAAATCTATGAACATCTATGTAACAGTCTATATACGAACAGTCTCTGTAACAATCTATATAAATGTTGTAACACATCTATGTAACAATCTTTGTAACAGTCTTTAGAACAATTAATATAATAATCTACTGTACCAGTTTCGTGTAACAATCTATGTACATCTATGTATATGTGTAACTATCTATGTAACATCTGAGTAAACAATCCACTCAATCTAGTAACAATTCATATGGATGGGTGTAAAATTTTACGATGGATGGTATGGGTGGGTTGTACTTTACGGAATGGTATGGGTGGGTGTAACTTTACAGGGATGGTATGGATGACTGGGTGCACTGTATGGGATGGTATGGTGGGTGTAACTTTACAGGGATGGTATGGGTGTACTGGTGTCTGTACAGGGATGGTATCGCGGTGACTGGGTGCACTGTACATGGATGGATGGTGACTGGGCACTGTCTCAGGTCTGGTAGGGGTGACGGGTGGCACGGTAACAGGATGGTATGGGTGGGTGTACTTTACAGGTGGTATGGTTATGGACTCGGTGGAATGTGGTGCACTGTACAGGGTTGTATAGGGGGGTGAAGTAGATGGATGGGGTGGGGTGTACTTTACAGGGATTATATGGATGAACTGGTGTGCCTGAACAGAGATGGTATGGATGGGTTGTACTTACCGGGATGGTTATGGATGACTTTGGTGCCCTGTAAATTAATATTATGGGAGAGGGCGCAGGGAGTGGGTTAAGGGCGGGGGGATTACGGTGCCGGGAATCCCCCCTTTCTGCCTGCTCAGTCCGTCCTGCTTGTTCTACCTCTCCTGGTTGTCCCATAGACTGTTATATAGTTGCTTGCACAGAGTTTAACTGCGCGTGTCCTGTAGCGAGTCTGTTCACTGCTGCCGAGGAGACCCAGATGTCTTATCTCGAGTCTTATCTGGGGGCTGGCAACATTGGCTAATGCACGGGTGGTGCTGACAACACTGGCTAATGATCTGGAGGGCTGAGTACACTGGCTAATGAACACTGGGTGCTGACTAACATGGCTAATGAATGGGGGCGACTAACACTGGCCTAAGGAACTGGATGGGGCATGAGTAACATTAGCTATGAATGGAAGGGCTGACTAAAACTGGAGGGCTGTATGTAACAATGGCTAATGAACTGGAGGGCTGACAAACCCTGGCTATGAACTGGAGTGCGGAGGGCTGACTAACACTGGCTAACGACATGGGGGCTGACTAACACTGGCTAACAACCTGGGGGCTGGCCTTAACTTGGCTAATGAAACTGGATGCTGACGTAACAAGTGCTAACTGAACTGGAGGGCTGACTAACACTGGCTAATGAACTGGAGGACTGGCAACTTTGGCTATGAACTGGGTGGCTGATGTAAAACTGGCCTAATGAAACGGGGGCTGACTCAACATGGCTAATGAACTGGTGGTCTGACGAAATACTATGCGCTTTTTAATTATGATAGAAGGAGGGTCTTCAGTTCTTTGCCTATGTTAAGCTTAGAGGCGCTCGCGGTGCCATTTTGAAGTACTTACTAAGAGCTTCTGTGGCAGCCACATTTTTCATCTGGAGACCAGCCCAGGGGGCATCTGCCCTCTGGGCAAGTCCTCATTGGCAGTGGGGTACTGATACAGGATAAATTCGCCGATATTTTAGTATATGAAAGGGAGCATTTACCCAGAAACGATAGCAGCCTCTGGATAAATGAGCCTACATTTTTTTTTATTAAAAATAATAAACCTTATGTGATAAGAAAATGATGTATAACGAAAAAATGCCCCCTATTACACGTGTAATATAATGTTATGAAAGTCAACTCTGGTCCTGCCTATATTGCTTTTTATATGGTCAGAGAACTCCTCGTGTGATTCTGCCAGATCCACATCTGTGTCACAGCTCTGACTTAAAACGACACTATGGTAATGTAGTGCAATTGTGGAGCATTCCTCAGTAACAAAAGGTTAGGCTGTGGTTGCACACGGACAAATTTTTGTCCTGACCGTTCACCACTATGAGTGGTCTGCCAAGCAAACTATCTCTATGACCCCACACGATCGGTTTGATTTACCGCATGTCAAATTTCCCCTCATCTTCACCAGGGCAAACACCAAAAAAAAACCCCTTCAGATTTTGTGGCCTGACCCACCGAATATGGAAAGATCAGTTGATTGGCCTAAAAATCTGTTGCTGAGCCCAGCCTCTTACTGCATATATTCTAAAACAGGGAATATACTGTATAGGATAACTGTTTATGATCGTGGCACCTTATTATTATATTAATATATTTAGTATTTCAATAGGAGATTGCATTGAAGTTTTTTAGGAGCTACAATGTGGTGGGGGGGTATATGATATTACATATATGGAAATATGTGTTGTACTATCTCACTTTACAATTTAAATGACCATCATAATGTATATAAAAGAATAGCACTGAACTTATATTAGGTACCACACAAAATATAAAATACATTTTTACAGACTGAGATCTCTATAGCAACATGGAATGGTCAAAATTGGGAGATTATACCAATCCACTGTTTTTTCTCCCTGTTTTCTCTGTAATTGTTCTCTGTATGAAGCTATGGAGGCTGCTACTGATAGTATTGATTGAAATCCTCCTGTCTTGTACCACTTTTGCTAGAGGGATATAGATATTATATGATCCATGTATAAATAATCACAGATAGTGATTTGGTCATGAACCATCTTTGTGGCGTCGTGTTCAGTTTGTAACCATTTAGGAATCCACCCTTGATAACCCGCGCTTGCCACTGGGACGGCACTGTTAATCTAGTTTAACAGATGTCCTTAATTATTAGAAAAACCCGGTTCTTTTATGCTGTGCACAAACTGGCAGGCCCGAAATATACATTTTTTATCTGCAAAAAATGTTAACATCATGATAGACCCAATAGCCTGATTAAACCTGACAAAATAAGGTTTTTTTTGGTATATGAATGTACTGTTGGTTTTGTGTATATGTAAGAAATGCAGGAACTCTCTTACCATAGTTAAAGTCATATTTAAATAATGCCGGACTTTACACAACGTGGCAGTATAATGCTACAGAATTAAATACTGTATTTTTTCATGATTTTAAATACAGTCAAGGAAGAGGGAATTTTACCTTCTATTGATTGTATGTATAAAATTCGTCCAAGGTCACAGTTAAAATCTCATCTGTATGTTATCCTATAAATGTTCATTGTGTACTTGGGTATGACTCTGAAGATTGGTATTGTTTTGTGATTGCAGAGGCAGAGAGAGTGTCTGGCCATAGGCGAACGAGATTCCTCTTCCATCGCTTTATTTGGCAGACTGCGAGTAGTGTGTCGACAGTTGACCATAGTCTTTTCAGAGCTAAAGAGTACAGAGAACCCCCAATCATGGTGGCAAGTTATCTTAAAGCAGTAAGCTTGTCTGTATGCCAGATTGGGAAGAATCAGAGGAGATTGAAGCTGGAGATCAGTTGTAAACTGTAAGCTGAAAAGTGGAGGTTGCCTCCACATTAGTATGCCTTGACCAGTTAAGGGGAAGTTCAGTGCAAATATACGTATACTTTTTAAGAAGAAGAAGTCAGAATCCTCTGCTACTGCCATCAAGTAAATAATGCTTCAATACTACTTCCTGCAACCTTGACATTCTTGCCCGAACCCGCTGGTGTCTGCTCAGTAGCTGATTGAATGAATATAAATGAAAGAAGAATGGGAAAACACCTGTTTGAAAGATGAAAACTGCATGACGTGAACTGCAAAAAGTGAGACCGAAGTTGCAGAACCAAGAGGACAATAGGATCCCGACAGACCTGTGTCAGTTCTGGCGGCAGTACAACGACAACAGTAGAAATTACTGTAGAACATTCCAAGGAAGTGTGCCTCCTGGTGAAGAAGGACCTGAAATGTCAGCTCACTAATGTCAACGCAGGAATAAGCAAGGGGTGTAGAAATGTTAACTGATTTCAAATGTAAGAAGAATATCTAAAATCCTAACTGCTGTTGTCGGTTCTTGAGTCGCGGTGTGTCACTAGCATTCCTAAGGACTCACCACTAGAGGGAATGGTTAAGATTGTCCCCGCAGTTCCATGGACTCACAATAGAGGGGGTACACAGGAAACCACACACGGCAAAGAGCGATAAGGTAAAGGAGGGGGACTCTGCCACAGAGAAGGGGGGACTCTGCCACAGGGAGGTGGAGACTGTTCACAGAGGGGGCCCAATCTGTCAGAGAGGGGGATGACCCCCTGCTGACACAGAGGGGGACTCTGCCTTTGGGAGAGGGGGGGTACCTGCCTTCAGGATAGAGGGAACTTTGCCTGTTGGCCCAAGGGGTGACTCTGATTTTTGTGACAGGGGCACTCTGCCCTTGGGACCATAGGAGGGGGCTCTGCCTTCTTGGGAAAGAGGGGGGGACTCTGCCTTTTGGTACAGAGGGGGAACACGCCTTTGACAGGGGGAAAACTCTGGCCTTTTGGGACAGAGGGAATCTGGCCTTGGGACAACTAAGGGGGCTCTGGGCTTCTAGCCGCGTTAATGCTAACAGACTTATGTCAGTGTAGAAATGAACTAGGTAGCATAATAAACTAAAAAAATTGTAAAAATAATATTTAACTACCCTTTTACTGTTGTTGTCTGGCTTTAGCCATATATAGCTGTCATTTAACCCGAGTGACAATATCTCTCTGATCAGCGTTGCATGCACGGTTTTTCGATATATCACTTGTAAACACTTTGCATTTGTTAAATTTTTTCAATGGGTGCCAGGTTAGTCCTGGACTTTATATAATAAAAAATATTGCTGGAAGCACATGGTGTGGCATGGCAGAAGGCCCCAAAAAAGTTTTTTTACTATGTGGCGGAGCTCCTCACAGAAAAAAATGCCTAGCGACTTTCATGTTAACTGTGTTTTAAAAATTTTATATGCACGTTTAGTTTTCTCCTTTAAAGATCATTGTAACCACTCTTAAGTTACATGAGGACTGATTGATCTTATATACCTAAGTGGTCTACAGAGGGGTCTTACCCGTCTGCAATGCAGAAAATACTAAACCTACATTCTGCATTTAATTACAGTATATACTCGAGTATAAACCAACCCGAGTTAAACCGATGATACACTAATTTTAACCTAAAAAACTATAAAGTTGATTGAGTGTATAAACACAGGGTAGAAATTCTTGACCACTACTCGACACTACTGCTCTGAGTTCGGATTGTTTTGAAGGCTGTTAGTTTGCCCTTTAACATGGCAGCAGAATTTCCCAACAGTAAGCCAAATCCAGTTATGGCTTTACTGTATGGGAACTACTGTATGGGAGGGGGAGGCCTGCAGTGCGTAGGACAAAAATTCACCCGGAGCAAGAGACAGAGGCAGACTTCCCTATCTCAGCTGGTGGCCAGTTTTTCAGGAACTTTGGGGGAGGGGAAGCCAAGAACCATTTGGAGCTGGATGTAGGTAAGGATTTTCTATTACACTACAGAGTGGGGGCCATGTAGTGGGGGGTTCCTGATTAGGATCCTATATAAGCGATCTAGTTATATTATTAATTATATATGTCTTGTAATATGTAGGATCCCATTATGTTTATTTATTGCACATGGTGTGTTCCCTCTTTCAGCTGTTTCGCTTACCATTTGGGAGGTGTCATAAACTCAGCAGGATGCAAGGATTGTTATTTTTTCCCTTGGGACCACTGTCCTAAAGGATACGGGACTTGAGGTCTCCTGGATCTCAGCAGGAGGTCAAACCAGACATGGGAATGTGACCTTTGGTTATTCTATGATAAAGGCACAATCCCTTGTTCCATAACCTATACATAAACTACTGCCTATTGTAATTAGAATATGGCAAGCGATATGAAATATTGTTCCAGCAGGTCAGACCAGTTCGGTACAAACAAAAAAACACCATGGATGTAGGCCTATATGAGGCTGGGAAAACCTACCTTATGTCGTTCTGGTTAAACTAATTTCCAATATCTGTCATGTTTGGTGTCTATCAACTGGTAAAAATTCATGACAATACAATTTGTGATTTACAGTTGGTAGCACCTGGGACCACAGAGATATGAATTGCTTAAAAACATAACTGTCACGCGGGTGTGTCTTCCATAGGTATCACATATCTGACAAAACCTCAGTTCCCAGCCTAACCCCTGTTGGCGATTGGTTGGGGTTTAAATCATGCCTCCTTTTTGCCTGGGGGTAGATAAGCGGAGCTTACACGCTACTAGAAAGGAGCTCCTTGATTTTACATCTTATGAACATCAAGTGGATTACAGTGAGTTACCTTTTTGGGCAGAACTCTTTTACCATCCTATGGACTTTTCTTTAAGGACTTGGACTTTCACTGTATATACCGTATTACTGCGAGTATAAGACCGCTCAGTATAAGCAAGGCCGATGTAACCTTGTTTTCCTCCAAAATTGAAAAACATGATTTGTTGACTCGAGTATAAGCCGAGGGATACAGTAACCTATACTTTCCCACTGTGATGTTTGGAAACTAAACAACTCCCAGCATCTTGATTGCTGGGAGTTGTAGTTCCAACCACCTATAGTAGAAAGGTATGTGGGGTTATGTATGGCATACTGTTCCTCCAACCCTAATCCTTTTCCACTGTATAGATGTTTGTGAAACTACAACTCCCAGCATGCTTGGTTGCTGGGAGTTGGTAGTTATCCAACCACCTATCGTAAAAAGGTAATGTGGGTTCTGATGCATACTGTCCCCCCAGCCTCTCCCCCCGCATCCACTTACCGTTAACTGGTCTTCAGTCTTACCTCTCTCTCGCCGGCTGCCGCATCCAGAAGCAGCGGAGTCAGGCGGCGTTCCAGTACTGCTTCGGGCTGCGCGATGGACGTCATCCCGCCAGCGTGCACGATGACATCATCGCCAACAGTGAAAGAACTACTTGGGAATGCCGGCCTGACTCGCGGCTGCTCTGATTGAAGGTAAGTTTCTGTGTGACTCGAGTATAAGCCGAGACAGTGTTTTTAGGGTTGATTTTTTTAACCTAAAACCTCGGGCTTATACTCGAGTACATACGGTAAGTATTTTCTCCCTTTTAATCCATTTATTTTACTGTTGCCTGTTGTTATGTCTGTTTTGTCTAATTATTTTGTAACAATATTGCACCGTTTTTTATTTTCTTTTATTAACGATATCTATAAATCGTTTAAGCTGATTTCCTAGTGCGTTAACATAACTAGTAAGAATCCTGTCCTCTGAGCGCTAACTGTAGAATTGCATTTAGTACTTGTTGTTTATCTGTACGATCCTGCCTAGTGTGGCAGCGAGTGTACAGTGTATTAGTATTATTTTACATTGTATATCCTTAAGGCTGGTATCGGTTTCTCCCGGCTGTTAGTACTGGGTTATTGTGGTAGTTTTATACACGGTAAGGGATATGTTAGTGACGACAACATTCAAACCTAGTTTTGACCCGGTGGAGCCTGGGAAAGCTCTGTTTGGGTTGAGGTTTGGAGTTGTGGTATCGCACTGTATCGGTTCCCAGCCCGTTTAGTGTGTTGGGTGGGCGAGTTTTATTATACCTGGTAAGTGGTATCGATAGACGTGACGGCAGCCCTCAAATGGTTTTGACCCTGTGGAGCGTTGGAAAGCTCCGTTTGGTCTGAGTGAGAGCTGTAGTTCCGTCACAGGGGGGATTATAAATTTTGGGGGGGGAGGCCGACAGCCCTTTAACTTATGAAAATCTTATACATAAGGTACAGATGGCACATAGCTCTATAATGTTCTTCTATTCTTGTTTCTAATTATATGTTTTCTTTTCAATGTACACTTGAAAAATAACTAAATAACTGTTTTTCCCCGCAGAAAGTAAACAGTGATTTAACCAGAAAGATTTTATTCTTTGATCAAGTGCCCAATCTGTACAGACTAAAACAGAAGTTTGGCAAAGTACATTAACAGGTAAATACTCTAGAACCTTCTCACCTATATTTTCAGTATGTTCCTCTTGGGCAAACTGAATGAATGAATGAACTTTATATTACATTGCTGATAATGTTATAATTCCAAAGCTTTCTGATGTGGCTTTAATATCAGTACGGGCTCAGATATAATTAATAAATAAGCATGTCAGTGTCGCGACTGGCCCCCTTTATAGGGGAATACCACGGTGGGACATCGCTCATTCACCCCAGAAAACAAGAGAACTGCTAAATGTGAAATACAGAGCCAAATTGACACTAAAAAATGCATTTTAATACAACAATAGGAGTAAGATAGATTTTAAAATGAGTGGACTAAGCACGGGGCATAACCCACCAGGGGAAGCAGCTCAGGGGGGGTCTGTGAGCCACGGGGTCCTATCTTCTAAGTTTTGACATATGACAGATAATTCTCCTTCGAGAAAAACCACTGTAGGTGAAGCAGGAATAGGAGCCCCATCATAGCTTTGCTGGGGGCCCGTGATTCCATTATACGGATTACGTGTGATTGGGCATCAAAAACAGCCCAATTGTAAACAAATGTCTCTCTAAAATTACTACATGCATTAGCTTTACTGTGACCTTTTTGCTAAGTCCGGGTCTCTAAATCTAAATCAAGAGAAAGTGGTGCAAAAAACTGAAACACATGGTGACTAGATTCAAAAGGAAAAAACTGTTGATATTTTAACTTGTCAGAGGGAGTTCGGTTTTATATTATTTTACATTCCACAATTCCCCAAATCCAATCCTTACTAGCCTTGTAACAACTTTAAGGTATTATCTACTATTCTAGGCCAAATCATTTCCTATATACAGCCTTACAAGAGTGTTAGTGTTTATGGAAAAGTAGTTAGAGCCCCTACTTTCAAGACAGGTTGTTTATGCATGTTCTAACTAGTCCTCCTAAAATTCAATTTGACCTAAAACGTGTAGAAATAGTATTCACACAACTTCTTTGCTGCATGTAAAATCGTTTGTCAACATCTAATTCTAGCTACGGTAAATCCATGCAAACTTACTGTTCCAGGTATTCCTAGAGGAGAAGTTGGAACATGGAATGCGATCCCGGCGAAATCTCTATTAACTGGGGCTTTTACCTGCCTTTCCCTAATGGAGCTTGTGAAGAAATACCAAACACGCAAACAACTTCACAGGTCACTCAAATATGATTACAGGATTTATAGGAAAACTACAAGGGAGTTCACTGTGAATTGACACAACTTCTAGTATCCCCCAAAGCAATGTTTTATTGTGTTTTTTAAAAGACAATCTCAAAACTAAGATGCTGTCCCACCTTTTTAAAAAAAAAGTCTGTATAATGGCTAAATACCTATGGCGCATGGTAGGTGTCCCCGTGTATATACAAGTCCGCAAAATAATTTATACAGTGCTATACGGCAGTCTATGTAACAATCTAGGTAACAATCTATGCAAACAATCTTTATAACATTCTATATAACAATCTATGTACAATTTATGTTACAATCTATATAACAAACTATATAACAATCTATATAAGAATCTATGTAACAATCTATATAACATATGTAACAATCTATATACCAGTCTATGTAACAATATTATACCAGTCTATGTAACAATCTATATACCAGTCTATAGAAAAATCTATGTAACAATCCATGTAACAGTCTATGTAAAAGTCTAGTTAACAATCTATGTAACAGCCTATGCAAAAATCTATATAACAGTCTAGGTAACAATCTATGTAACAGTCTATATAACAGTCTATGTAACAGTCTATAGAACACTATGTAACTATCCATGTAAATGTAACAGTCATGTAACAGTCTATGTAACATTGTATGTAACAAATATGTACCAGTTTAGTAACAATCTATGTAACAGTCTATAGAACAATCTATGTAACAGTCTATGTAACAATCATGTAACATTCTATGTACCTGTCTATGAAAAATCCATGTAACAGTCTATATAACAGTCTATGTAACAGTCTATAGAACACTATGTAAAATCCAGTAAATGTAACAGTCTATATAACAGTCTATGTACAATCTATGCAACATTCTATGTAACAATCATGTACCAGTTTATGTAACAATCTATGTAACATTCTTTAGAACAATCTATGTAACAATCTATGTACCAGTCTAGGTTACAATCTATGTTATAAAGAATAATCTATGTAACAATTTATGTAACAATCTATGTACCAGTTTATGTAAAAATCTATGTAACAGTCTATTTACCAGTCCATGTAACAATCTATATACCAGTCTATGTAACAATCTATGCAACAATCTTTATAACATTCTATATAACAATCTATGTAACAATTTATGTTACAATCTATATAACAATCTATATAAGAATCTATATAACAATCTATATAAGAATCTATGTAACAATCTATATACCAGTCTATGTAACAATCTATGTAACAATCTATGCAACAATCTTTATAACATTCTATATAACAATCTATGTAACAATTTATGTTACAATCTATATAACAATCTATATAGAATCTATATAACAATCTATATAGAATCTATGTAACCACTCTATAAACAATATGTAACAATCTATATACCAGTCTATGTAACATCTATATACAGTCTATAATCTATGTAACAATCTATAAACAGTCTATAGAACAATCTATGTAACAATCCATGTAACAGTTCTATGTAAAAGTCTAGTAACAATCTATGTAACAGCCTAGCAACAACTATATAACAGTCTAGGTAACACTCTATGTAACAGTCTATTTAACAATCTATGTAACCGTCTATTACAGTCTATGCAACAATCTATATAACAATCTAGTAACAGTCTAGAACAGCTTATGTAACAATCGATGTAACAGTCACAGTCTATGTAACAATCTATGTACAGTTTATGTAACAGTCTATGTAAAGTCTATGTAACAATCTATGTACAGTCTATGTACCTGTCTATGTAACAATCTATGTAACAGTCTATATAACAGTCTATAGAACAATCTATGTAACTATCCATGTAACAGTCTATGTAAAGTCTATGTAAAAGTCTATGTAACAATCTATGTAACGCCTATGCAACAATCTATATAACAGTCTATGTAACACTACTAGTAACAGTATGTTACAGTCTATGCAACAATCTATATAACAATCTATGTAACAGTCTATAGAACAGCCTAGTAACAATCAATGTAACAGTCACAGTCTATGACAATCTATGTAACAATCTATGTACCACTTTATGTAACAATCTATGTAACAGTTCTATAGAACAATCTATGTAACAATCTGTGTAACAATCTATGTAACAGTCTATGTACCTGTCTATGTAACAATCTATGTAACAATCTATAGAACAGTCTATGTAACAGTCTATAGAACAATCTTATGTAACATCCATGTAACAGTCATGTAAAAGTCTATGTAACAATCTATATAACAGTCTAGGTAACACTCTATGTAACAGTCTATGTAACAATCATGTAACAGTCTATGCAACATATATATAACAATCTATGTAACAGTCTATGAACAGCCTATGTAACAATTAATGTAACAGTCACAGTCTATGTAACAATTAATGTAACAGTCACGTCTATGTAACAATCTATGTAACAATCTATGTACCAGTTTAGAACAATCTATGTAACAGTCTATAGACAATCTAGTACCTGTCTATGTAACAATCTATGTAACAGTCTATAAAATGTCTATGTAACAGTCTATAAAACAATTATGTTGCTATCCATGTAAATGTAACAGTCTAGTAACAGTCATTGTAACAATTATGTAACAGTCTATGTAACAGTCTATGTAACAGTCTATGTAACAATCTATGTAACAGTCTATGTAAAAGTCTATGTAACAATCTATATAACAGTCTAGGTAACACTCTATGTAACAGTCTATGTAACAATCTATGTAACAGTCTATAAACAGTCTAGTAACAGTCTATGAACAATCTATGTAACATCCATGTAAATGTAACAGTCTATGTAACAGTCTATATAACAGTCTATGTAACAATATATGTACCAGTCTATGTAACAGTCTATAGAACAATCTATGTACCTGTCTATGTAACAATCTATGTACCAGTCTATATAACAGTCTATGTAACAGTCTATAGAACAATCTATGTAACTATCCATGTCTATGTAACAGTCTATGTAACAGTCTATGTAACAGTCTATGTAACAGTCTATGTAACAGTCTATATAACAGTCTAGGTAACACTCTATGTAACAGTCTATGTAACAATCTATGTAACAGTCTATGCAACAATCTATATAACAATCTATGTAACAGTCTATAGAACAGCCTATGTAACAATTAATGTAACAGTCACAGTCTATGTAACAATTAATGTAACAGTCACAGTCTATGTAACAATCTATGTAACAGTCTATAGAACAATCTATGTACCTGTCTATGTAACAATCTATGTAACAGTCTATATAACAGTCTAGTAACAGTCTTAGAACAATTATGAAACTATCCATGTAAATGTAACAGTCTATGTAACAGCTATTAAACAGTCTATGTAACAATATATGTACCAGTCTATTAACAGTCTATAGAACAATCTATGTACCTGTCTATGTAACAATCTATGTAACACTCTATATCAAGTCTATGTAAACGTCTATAGAACATATATGTAATACCATGTAAATGTAACAGTCTATGTAACAGTCTATGTAAACGTCTATGTAACAGTCTATGTAACAGTCTATGTAACAGTCTATGAAACATCTATAAACAATCTATGTAACAGTCATAGAACAGCCTATGTAACAATTAATGTAACAGTCACAGTCTATGTAACAATCTATGTAACAATCTATGTACCAGTTTATGTAACAATCTATGTAACAGTCTATAGAACAATCTATGTACCTGTCTATGTAACAATCTATGTAACACTCTATATAACAGTCTATGTAACAGTCTATAGAACAATCTATGTAACTATCCATGTAAATGTAACAGTCTATGTAACAGTCTATGTAACAGTCTATG
This sequence comes from Hymenochirus boettgeri, assembly GCA_019447015.1. Lineage (NCBI taxonomy): Eukaryota > Metazoa > Chordata > Amphibia > Anura > Pipidae > Hymenochirus > Hymenochirus boettgeri. Next base: position 55,789,128 of record CM033470.1, on the reverse strand, counting down.
AACAGTCTATGTAACAGTCTATGCAACAATCTATATAACAATCTATGTAACAGTCTATAGAACAGCCTATGTAACAATTAATGTAACAGTCACAGTCTATGTAACAATTAATGTAACAGTCACAGTCTATGTAACAATCTATGTAACAATCTATGTACCAGTTTATGTAACAATCTATGTAACAGTCTATAGAACAATCTATGTACCTGTCTATGTAACAATCTATGTAACAGTCTATATAACAGTCTATGTACAGTCTATAGAAACATCTATGTAACTATCCATGTAAATGTAACAGTCTATGTAACAGTCTATGTAACAGTCTAGTAAAAATATATGTAACAGTCTAGTAACAGTCTATAGAACAATCTATGTACACTGTCTATGTAACAATCTATGTAACACTCTATATAACAGTCTATGTAACAGTCTATAGAACAATCTATGTAACTATCCATGTAAATGTAACAGTCTATGTAACAGTCTATGTAACAGTCTAGTAACAGTCTAGTAACAGTCTATAGAACAGTCTATAGAACAGTCTATGTACCTGTCTATGTACAGTCTATGTAACAGTCTATAGAACAGTCTATGTAACAGTCTATGTACCTGTCTATGTAACAATCTATGTAACAGTCTATAGAACAGTCTATGTAACAGTCTATGTAACTGTCTATGTAACAGTCTATAGAACAGTCTATGTAACAGTCTATGTACCTGTCTATGTAACAATCTATGTAACAGTCTATATAACAGTCTATATAACAGTCTATGTAACAGTCTATGTAACAGTCTATGTAACAGTCTATAGAACAATCTATGTAACTATCCATGTAAATGTAACAGTCTATGTAACAGTCTATGTAACAGTCTATGTAACAGTCTATAGAACAATCTATGTAACTATCCATGTAAATGTAACAGTCTATGTAACAATCTATATAACAGTCTATGTAACAATCTATGTAACAGTCTATGTAACAATCTATGTACCGTCTAGTAAAGTCTTTAGAACAATCTATATAATAATCTATGTACCAATCTATGTAACAGTCTATAGAACAATGTATGTAACAGTCTATGTACCTGTTATGTAACAGTCTATGTAACAATCTATGAACATTCTATGTAACAATCTATGTACAGTCTTGAACATCTATGTAACAATCATTACCAGTCTAGGTAACAATCTATGTTATAAAGAATAATCTATGTAACAATTTATATAACAATCTATGTAACAATCTTTATAACAATCTATGTAACAATTATGTACCAGTTTATGTAAAAATCTATGTAACAGCCTATTTACCAGTCCATGTAACAATTATATACCAGTCTATGTAACAATCTATGCAACAATCTTCATAACATTCTATGTAACAATCTATATAACAATCTATGTAACAATTGTTTACAATCTATATAACAATCTATATAAGAATCTATGTAACAAAATATATAACAATATGTAACAATCTATATAAAAATCTATGTAACAATCTATGTAACAGTCTATATAACAGTCTATGTAACAATCTATATAAAAATGTATGTAACAATCTATGTAACAATCTTTGTAACAGTCTTTAGAACAATCTATATAATAATCTATGTACCAGTTTGTGTAACAATCTATGTAACAGTCTATGTAATTGTGTAATAGTCTATGTACAATCTATGAACAATCAGCTCAATCTAGTAACAATCATATGGGTGGGTGTATTTACGGGATGGTATGGGTGGTGTGTGTACTTTACAGGAATGGTATGGGTGGGTGTACTTTACAGGGATGGTATGGATGACTGGGTGCACTGTATAGGGATGGTATGGGTGGGTGTACTTTACAGGGATGGTATGGGTGACTGGGTGTCTGTACAGGGATGGTATCGGTGACTGGGTGCACTGTACATGGATGGTATGGGTGACTGGCTGTCAGGATGGTAGGGTGACGGGTGGCACGTACAGGGATGGTATGGGTGGGTGTACTTTACAGGGATGGTATGGATGTGGGTGCACTGTACAGGGATGGTATAGGGGGTGCTGTAGGGATGGTATGGGTGGGTGTACTTTACAGGGATTATATGGATGACTGGGTGCACTGAACAGAGATGGTATGGTGGGTGTACTGTACAGGGATGGTATGGATGACTGGGTGCACTGTAAATTAATATTATGGGAGACTGGGCGCAGGGGTGGGTTAAGGGCGGGGGGATTACTGGTGCCGGAATCCCCCCTTTCTGCCTGCTCAGTGCAGTCTGCTGTTCTACCTCTCCTGGTGTCCATAGACTGTTATATAGTGCTTGCACAGAGTTTAACTGCCGTGTCTGTAGCGAGTCTGTTCACTGCTGCCCAGGAGACCCAGATGTCTTATCTATGAGTCTTATCTGGAGGGCTGGTCACATTGGCTAATGAACGGGGTCTGACAACACTGGCTAATGATCTGGAGGGCTGATACACTGGCTAATGAACATGGGGGCTGACTAACACTGGCTAATGAACATGGGGGCTGACTAACACTGGCTAAGAACTGGAGGGCTGACGTAACATTAGCAATGAACTGGAGGGCTGACTAACAAACTGGAGGGCTGAGTAACAATGGCTAATGAACTGGAGGGCTGACTAACCCTGGCTAATGAACTGGAGTGCGGAGGGCTGACTAACACTGGCTAACGAACATGGGGGCTGACTAACACTGGCTAACAAACTGGAGGGCTGACTTAACTTTGGCTAATGAACTGGAGTGCTGACGTAACAATGGCTAATGAACTGGAGGGCTGACTAACACTGGCTAATGAATGGAGGACTGGCTAACTTTGGCTAATGAACTGGGGGCTGATGTAAAAACTGGCTAATGAAATGGGGGCTGACTAACATGGCTAATGAACTGGTGGTCTGACGAATACTATGGTGCTTTTTAATTGATAGAAGGAGGGTCTTCAGTTCTTTGCCTATGTTAAAGCTAGAGGCGCTCGCGGTGCCATTTTAGAATGTAACTTACTAAGAGCTTCTGTGGCAGCCCACATTTTTCATTGGAGACCAGCCCAGGGGGCATCTGCCCTCTGGGCAGTTCCAATGTGCAGTGGGTAAATCCTGATAAGGGATAAGATTCGCGATATTTAATAGTGAAAGGAGCATTTACCCAGAACGATAGCAGCTCTGGATAAATGAGCCTACATTTTTTTTATTAAAAATAATTAAACCTTATGTATAAGAAATGGATGTATAAGAAAAAATGCCCCCTATTACAGTGTAATATAAGGTTTATAAAGTCAACTCTGAGTTCCCTGCCCTATATGTGCTTTTATATGGTCAGAGAACTCCTCGTGAATTCTGCCAGATCCACCATCTGTGTCACAGCTCTGACTTTAAAAGACACTAATGGTAATGTAGTGCAATTGTGGATTCCTCAGTAAAAAAGGTTAGGCTGGGTGCACACGGACAAATTTTCTGTCCTGACCGTTCACCACTATAGAGTGGTCGGCCACAGCAAATACTCTTATGGACCACACGATCGGTGATGATTTACCGGCATGTCAAATTGCCCCTTCATCTTATCCAGGCAAACACCAACCTCAGATTTTGTGGCCTGACCCACCGATATATGGAAATATCAGTTGATTGGCCTAAAAAATCTGTTTGTGAGCCCAGCCTTATGATATATTTTCTAACAGGGAATATTGTATAGGATAACTGTTATGATCGTGGCAATCCCTTATATTATATTAAATATATTTAATTTCAATAGGAGATTGCATTGAGTTTTTAGGAGCTACCAATGTGGTGGGGGGGTATATGATATACATATAGAAATGGTATGTGTGTACTATCTCACTATTACAATTTAAATGACCATCAGTAAATGTATATAAAGAATAGACCGATTATATTAGGTACAACACACAAATATATAAAATACATTTCTTACAGAGCTGAGATCCTATTACAAAATGGAATGGTCAAAATGGGAGATTATACCATCCACTGTTTTTTCTCCCTGTTTTCTCTGTATATTTGTTCTCTGTATTAAGCTATGGAGGTGCTACTGATAGTATTGATTTAAATCCTCCTGTCCTTGTACCACTTTTGCTAGAGAATATATATTATATGTCCATTATAATAGATCACATGGATGGATTTGGTCATGAACCTCCTTTTGGCGTCTGTTCAGTTGTAACCAATTTAGGAATCCACCCTTGATAATCCTGCGCTTGCCACTGGGCGGCACTGTTAAGTCTAGTTTTACAGATTCCTTAAATTAGAAACCCGTTCTTTTATGCTGTGCACATAATCTGGCAGGCCCAGAAATACATTTTTATCTGCAAAAAATGTAACATCCATTATAACCCAATAGCCTGGATTAAATAACCTGCAAAATAAGGTTTTTGTTTGGTAATGAATGTACTGTATGGTTTGTGTATATATGTAAGAATGCAGAACTCTCTTACCATAGTAAAGCATATTTAATAATCTGGACTTTAACACAACGTGGCAGTATAATTGCTACAGAATTAGATACTGTATTTTTTCATGATTTTAAATACAGTCAAGGAGAGGGAATTTACCTTCTACTTGATGTATTAAAATTCAGTCAAGGTGCACAGTAAAATCTCATCTGTATGTTATCCTATAAATGTTCATTGTTACTTGGTATGACTCTGAAGATTGGTATTGTTTTGTGATTGCAGAGGCAGAGAGAGTGTCTGGCCATAGGGAGCGAGATTCCTCTTCCATCGCTTTATGTTGCAGGACTGCGAGAGTGTGTCAGCAAGTTGGACCATCAGTCTTTGCAGAGCTAAAGAGTTACAAGGAACCCCCAATCATGGTGCATAGTATCCTTAAAGCAGTACTGCTTGTCTTAGTCCAGATTGGAAGAATCAGAGGAGATTGAGAGCTGGAATCAGTGTAAACTGGTAAGCTGAAAAGTGGAGTTGCCACATTAGTATGCCTGACCAGTTAAAGGGGAAGTTCAGTGCAAATACGTATACTTTTAAGAAGAAAAGAGCAGAATTTTCCCATCCCAATGACCTAACCTGTCCATTCATAATTATAAATAAATGCTTTTAAAATACTGACTTCCTGTTTGCAGGACCCCTAATAGAGACAATTATGGTTGCCCCTGACCCAGCACCTGGGTTGATTCAGTTGTCAGTAGAGATCTGAGCATTTGACCCATCCAACAGACAATCAGTAGAAATTACTGTTAGAACATTCCAAGGAAGTGGGCATCCTGGGAAGAAGGACCTGAAATGTCAGCTCACTAATGTCAACAGCAGGGAATAGCAAGGGGTAGAAATGTAACTGATTTTCAGAATGGAAGAGAATATCTAAAATCCTAACTGCTGTTTCGGTTCTGTGAGTCCGCGTGTGTGTCACTGCAATTCCTAAGGACTCACCAATAGAGGGAGATGGTAAGATTGTCCCTGCAGTTCCCATGACTCACCAATAGAGGGAGTAACACAGGAAACACACACGGCAGAGAGATAAGGTAAAGGAGGGGACTCTGCCACAGAGAGGGGGGACTCTGCCACAGGAGGGGGAGACTGTCACAGAGGGGGCCAAATCTGTCAGAGAGGGGGATGACCCCCTGCTGACACAGAGGGGGACTCTGCCTTTTGGGCAGAGGGGGGTACTCTGCCTTAGGATATGAGGGAACTTTGCCTGGTGGACCAGAGGGGGTACTCTGATTTTTGTGACAGGGGGCACTCTGCCCTTGGGACATAGGAGGGGGCTCTGCCTTTGGGAAAGAGGGGGGGACTCTGCCTTTTGGACAGAGGGGGGAACACTGCCTTTTGGGACAGAGGGGAAACTCTGCCTTTTGGGACAGAGGGGGAATTGGCCTTGGGACACTAAGGGGGCTCTGGGCTTCTAGCGCCCGTTAATGTAAACGACTTAATGTCTAGTGGAGAATAACTAGGTATGCATAATATAAACTAAAAAATGTAAAAATAATATTTAACCTACCCTTTTACTGTTGTTTCTGCTTACATATATAGCTGTCATTTACCGAGTGACAATATCTCTGATCAGCGTTGCATGCACGGTTTCGATATATCACTTTAAACATTTGCATGTTAAATTTTCAATGTGCCAGGTTAGTCCTGGACTTTTATAATAAAAATATTGCTGGAGCACAGGGGTGGCCTGGCAGAAGCAGTTTTCTATGTGCTGGAGCTCCTCACAGAAAAAAAATGCCTAGGTACTTTTCATGTTAACTGTGTTTTTAAAAATTTTATATGCACTTTAGTTCTCCTTTAAAGATCAGTTGTTAACCAGCTCTAAGTTAATGAGGCTGATTATCTTATTACCTAAGTGGTCTACAGAGGGAGTCTTACCCGTTCAATGCAGAAAATATTAAACCTACATTCTGCATTTATACCGTATATACTCGAGTAAAACCAACCCGAGTATAAACCGAGATACCTAATTTTACCTGAAAAAACTAATAAAAGTGATTGAGTGTATAAACACAGGGTAGAAATTATGACCACTACTGCCTTCTGATCGATTGTTTTGAGGCTTTAGTTGCCCTTTAAATGGACAGCAGAATTCCCAACAGTAATAGCCAAATCCAGTATGGCTATTACTGTATGGGACTACTGTATGGGAGGGGGAGGCCTGCAGTGCGTAGGACAAAATCACCCGGAGAAGAGACAGGAGGCAGACTCTGTATCCTGGTGGCCAGTTTTTCAGACTTTGGGGGAGGGAATCCAAGAGAACCATTTGGAGCTGGGATGTAAGGTAAGGATTTTTTACACTACAGAGTGGGGCCAGTAGTGGGGGGTGTCCTGATATGGATCCTACTATAAGCAGATCTAGTATAATTATTAATTATATATGTCTGTAATAGTAGGATCCCATTTGTTTATTATTTGCAAATGTGTGTTTTCCTCTTTTCAGCTGTATTTCGCTACCATTTGGTGGAGGTGTCATAAAACTCAGCAGGATGCCAGGATTGTTATTCCTTGGACACTTCTAAAGGATACTGGGACTTGAGTCTCCTGATCTCAGCAGGAGGTCAAACAGACTGGGAATGTGACCTTTGGTTATCTATGATAAAGGCACAATCCCCTTTTCCATAACCTATACATAACTTGCCTATTTAATAGAATATGGCAAGCCGATATGAAATATGGTTCCAGGCAGGTCAGACCAGTCGGTACAACAAAACAAACACATATGTAGGCCTAGTGAGGCTGGGAACCTACCTTATGTCGTTCTGGTTAACTATATTTTCCATATCTGTCATGTTTGGTGTCTATCAACTGGTAAATTCATGACAATAACTAATTTGTGATTTAGTTGGTAGCACCTGGACCACAGAGATATGAATTCTCTAAAACATAAGTCACTGCGGGTGTGTCTTCCATAGGTATCACATATCTGACAAAACCTCAGTCCAGCCTACACCTGTTGGCGATTGGTTGGGGTAAATCATTGCCCTCCTTTTGCCTGGGGGTAGATAAGGAGCTACACAGCTACTAGAAAGGAGCTCCTGATTTTACATCTTATGAAACATCAAAGTGGATTACAGTGAGTTACCTTTTTGGAGCCAGGAACTCTTTTACCATCTATGGACTATTTCTTTAAGGACTTGGACTTTCACTGTGTCATATACCGTATATACTCGAGTATAAGCCGACTCGAGTATAAGCACGAGGTACCATTTTGCCTCCAAAATTAGAAAAACATGATTGACTCGAGTATAAGCCGAGGGTATACAGTAACCCTAATACCTTTCCACTGTAGATGTTTGGAAACTACAACATCCCAGCATGCTTGATTGCTGGGAGTTGTAGTTTCCAACCACCTATAGTAGAAAGGTATTGGGGGTTACTGTATGGCATACTGTCCTCCACCCTAATCTTTTCCACTGTAGATGTTGGAAACTACAACTCCCAGCATGCTTGGTTGCTGGGAGTGTGTAGTTCCAACCACCTATGTAAAAGGTAATGTGGGTGTCTGATGGCATACTGTCCCCCCAGCCCTCCCCCCAGCTCACTTACCGTACCTGGTCTTCAGTCTTTCTCTCTGCCGGCTGCCGCATCCAGAAGCAGCCGTGAGTCAGGCCGGCAGTTCCCAGTACTGCTTCGCGGTGCGCGATGACGTCATCCCGCCAGCGTGCACGATGACTCATCGCGCAACAGTGAAGAACTACTGGGAACTGCCGGCCTGACTCGCGGCTGCTTCTGGATGAAGGTAAGTTTCTGTGGACTCGAGTATAAGCCGAGACAAGGTTTTTAGGTTGATTTTTTAAACCTAAAAACCTCGGCTTATACTCGAGTATATACGGTAAGTATTTTTTCCCTTTTATCCATTTATTTACTGTTGCCTGTTTTTATGTCTGTTGTTAATTATTTTGTAACCAATATTGCACCGTTTTTATTTTCTTTTATTAAACGATATTCTATAAAATCGTTAAGCTGATTCTCCTAGTGCTCTAACAGAACTAGTAAGAATCCTGTCCTCTGAGACGCTACGTGTAGTAATTGCATTTAGTACTTGTTGTATTATCTGGTACATCCTGCCTGAGTGTGGCAGCGAGTGTACAGGTAATTAGTATATTTTTACATTATAGCCGTTAAGGCTGGTATCGGTTTCCACGGCTGTTAGTAGTGGGTTTGTGGGAGTTATTATACCGGTAAGGGGTATATGTTAGTGACGACAACATTCAACCTAGTTTTGACCCGGTGAGCTGGGAAAGCTCTGTTTGGTCTGAGGTTGAGAGTTGTGGTATCGTCACTGGTATCGGTTCCCAGCCGTTAGTGTGTGGGTGTGGCAGTGTTTTATATACCTGGTAAGTGGTATGGATAAGTGACGGCAGCCCTCAACTGGTTTTGACCCTGTGAGCGGGAAAGCTCCGTTTGGTCTGAGGTTGAGAGCTGTAGTTCCGTCACAGGGGGGATTATAAATTTGGGGGCAGACATGCCCTTTAACTTTTGAAATCTTATACATAAGGTACAGATGGCACATAGCTCATAATGTTACTTCTATTCTGTTTCTAATTATATTTCTTTTCAATGTACACTTGAATAAACTATAATAAATGTTTTTTTCCCACCGCAGAAAGTAAACAGTGATTTAACAGAAAGATTTTATTCTTTGATCCAAGTGCCCAATCTGTACAGACTAAAACAGAAGTTTGGCAAAGTACATTAAAGGTAAATACTAGAACCTTCTCACTCCTATATTCAGTATGTTCCTCTTGAAATGAATGAATGAATGAACTTTATTATTACATCTGCGATAATTGTATATAATGTCCAAAGCTTTCTGATGGGTGCTTAATCAGTAAGGGCTCAGATATAATTAATAAATAAGCATGATCAGTGTCGGACTGGCCCACCTTATAGGGGAATACACGGTGGGACCATAGCTCATTCACCCCAGAAAACAAAGAGAACTGCTAAAATGTAAATACAGAGCCAAATTGACACTAAGAAATGCATTTTAATAAACAATAGGAGTAAGATAGATATGTAAATGAGTGATAAGCAGGGGCATAACCACCAGGGGAGCAGCTTCAGGGGGGGTCTGTGAGCCAGGGGTCCTATCTTCTAATTTTGCATAGACAGATACATCTCCTTCAGAAAACCACTGTAGGTGAAGCAGGAATAGGAGCCCCATCATAGCTTTGCTGGGGGCCCAGTGATTCCTAGTTATAGTGATTACGTGATTGGGCATCAACAGCCCAATTGTAACAAATGTCTCTAAAAATTATACATGCATTAGCTTTACTGTGACCTTTTTGCTAAGTCCAGGGTCTCTATAATATAAATAAGAAAAGTGGTGCAAAAACTGAAACAACTGGTGACTAGATTCAAAAGGAAAACTGTTGATATTTAACTTGTCAGAGGGGAGTTCGGTTTTATATTGCTACATTCCACAAATTACCCCAAAATCCAATCCATTACTAGCCTTGTAACAACTTTAAGTATAATCTACTATTCTAGCAATCATTTCCTATATACAGCCTTACAAGAGTTAGTGTTTATGGAAAAGAGTTAGAGGCCCTACTTACAGACAGGTTGTTTAGCATTTTATAACTAGATCCTCCTAAAATCATTATGACTAAAACGTGTAGAAATAGTATTCAACACAAACTTCTTTGCATGATGTAAAATCTTTTCAAAATCTAATTCTAGCTACGGTAAATAACCATGCAAACTACTGTTCCAGGTATTCTAGAGAGCACAGTTGGAAACATGGTCGATCCCGGCGGAACATCTCTATAACTGGGCTTTTACCTGCCTTTCCCTAATGGAGCTTGTGAGAAAATACCAAACACGCAAACAACTTCACAGGTCACTCAAATATGATTACAGGATTTATAGGAAAACTACAAGGGAAGTTCACGTGAATGAACACAACTTCTAGTATCCCCCCAAGCAATGTTTTATTGTGTTTTAAAGCAATCTCAAAACTAAAGCGGATGTGTCACCTTTTAAAAAAAAAGTTGTATAATGCTTTAATACCTATGCGCATGGTATGTGTCCGTGTGATATACAAGTCCTCAAATAAATTTATACAGTGCTATACTGCAGACCACAAAGGATTCTGGATTGTTAATGTCAAAACCTTGGATATTGGAAAATATGCAGTAATATTGTTGCACACAGAATGTTTGCTTCTGGTCAATCAACGCTTTTCCTATGCCCCTTGACTGTGGAGGAGGAGTGGAAGAACTGTCAAGGTTGAACACATATGCTTTTGGAGGATTCCAACATATAATTTATTTTTAAACACTTGTGTCAGCAGAAGACCAAGATATCCATTACAATGGTCTTGCATTGTAAGACACATAGGTTAGGTCAATAACCTTTTGTATTATCAATAATCTAGATTTAATACTCAAAAAGTACTCACTTGTTTACATAGATATAATAAATATAATACAGTATTGTAGGTGGGAATGGAGAGGCAATTTTCTACAGCCATGTATCAGCGGAAATATGGAAGTTTTGGCTTTCAGACTCACAACCCAATGAATATTACACTCCAAACCTGCTTGGACCTATGATACCACAACATAATTTTCCATATTGAGAAACATGGTCTGGATATTGGAAACCAATACCCCTTGCGCTATGAATAATAACGTACCATGCACTTGATTTTCATTACTGTCATCCGTCAGCTTATTTGACATAGAAACATTCTGCTCTCTTGCATGGAAGTGGTTACATACTTCTGTATTCAGAGTGCAAGCATTGTCCCTCACTCTAGGTACAGATTCCATCTCTCTAATAACAAATTCCAAGAAGACGCGTTTTTAATAAAAGCTGAATTTGGGGTTCTTATTCTTGTGTGTCTTTTATTTAGCTGATTAAATAGTGTTTGAAGTGGCAGGTCAGAGCTGTCATGCTGATCCTTTTCTATGATAACATTCATTTTATATTACAGTCTCTTTCAAGGATTATCAGCTGATGGCTTTTTTTTAAAATAAGGGACAATAACCACCAACAGTATTTTCTAGGAAAATGTGTGAAAAAGTATTAAAAAAACATGATTTTTCTACAGTTTATGTTTACCAATGCAACTATATCTAGAGTGGATCCAATAAAGTATTTTGTTTGATTCCTGCAGGGACGTAGATAAAGTTGCCTGTGTGATTTATAATATTGGTAAAGTTTGGTGAGATGGAGGTCATTACAAAGTGAATAAAACAACCAATCAGAAATATTTTTCTCAACAGCAAATAAAACAGCAATATCGCCCAAGGAATTTATGGTGATAAGTGGGCTGAACATTATCCACTAAAGAACAGCATAAAGCATTCCTCCAAATAAGCAAGGGACATTGATTCTTCTTTGTTATATTTGCTTAGGATATATACAGTACTGTTTTAACACTTATGTGATAGGCTTAAATGCATGTGTTTAATCAGGCTAGGCGCTATATCCTTTCTGTGGTTACCCTTTTACGGGTCTATTGCAGCTAGAAAACACCTGAATGCTGGTGATTTACAGCACAGGCAAAACATAGACCTCTTGTTAAATAAAAATGTATTAGGGCTCGTTCACACTAGAGCACGTTTTGGTGCGTTTTACTGACTGCCATTCCCAGACCAGTCTCCACCTGCGGCTGCTCCGGAAACAAAAGAACACAGCAGCCGCAGTGGCGAGACAGGAAGCAGCTGGGGATCGAGGAGCTATTAGTATAAAATCTCTTGTGGAAGCAGATTTAATGATTAGAAACCAAATGAAGTCCAGGTTGGGGGGGGGGGGGTTGGACAACATACTGATTTGTTGTCCAGAGGGGAGGACAGTCCCTTTTATATAATAAAATTCTAAATATAAAGTGCATAAAATATGGGTAATTACAACATTAAGAAAACAGGTGGGCCACAATAATAATTTGGCATTGAGAGAACAGCAGTGTGAAAACCCTAGGTGATCCCTAGTGGGCACGATTTTAAAAGGATGGGTTTTTACTGTAAAAAGGTTAATGTAACTCTGAGCTGGAACAATAATAATTTGTAGCTAAATAGGACATCGTTCTCCACAGTTCTAAACCCATCTATAAGGTTTTCAGGTATCTCAGGTCTCAAATGTTTAAATTACAAAAAATAATGTACAACCAAACTTAAACTGCAGCAAGCTGATGTGATTATGCTTGCTTCCATATACAGTGTATGTCCTTTTGTGAATGAACATGTTCAGTTACATGGCACACGCACCACCATGTTGAAGAGAGAGAAACTGTTTATGTATACCACCATAGCTTCTATCCTATTTATCTTATTTATAATTTTGACCCGTTCTAATCTGCCAGCTTCCATTATTCATATTGCCCCCTTTCTTATATTCTGGCACAGGGGCACTGGTACTATGCTTGGCACCTTGGCACTGTAGCATGCTTGGCACACAGATGTATGTTGGCAACCTGGCACTGGTAGCATGCTTGGTCACACAGAAACTGGTTCTATGCTTGCAACCTGGCATTGAAAATATGGCTGGCACACATTGATAACTGGTTGGCACAGACATTGGTACTATGCTTGGCATCCTGGCACTCGTAACAGCTTGGCACAGAGCACTGGTACTCTCTTTGGCAACCTGGCATTGATAAACATGGCTGGCACACATGATAACATGGTTGACACATGCATTGGTATTATGCTTGGCAACGTGGCCAGACAGAAACTGGTAGTATGCTTGGCATTCTGGCACTGGTACATGGTTAGCATACAGACCACTGGTACTATGTGGCAACCTGGCACTGGGTAACATGCTTGGCCACAGGCACTGGTACTATGCTTGTGCAAACCTGGGACTGGTTAACATGCTTGGCACACAGAAACTGGTACTATGCTTGGCAACCTGGCATTGATTAACAGGCTGGCACACACTGATAAACATGGTTGGCACAGGCATTCGTACTATGCCTTGGCTACTGGCACAGAAACTGGTAGTATGCTTGGCACCTGGCACTGGTAACATGTTGGCACAGACCTGGTAACTATGTTTGGCAACCGTCACTGGTAACATGTTGGCTTACAGACACTGGTACTATGTTTGGCAACCTGGCATTGATAACATGGGTGGCACGCAGATACTGGTGTATTATGCTTGGCAACCTGGCACTGGTTAGCTGGTGGCACACAGACCTGGTACTATGCTTGGGCAAACCTGGAATTGATAACATGGCTGGCCACATTGATAACATGGTTGGCACAGGCCTTGGGTACTATGCTTGGCAATTGGCACACAGAACTGGTAGTATGCTTGGCAACCTAGCACTGGTAACATGCTTGGACAGACATGGTACTATGTTTGGCAACTTGCAATGGTAACATGGTGGCATACAGACCTGTACTCTGCTTGGCAAGCTGGCATTAATACATGGTGGAATACAGATACTGGTACTATGTTGGAAACTTGGCACTGGTAGCATGCTTGGCACACAGGCACTGGTACTATGCTTGGCAACCTGACACTGGTAACATGGTTTGGCACGTGACAATAGTAATATTTGGCAACCTGGCACTGGTAACATGGTTGGCACTGAAACGTCTACTATGCTTGGCAACCTGGCATTGATAACATGGTGGCATACAGATACTGGTATATGCTTGGCCAACCTGGCACTGGTACATAGGTGGCACACAAGGACAGGGTTTCTATGCTTGGCAACCAGGCATTGATAACTGTGTGGCACACAGATACTGGTTACTACGCTTGGCAACTTGGCAACGGTAACATGCTTGGCACTGAGACACAGCTTGCAACTGGCATTGATAACGGGTGGCACACATATACTGGTACACACATTTGGCAACCTGGCACTGGATATGCTTGCACCATGGACATGGTACTATGCTTGGCATACTGGACGGTCACATGGTTGGCATAGGCATTGGTCTAATGCTGGTCACCCTGGCATTGGTAACATTGTTAGCAAAGGCATGATAAATTGGTTTGTACTATGGCACTGGTAACATGCTTGGCACACGGACACTGGTACTATGCTTGTCACCCTGGCAGTGGAACATGCTTGACACAGGCACTGATAAAGTGGTTGACATAGGCAGTATGCTTGGCATCCGGCAGTGAGTGGTAAATGTTTATGTGGCACTGATAATTGGCGGGCACAGACATAAGTTAGTATGCTTCGCATCTGGCAGTGTGAACATGGTGGGGACGTTCGGGACTGTTTGTTTCCTTCGACCATGGCCGACTCCCCTATAAGAGAGACTACTGCGATCAAGGGAAATTTTTGGTTTCCCAAATGCCCACGAGGCAACCCGAACATTAGGTGTCGGGGCTCATTCGAAGATGACTCTACACACACTGAAGATAAATCTTCATTTGTGTGCACCTAGCTTAACAGCATGCATGGACTTTTTTGCCCCAAAGTTTCAAACTTTATTGACTGGCTGCCAAGCACCACCACAGGGAAAGTCTGCAAAAAATGTCCAGAGGCTTGCTGAAGCTGAAGTCGGAAGAATTTTTGTTTCCTCCACTACTAATTTGTAATATCTCCAGCAGCATTAACCGGTCGGCTAGCAAGAGGACCCTAAACCCGAAGCAGGGGTCAATACCCGGATTGTCAAGGGTGAACTGTCCAGGTGAAACTGCAGAGTGGACTGTCCAGGGTGAAACTGCAAGTAGTCGAATAGTCGAACACGAACCCAACCTGCTCCCAAAATTAAACAGACCTACAGCACACCTGCAATGTTACCTGATGCAAACAGCAAACGCAGCAACCCACACCTGCTACCGTATCGCAACCCATCAAACAGGGTAACTGTGGATACCCAAACCGATGAAGGACTGTAGTAAGCACTTACCTCCAATTTACTCGGTACACGACTGGTAGCATAAGTTTGAAATCTTTTAACGTAAAAGGGAGTAGAAAAAAGGGATAAGGGGTGGTTTGTAAAAGTTGTAGACTACGTTTTTTTTTGTTTACAGGTCTGATAACATATGCATTAATTCGTCCCCAGTCATTTATAAGTTTTTTCTGGAACACTACACATATTGGGGGACATACAATATGGCCCATTTCGTCTAAAAACCCACGTAAACCCGAAGAAATTTTCGGGTTAACGTGGTTTAGATGGATTGTTTGAGCACAGCGCCATCTCAGAATGTTTTGGAATGTTTTTGGGTTTTGGATCGTAGCACAGAATAACAGATCCAAAACCATAGCATTAAGTTTTGCACTACTTTGTAGCGTGAAAACTTAACGCTATGGCTTGTGGAGAGTTTAAGTGCGCTCCTTACCTTAACCTGATCCTGCGATGCAATAACTGACGTTATCTAGTTCACGTCAGTATTGTATCGCGGATCGGGCTAAGGTAAGTAACGCGGCACTAGACATTAAGATCGATTGATGACTTTTTATATATAGAAGCTAACCCTTCTACTGTCTGCTGCCCCACATCCATTCATACTACTACCTCTCAGGGGCGTAACTGACACACACCCTCCCGAGAAGATCCGCGACCAGCTTTTTTAAAATACCACATAATAACAGTGGTAATAATAATTAATGATAATAACTGTACTAATAAAAACAAGTAAAGTAAGTATGTCATAATAATAATGATAATAATGTAATAATAATAATAATAATGTAATAATAAATAAATAATACATGTGTAATGAATAATGTAACATAATCAGTATGATAACTAAGTAATAAATGTATGAAATAATGTAATAATACATATTATGTATTATAATGTAATAATATACATAATATTACTGATATATGTATTAGGTCACGAACTTCCTTCTGAGAGGTAGTATACCCACTCTGGAATCCCCACATTGAAATCCTGTGTGCTTGTCTCTGTCCACAATTTACTTTCCACCTACTTGTCCTTAACCAGTAATTCTCCCATAAACCCCCTATGATGGATTACTGAATGTGCAACTTATTCCATTACTTGGAGAGGCGAAACATGCTTATGACAGGATCATGTGACCACAGTTCCAGGACTGTCAGCGTAAAACACACACACTTTCCTCTCGCTTGTTCTTCGCGGCGGCACATAGTCACCAGAATATTCATTTAGTTGGCTTTGCCGTTGTGACGTCCTGCGATATGTGTTATTAGGAGAAAACAATGGAAGTGCTGCTATGTACGACGGCTTATTTCCGACGTAGTTTGTCTGGAATAAAATAGCGAATGTGTCGCTGCTGAAAGGGGCGGTAGATCTCGGTGAAGACAGATGGCCGCTTCCGGGAAACAGTAAGTGCAGAGAAGAGGGGAAGGTGTATTTGTGTTCAGTCGGCTGTTACTCTGTGTCATCGTTTAAAAATCGTACAACGCTGCTTTACGTAGAGCAGCTTAAATGACAAAGAATTATTTAACCACAATCAATAGAAAATTCCCCTGTGCGAATCCCACCGTCCAGATCTTTTGGAGACTACAACCCCAGCATGCCATGTTGGGCATACAGATGTTAGATGACACGTCCATGCCACCCAGTGATGCTGAGTTTTAAATATTGGAGGGCCCACAAGTTTGATATCCCTGGTCTAGAACGTTTCCAATCATCTTTATATGTCTTTTCATGTAAATCCTAACTAAAGTCCACCTGTGGGAAAACACAATCCGGGAGATTACTAAAAGTTCTTATCATTAAAAATGGTGCTAATTTTGCCACAAACCAATCAGATCTTATTAACATTTGAAAGCTAACATCTGATTGGCTGGGCAAAATTACCACCATTTTAACGATAAGAACTTTTATTGCATCTTCCACCTGATGTTTATGCTGGAAGGGTGGACTAGTATTTCTCTTTAACACAGGAGAATATGTGCTTCCAGACAGTTCTTCTTCTCAAGGATGTCAAAACATTGCACCTCTCAGGTGTGGGGCTAGATTGTGGCCAACAGATAGGGGGATATTCGAAGGATACAACACTGAACCTACCAGTGTAATATGTAAGATAACAGGCTACTACATGTAATATATAAAGGATACACGCTACTACAGTGTAATACAGGTATCCCACCCCTCCCAGATCCTCAGGAGTCTCCTGCAGAATTTGGGTGGTCTCTCGTGAGACTACCCATTTCAGCAACGAGAGGAGTTCTTAATATCTCCTCCTGTTACGCCCCCTTTTTTGTGGCCATGCCCCGGACCGACGCCCGCTGGCACTGTAATCCAATTAACCTCCGCCTTCCCACCTTCCTCCGCTAGCATTGTCCCTGGCCCCACTGTTGACATAACGCAAGCGTCACCAGCCCCCTAATGCGCCCCCCCTCTCCACACCATGCTGGAAGCAAAAAATGGGCGGGTGGGAGGTTCTGGTAATCTAAAAGGATAACCAGCTACATACAGTGTATTGTAAATATAAATATAACACGATACTACAGTGTAATATATAAGGATAACACGCTACCTAAGTGTAATATATAAAGGATAAACGCTACCTACAGTGTACTATATAAAGGTAAACAATCCTACCTCAGTTTAAATATAAAGGATTAACACGTATACAGGTGTATATTTTAAAGGATTAAAACACGCTACTACAGTGTACTATATAATAACACGGTGTTGGATGGTGGGATGATAAAACGCTGACCTACAGTGTAAAATTTTATATATAAAGGCATAACAGGCTACCTACAGTGTAATCTATAAAGGGATACACCACGCTACCTTACAGTGTAATCCTTAAAGGATAACACGCTACTACAGTGTAATATAATAAAGGTAACGGCTACCTACAGTTGTATCTATAAAGATAACAGGCTACCTACAGTGAAGCGATAAAGGATAACCCGGCTACCTACAGTGTAATCTATTTAAAGGATAACACGCGAACCTACCAGTGTAATCTATAAAGGATAACACGCTAACCTACAGTGTAATCTATAAAGGAGAATTACGCTACCTACAGTGTAATATATAAAGGATAAAACGCTACCTACAGTGTTTAATATATAAAGGATAACACCTACCTTACAGTGTAATATATAAAGGTCACTTGCTTACCTACAGAGGTAATATATAAAGGAAACACGCTACCTACAGTGTAATATATAAAAGGATGACACGCTACATACAGTGTGTATATATAATTTAAAGGCTAACACGTACCTCTAGTGTATATATAAAGATAATATGCTACCTATAGTGTAATATATAAGGATTATATGCTACTACAGTGTCATATATAAAGGATAAAAACGGATACCTCAGTTAATATCTAAAGGATGACACGCTTACCTACAGTTGTAAATAAAAGGATAATATGCTACCTACAGTTGTAATATATAAAGGATAACACGCTACCTAAACAGGTAATTATAAAGGATAAACACGCTACCTACAGTGTAATATATAAAGGATAACACGCTACCTCGTGTTAATTATAACGGATAAACGCCTACCTACAGTGTATTATATAAAGGCTAAACGCTACCTACAGTGATATATAAAGGAGAAAACCGCTAATAACTACAGGTAATATATAAAGGATAACACGCACCTACAGTGTAATATTATAAAGGATAACGATAACCTACGTGTAAATATATTAAAGGATGACACGGCTACTCCAGTGGTAAGATATAAAGGATAAACACGCTACCCTATCGTGTTATATATAAAGGATAATCTGACCTACAGTGTAATATAAAGGATAACACGCTACCTATAGTGTAATATATAAGGATAATATGCTACCTACCAAGGGTAATATATAAGGATAAACACGCAACAAGAACTATCGGTCGTGGCAAAGTAGCCGCCGATATGAGTGTGGGTCATAGAGGACCACAGATTGGTCATAGTTTCCAAAGTGTCATGATTATTCGTTCACTATTCGGAAGAAACGGTTCAGTCGCGCCCGGCTGCAAAAAAACCTACATATTTCAAAACAGATGAGTTCGAAACACTAAAATGTCGTCAGTCAGCCGATTATTGGATAGTGTGTACCCAGCTTTAGAAACGAAGATGTAAGGCTAATCTGTTATGCGAAAAAGATTCTTACCCTTCTTTCAGAAGTTTCTAACATCCTCCCAACTTTTACAACCCTTTATGTGGGGCCTCAGGGAGTTATCTAGGGGGCAAGAATTCAGTCTTAAAACTATGATATCATTGCAGTGTTATCCCTAGGCTTTAGCCGGGCGGCCCACCCGGCAATTTTTCATGCCACGGCTGGAAAAAAAGTCTTGAGAGAAAACACTTGTGATTTAAAAGAATTAGAGTAGAAGTAGGTTTATAGTGTGCAAATAGGTCAGTAAAACAACTCCACAAAAGCTGCGCAGTCCAGCCCCCTTTTTTACACCTGCAAGAATAGTTTAGCACGTTCACTAGCTTTTCCAAGATCTCCAAGGCCACAAAAGGGTCACGTGCTTGTGATGCTATGTTACATGGGTTACCTGCAGAGGGTGCCGAAGTACAATCCCGCATCTAAAAAACCAGGATTGCTGGGGAGTTCCAGTTTTCAAAAATCTAGGGGACAAAAGTTACACATCCCTGACCTATATATGAGCATGATGCAGTCACATTTTCCCTACCACCAAAGTCCCTGTCCTACCCCACCGGCTAATTTTCATGCCACCGGCAGGAAAAAAATTCTAGGGAGAAAACACTGATCTGTTACATCCATTATTGACAGCTACTAAATGGAAGAAGCAGAGAGAGGGTAACAGAACATTTCAGCAGGTTTGAGGCTGTGCGATTGCGCTACCAGAAACAACTCAGGTGCAAGGTTTGGTGCAGGCGAGATTATTAAGGGGAAGGGTTTGGGCAAGATACACTTGGCCACCCATGGGGGGTTGTGAGTATCAGGAAAGTATACCATTTTTGCAGAGTTTGTGGTTTAAAATAGAAACTTACCGTCAATCCACTGGGGCTTAACTTGGACCACACATTTTAAAAAGTGAGTGAATCAAAAACCCGAACAGGGCAAGTAGGGTGAATCCCAGTAACAGTTGTAGCATAAGTTCCGCCATATGAAAGTTAAGGAGAATCCGTAGCAATTTTTTGACTGCGTAGCATTTCGTATTAGTCTTAATCTCTCAGCTTCTAACTAATGCAGGTTTTAGGTTTGTGGGTAAAACTTGCCCTTCAATCCATATTGTCTGGTTTCATATTTTATTAGTATCCCTTAAAAGGGGCTTTTTACAACCTCAAATTAATTTTGTTCCGATTGGGGAAGGTGATTTGGCTAATTCAATTTTGAATTTAATATGTTGATGAAATGTCAGGTTGGGCGACCAAGGACTATTCATACTTAACGTAAATAGACATTTCAGTTAAAAAGTGATTAAAGGATAGCGTACCAGGCTTTTAAATATATGACAGGTTTTAGACCCAGCCTCCTGGTATAAGGACATCATTCAGAAAAGCAGGGACAAGTATAGACTTTGCTACTCCTAGAGTCTACTGTTTGGTCGGTTGCTATTCTGGTTGATCTTTCTGAGCATATACGACACTCGGTAAAGAAGTGGACTGCACTATCAAACCACAGTAGCAATAGTGAGTGGCGCCTCTACACGTGCGTGCATTTTCAATTAAGTCCTAAATTGTCAGATAGCATCTTTATCCTATGATCAATGTTTGATCGATCATTAGCCATTATAATGAAAACGGGTACTTTGGTATTTGTATCTGTGCTTGAATTATTTGATATTTTATGTTGGGAGATTTCTGGATGTTTAATAAATTATACAGATATTTTATCTCATAATCAACATTTTCCTTTGTAATATGCAGGGTGTGTATGGTGTATCTTCTCTGTTTTTGTATTGTAACAGTGATATGCTCTCTTTCTCTTTAGGTTATAACATAATTATTCTTGAAATTGTATGCTTTACCGCGGCACCTATAATAGGGGAAACACAAAAGGGGTTTATTTGGGAGGTTGATGATCCCATCTTTTTTTAATTAAAGGGGGAGTGTGGTCTCCAGTACAGGAGCCTTTATTAAAAAGGCCACACTTCTACCTTAAAATGACTCCAGGGTTAATGCTTCTGTCTGTCCAAAGTTACAGTTTTTTTTGTAGTAATGTGACTGTTTAGCTCACCAGAAATTTTGAGATGCTCCAATTTAAGGTTGGAAGCATGCTTCACTGCTGGAAAGTGAATCATCAGCGCATCATTAGCTACGTTCATGAACTCTAAATAGTTGTAAAGCTAGCCACAAGTGAGAAGATCAATATTTTGGGTGGGGCTTCTTTCACAGCACATCATGTGACTTACAGAGACTCAGACAGAATTTGACAGGACCAGGAATGTAACTTTACAAGCCATAACTTAAGATACAGAGAAGTAGTGACATTGTTTTAATGAAGCACTAAATTTTATTGTGAATTCTATTTTATAGGTATGGCCTTTTTTCCCTAGAAAACTCATCCCAAAAAAATGTTGGGATGGAATAAAACATTCTGCTTTTGCGACGTTCTGATGAAGATTGTAAGTTAAAACACATTTTGTTCGCTTTTGGAGCTTGGCAATGCCCAAGAATTATCCAATTATGGCATGGTGCGTTTCATTCTCTATGCTTATAAACAAATTACCTTTGCTCTTAAAAGTGCGTTGGTATAGTTGACTTCCACAGGTGCAAATTTAAATTATGTTTGTAAGTTAATGGTCCATTGGAAACACACCTATTTCCTCTTATATAAAATAATTAAAGCTATTGAACCTGCAAAGTTCAATCTGAAATGAATGATTATTTGACCATGGGGATATGGCATGAATGTACGAGTTGGATAACAACCAAGAACTCACCTACAATACAAAGATAATTTAAAAAGATTAAAAAACCATGAATTATGTGCTGTAAAATATTGAAACCACAATGTATTCACAAACCTGATAAGAGAACAGCCTTTGTTGGTAATTACATCTTCAAGATCCCTACTGGTTGGAAAATAGTAAGTGACATTACGCGGGTGTTTAGTATTTCCTTTCACAAATCTGAAGGTTCTTGGGGCCTTTTCATGAATCTGATCTTCAGTTCTTTAGATTTCAAAGAGGAATTCTGCTGTCGTGTTCCATGTGAAGGGCAACTAAAGCTCAAACAATACAGAATAGAGGCAACAATAAATACCATCATCCTTTGATTCTGTCGTGTTTTGAGGCTTTAGCTTGCCCTGTAAATGGACAGCGAATTCCCATACAGTAATAGCCATACTGTATTTGGGCTATTACTGTATGGGAATTCTTCTGCCATTTAAAACTAAAAGCTCATTCCTGGCACTCAGGATGTTTGGAAACTACAACTCCCAAGCATGCTTTAGGTGCTGGAGTTGGAGTTTCCAAATCTGCAGGTGGCAAGGAATTGCCACTGCTGATTTACTGTTACCCGTTACCTCCCTCTGAGAGTCCCCACAGTGTTCAGTTGATTTTCCTACCTGCTCTGGTTCCAATGCTCTGGATCCTCTGATTGCTTTTGGCCACGTGGCGTCCGCATTCCTCTGTGGTGCCGGTCACTACCCTACCGCCGAGTAGTGAACATCAGTAGCAGAGGAGGTGGAGCGAGCTGGCCGCCAGAGCAGGGTAAGTGTTTGACTGGAGTCTAAAATGAGATTCAATTTTCAGGCCATTTTTAGCTTGAAAATCTCGGTTTATACTTGAGTATAACGGTACATACAGCTACCTGTGTAATCTGTATGACTTTCTATAACATGTATACCCAGTATGTAATGTATGATTATGTTAATTGTAATGGCTTACGCGGAAGATGTTGGCGCTATATAAATTCAATTATTAGTAATAATATCTGATGGTTGACTGCAAAGTAAAGGGGAACGTGGTCCAAAAATAACTCAGGAATTGCTCTTCTAGAATTTTTGAATTTGATTTCATTGTTATAGTTTGCATAGTTTTAGGGATACTACATTTTGTGTGTATATGGCAGCAACAGGTCCCTTGCACTTCCTTCTTCCTGATCTGAAACCATGTCAGTGGATGGACAGCATTTGCAGAGCCCTTCCTTACAGACCCATGTGGCTGAATATTCCCATACATTCTCTGTGGGGATCTTCCACACAGCAGGGAAAGCGGGAGAGACTTCCTGGGTTCTCAACAGAGTCTGAGGCTGTGATTGATGGCGGCAAGGTTAGGAGCAGCCATAGGAATGTCACAGTCATCCTCCCCCCAATTAACTTCTGGTCAGTAGTTCCTTGATATCTTGGGATATGGAGGCACGTAGAGGTGGTTGATTGTCGTTTTAAAGGTAGAGGAAACTGGCTTGCATTAAAAATCAACTGGCAGTAAACCCACAGTTCCCCTTTCAGAACATGGGCAAACATTTTCACTCTTTTTGAATAAGTTCCCCATTGTATTTCAGGGTGGCTGTGCAAGTGCCAGTTCTCTTCAAATATGTGTGGCAATGAATGACCAAGGGTTTGGTCTTTATAAGTCAGAATTACATTCTTCCAATAAAACCAATAAGACCAACCTACCAAAAGTTTTATTTTAGTATATAAATGTAAAAAGGAAGAGAAACATTGAATGGGGGACCATCGCAAATGGCTCTAAGATGATGGCTTAGAAGGTTGTGAGATTGCGAGAAGGCAAAAGCTTACACCATTTTTTTTTTTGTTTTTTTTTTTTTTTTTTTTTTTTTTTTTTTTTCCCCTCTGTATACGGCTATAGAGAAGCAAGTTCTGTTCTACTATGAGTGACTGTTAAAGGATGTATTTGGACTATGCCCATATTAAGTATCGCACGGATTTATGAGAAATGTCAAAAACTTTTCTTCTATAAAGAAGTGAGCAAGATTTTAGATTCTGGCATAGTAGTAAATGTGGTTGTACTTAGATTTTTGTAAAGGTTTTGATACGTTGTCCTCTTAAAACTAATTAATGTCTGTAGACCTTAAAAAATCTAATAAAAAAAATTGTAATCATAGAGATTGGTTGATAGTTGAAAATAGAGAGTAGTGGTCATTGGGATTCTAAGTGGTTGCACCACTGGGTTTTCTGATGGGGTCACTTCTATTTTCAAGGACATCTATAAAAACTGGGTCAGGTGGGTAGGATGAATTCTTCCTAAAGTTGTGATTCATACACTACTTTAGACATTTGGTCTATAGACAAATGTCTTAATTTATAGAATTTATTAATTTATCCATAGCATGTGTCCCGAAGATCACATTGGTATCTGGTAGACACACTTGCTGGGGAACAGCACACCGGAACCGACCGATCCCATACACGGCAAGTAAAGGGACGGAGAACGGATACCGACTGGACAGGACATTTTACGTTCATTCCTATCGAACGGGACTTTCGTCGGTCACTTGATCGTCGGGAAACAGGCCCTACACAATAACGATAATTGGTTATCCCCTCGTTCCCGACGGGATTACCTATTATCCGTTTTCAAATGTATGGCCATTAGGGGTACACACACACCAGACGAGATTTGTGGCCAACCGACGGTTCACGGCATTTGTCTGCGGATTAAAATATTGCTGGTGGTGTGCTCCAAATGTTCTCATGTAAGTTGGCCGCACTACCTAGTGCCTAGGTTTTAAAGTACAAACTAATACCACCCTCGCTTCCTTTCCTCCTAGCTGATAGTACCCAGGTGAGGACCTAAACAATGCTAAGTCCTACCCTGGGTACTTTCCCTAACTCTGCACTATGACCCCAAATCTGCTTCGCCGATCGCTCCATTCCTCCGCTCTTCCTGCTTCAATGACAGATCGCAAGGCAAAGCCAATAGGAAGATACTCTCTGCAAGGAGGCGTGTCTTTCCAAGTGGCTGCCTCGCGACTGTCACTGACAGGGAGAGAGGGGAACCCAGTGTGGATCGCGAAGCAATTTGCGAGGGTAAGTAGTGCAGGAGTTAGGGAAAGTACCCAGGGTGAGGGACTTAGCGATTTTAGGTCCTCACCCTGGGTACTATGCGGCCGTGGAATCGTTATTTAATTTTGGGGAAAAGGTGAGTATTAATGTCCTTGTAAATAGTTCAAAAAGTGACATTAGGAGCTGTCAAGTGGAGTCAGACAGTCCCTGGTGCTTCCTTGTCCTCTGAGTGGTTTCTGGCCAGGGGAGCTCCACCCCCAAAACCGCTCTATTGCCACTTTAAAAAGCTTTTGAAAAAACTCTACTACGCTCCTCGATCCCAGCGCCGTTTTGGTCATGCTGGAAATACAAGAGGGGTGACCGAAGCCATGGCTGTGATTGGCTGGAGAGGCAGCCAATCACAGCCACGGCTGCCAGGAATACAGAGTGGTGCTGGATCGAGGGGTTCGTAAGTAGGCGTAGAGTTTAGCAAAAAGCTTTTAAAATGGAGATATAGCAGTTGGGGGCGAAAGGGCATGCAGTAATATATGTATAGCAGCAACATTTTGGACAGGAGACGGTCTTTACACTCTTTCAGTTTCCTGGACTTTTGAAGAGGACACTACAGGAGAACCATAAGGAGTAGGAGATGTAAGGTAAGGTTTTTTTTAAACTGTACAGTGGGGCAGTAGTTGGGTGACTGTTTAGTTGGGGTGGACATGCCTTTTAGGTTATTTGCCCCATCTCTGAACACTTTCCATTTCCAAGATGTCTCTGTTTGTACACAAGTTTCAAAATGCACTGCATCTTCCAAAGGACTCGGTACCAGGGGATTGTAAAGAGGGGAGATAAATTATTTTTCTCCCATGAATATGTACCACTCTTTACTACAAGACATATATTCTTGCTGGCTCTAGATGTTGCACTTGTAGGAGTGTGCTTTCTTGAATCCCTGAAAATGTAAGTAAAAAGAGCTATCAGATCCCATAAATTTGGAATAACATGAAATAATGTTTGTTTTTCGGCATAGCTTCCGGACGGGAATGCTTGAGATATATTTTATGGGATGCTTTTAATTTAATGAAACCAGTAGTATCAGCAGAGGGAGCTCTCAGGCTGTAATAACATTGCTTCATTGTGCGTGAGATAAGAGATGTTTTACAGCTCTAAAGGGAATTACAGTTGGTAATAAAGATTGTCTAGTTCCTGGCATTTATAAGAAACATAATTGTGTATGGAAGCTTGTTTGAGTAGAGAAGTGTTGGAGAACTAAGACATCGATTTATTGTACTGGGTGTATTATTAAGGTAATGCATCATCTAAAAAACACCTTTTGATAAAAATGTGATAAAATGCAGTTTTAGTTTTCTTATGGACTGAGAATTCAGTCATTTTACCAGTTCATTCTGATATAATTATTGATAAAGGTCGAAGAAGGCGACAAAACATGCTGTATAAACTACAATTAACAAAGAAAAATTCCTTAGCAAGCATGATGTCTTCGACGTCATAGCCCTAATGATTTGGCGGAAGCGACGGTATGTGTAGCTGAAAAGGAAAGGAAATGCTAACAGAGTGAGTTTTTCAGGATTTTTACACCTTGCTTCAATCAAATCGTAAACAACCAATACATAGTTAATAACTCTACCACGAACTGTAATTATCATCATGATTGAAGTCACACGGAGTTCCACAACCATATAAAAAATCCCTTTTATAAAGGACATGAAGTTAGAGTGACCTAGTTTTAGTTTGGGGTAGGTACTTATTAAATGTAACCCCCCCCCCTTCTTAAAGCCATCAGTGGCTTTAAATCCAAAGGTTCGTCCCCCCTTTTTAGCATTCTGTTTACTATTTGTGACCCCCCGCCTCTTTTAACAGAAGGGGGTGCATTATTAATTAATATTTTACTACAGGGATGAAATTATTTATGTAATATTTTCACGAAGGCAGCGTTATAGCCTAGTACAGATATGCATTTGTTGGGAGTGTCTACATTTTCTGTTGATTATGTAATCTATTTCAGTGCTGAAAAATGCCTCACAAAACCCTATTTTTTTTCTGTTTTTTTCCCCATATGTTTGGGATAAGGGCTTTACTACTTACCATATATTACATTTCTACCAAGACTTCAGCTACTTATCCTACGCTAAGTAGGATAAGGTATGTTCAATTTTCAGTGCTATATATTACCACCAAATGGCATTTCAAGTGTGTTTTATAGACGGAATTTAGGTTTCTGGAAATATGTTTTTCAGGGGTAAGAATGTTTTTTCACAAAAGGTTCATATTACTATCAGCTTTGACAAATCCACCCCAATAAGCAGTCATTGAGGGATTTTATGGGTTTTAGTATTTAAAAAAAACAAAAACAAAAAAAACTTCATCGTTTCTTCAAGCGAGGATGACAAACTTCATAAAATGGAACTAGGTTTTTATTGTCTGGCATACTTAGGTATTGGTTAACACACTAGGCTCAACTTGCTGGTAATAAAAACTAGACAGGAAAGTTTTAAGCATCAACTTTTGATTTGGCGTGAAAGGACGCAGTTTGAAGGGAATGTGTATGCTTGTGCTCAGAACTCCAAGAATGGCAATGATGAGGACTTTGTGGTATGTACTTACCCTTTGAATATGACGGTCACCTGCATGAATGGGTAGTAGGTCAGTGGGTGTGCGTACTAATGTCAGTTGGGGGGAAAGTCTACTTTTTGATGAAGTGGTCAAAGGTTTTATTGACTATACTTACCCTTTAAATATGGTTGCTACATAAATGAATGGTAGCCCGTTGGTGCGTGTGGAAGTTAAAAAAACAAACTCTTTTGATAATTGAGTAAAAATAATTTTTTTGGAACATTAGGTACCTTTTAAGTATGGCTGCCACTGGAAATGGAGAGTAGGTTGTCGGTGTGTGTACCCGTTGTGAGGTGGGGGTATGGGGTTTTGCATGTATGGCCATTAGCATTAGTATGAGATCACAATAGTTTAACTATAGTTACCCTCTAAGGGGGAAGTTCAGTGCAAATACAAATGCTTTCAGGAAAAAAAACAGTTTTTTTTTACCCAATGACCTTAATCTGCCAATCAGATTTTGTCTGTTGTATAAATAAACTGCAATATGCAAGACTGACTTCGGTTGCAGGACCCTAGTAGAGAACTTTTATGGTCTTGCCCTTGCCAGAGGACTGGGTTGATTCAGTTGCTCAGTAGAGATCTGAGCATCTTTGACCCATCCAACAGCCATCAGTAGAAAAATTACTGTTTAGGAACATTCCCCAGGAAGTGGGTGGCATCCTGGGAAGAAGAACGGACCGTTTAAAACCTAAAGGTCAGCACACTTATTCAAACAGCAGGGTACAGCAAAGGTAGTGAATCAAACCTGATTTTTCAAAATAGGAGATAATATGTAGACAAAACTAAGAAGGCATTTACACAAACTAACAATTAAACAACATATGATTTACTTCACTGAAGTATTGGCTTCCAGGGAAGGAAAGGGTAGGGTCAGTAGGTGGGGTACCTGTTTTCTGTGTGGGGGGTTGGGGGTATCAGAGTGTGTGTTTATGACCATGAAACAAGTTTTGATCTCAGACCTTAAACAGGAATATCTCATTGGAGGATTTTTTTACATATGTCTATGGGAAAAAAAAATATCCAGAATTGGATGATATGATAATTGCCTGTATATGCTTCCGCGGATTCCTTAGCTAGGTAATAGGCACATTATCCTATATGCCAACTATGTTCTGTACCCAAATGCAGTTTTTCTTCTTAGGCTCAAAAGCTGTGGAGGGGACAAAGTTCCAAAAAAAGCGAAGAATAAAATGGAAGACAGAAAGCAGGAACAGTAACATTGGCTCTTCAAGCAAATTATTAAAAAAAGGAAAAGTCCCTAAACGATAAAATAAGTGGTAAAGGCTGGACAAACCATAGTAAACATAGAAAAATGCATCAGCAGGTCACACTAGCGTTTTGCGATCCAATGCCTGAGAAAAATGTATGCCAGGCTAAAACAATGTGTGTGGCAACATGATGCGTGCTGCGATCTGTGGTCTGCTGAACACATACGGTCACAAACCCAATGAATATTGGCAGAATTGCAGCACAAATGCATGGTAATGCACATGCGTTGTGCATATGGAGTGGAGGTGGCCACAGCCATAAAGGACATCTCCCCCCTTCTAATAATCTTTTAAGAAAGAATTCAATTATTTTTTGATAATATTTACTGTCCTCGAATTCCTTTACTGTCTTGCTAGCTTCTGAATGAATTTTAGTGCCTGTACTAAGCATGAGCATGATCAGAAGAGAAGGGCAGTAGGGGATTCGGTTATGACAGTGAATCAACTATGTCAAATCCTAGATGGACAGTGCTAACTGGGAAGAAACCAGGAGAAGCAGGGGAACTGGCAAAGGAAATTGGGCAGGATTTCAGGTTAGCGTCTATACAGTATTTCAAGATTTCAAAACAATTCCATACAGGCGTAAATCACCCCCAAAACCTAAAACTGTAAGTTTTCATATGTGGGCTGGGAAGAAAGGCTATGTGTCAATATTCAGTTGCTCTATATTACCAAAAATAATGAATTTTGAAGGTTTGATTTTAGTTAGAGTTAGTGGTGAGGTGTTTCTGGCCAATATCTTTTGGGTAGGAATGTCAACTTTAAATAACTTTCTTCAAGTATCATTGAAAATAATTCTGGCATATGTGCAATTGGATAGCAATCTTCCTTTTTTTATCTGAATTCTTATTAAAAAAGCTTTGAAGCAGGATAAACTGAAGTTAATAAGCATATGCTCTCCATAACCTTATCAGATGCAACACGTGAGTGATCTAACCATTCTTGTTTTTTTTATGCTTGCCACAGTATCATATTCTTAGTAGGGAGGTATTAATTTTCAGGAGTCTTAAAGATAAGGAAGCGCTCAGGGAGATGAGATTAATTTCCTGAGGTTTATCAGTTGAGCGAAGCCTATGTGCCATTTATAACTGAATCTTTAATATTGTCCAGCAAGGGACTCCTAGCTCTTAAGGTATTAGAAACAGAAAACACTGACCGTATTACTAAATAAGGCCCAGTTTCCTTTGCAGTAATTTTGAAAACAAAGGTCATAGTTTGCAAGATTTTCGTTCCTGAAGTTAGGGTAAATAGTTGACTGGCATTGCACGCAATCAAATTTCAACCATTTTGCTCCAAACCAGTCTTCATTTAAATGGGAACTAAATGGTTACATAAAAAAAAAAACATTTTAGACAAACATGGGAAGTATCTCTCACTTTTAAGAAATAAATGTTACTTGGAGCACTCAGGTAAGTTTGTTAAATACTGTGCTCCTGGCTCCTGTAACTAAGTGAGTAACACTTAGGACATAGTCATTTACCTCCCGTTCTTTTAAAGGGTTTTTAGCTCTACTTCTAAAACAAGTTTTTGCTTGTAGTGTAGTTGCCCAACACACCAGCAACTGCCAGTTCATTGCCAAAATAATTTTTTTTTGGGGGGAATGAACATGGTAGTGTGGGGGATGGGCATACTATGTTTTAGAGGGAATGAAACGAGGCTGTAAGAGGGATCCATGAGGGGGCTTCACTGTGCATGCCAGAAACCTCTCAGAGAAAGGGAGAGGGCGGAAACCTTTATTCACAGAAGGCTCTGGTTATTCATTTCTGGGGACTTCGGACAGAAATTGCAGGGGGAAAAACTATTTGGAGCAGAAAGGTAAGATTTTTTACCACTGCAGAGTGTGGCCAGTAATGGGGGAGGAAGTTTTAGTTTTAGTTTGGGGGTGGGACATTCCCGTAATTATGCCAGAAAAGAAAAAGTTCCACTCTTTTCGAGTATTCTACTACTATTCCAATTTTAAAGGAACACTAATACAGTTTTTTTTTTAAGTATATTCATCTGTTTCTATTATTAACAGGAGGTGGAACGCTTATTCCCACCTCCCTGTGAATAATTAGTTTGCTCGGGGGACCTGGGAAATGACCGTACCGCCGCACCTGCACTAAAGGTGTATGTCCCGAGCGTGACCCTATATTTTGTATTGGACGCATGTGCCTCTAAGAAGGGCGCTGGTCGGGACAGAGCGGCTTGAAGTGGAGCGGCAGTACGGTAAGTTCAGGTCCCCCGGGCGTACTTTATTCACAGGAAGGTGAAATAGCTTTCTCCACCT
Source organism: Hymenochirus boettgeri (assembly GCA_019447015.1). Classification (NCBI taxonomy): domain Eukaryota; kingdom Metazoa; phylum Chordata; class Amphibia; order Anura; family Pipidae; genus Hymenochirus; species Hymenochirus boettgeri. Next base: position 55,757,743 of record CM033470.1, on the reverse strand, counting down.
CCTCTGATAATCGACCAAACCAGATGGCACCATACTTAAAAACTATTAGGAAAGGTTTCTTTACAGTGACGAAGGGAAATTGTGGAACTACCTTCCAGCAGATGTGGTAATGGAAAGTTCATCAATAGGGGGTGGATATGTTTCAAAATTTAAAAAATCTTAAAATTTATGGTTCTTGTGATCTAGGGATATTTTCCGATTGCCATTTGGATTTATGGAAGGAATTTTCCACAATTTTCAGCATTTTTTTTCCCCACCTTTTACTCTGATCAACTGTTAGTAGGGCTCATGAAAAAGGTTGGATAGATTAAGGGGTATTGTTTAGTAACGTCCAATACTATGTTAATAGATAATCAAAACTTAAAAACTTACATATTTCCAGTGCTATTCTTTGTGTCCTCTTCGTCTAAGGTGTCAATCAAAGTTGGTCAAACAGAGTTTCAAAGCTTTATTTAATATCAAAACACACTAAAAAAAAAAAAGGACAAAACTATGGTCAGTATCAATTAAAATGGTGGCTTTATACACAGCAGTTTGGTAGATCAACTCTTGGTGGTAATGCTTTAGCTTCTCGTTATCACCGTGTGATGTTCCCCCTTCGTTTTCTCACTTAAAAACCGTATCATGGCGATACCTTGTAAACCAATAGTGGAAACGCATCTAGGCATGGTGCCATCTTGGAAATCGAAGCAATGTTTTAGCTTCAATGGGTATACAGAAATTTATTTTAGTGTATTGTTTTTTAAATGTTTACTTGTTACAATTCAGTCACATTAGTGAAATTGCCCTAACAGCCACAATATTAGTGTTTGCCTTGCTAAATGGTAAAGATAAGAGGGATAGTCATGAGATGGACTAGAACTCGAAAACCCGAGTTGGAGCCGAAACTATTCGAATCGGACTTCTGAACATATCCGGACACGGATTTCGATATTTCGGACTTTCGATAAATATAGAATGTTGCGAGTAAATGTACATGGTACCTAGTGCGCTGAACATCGAATCGCGAGTAAAAGGTCAATTAAATCCTATACGCGGCATCGGAATTCCCGAGTAAAAGTACATGGTACCTAGACGCGAAATCGAACTGTTCGAGATGAGAGAGCTCGGAAAATTAGCGCGAGTGTAGAGTAAAATTGATTTTTTCAAATTCCGGAGATTCAAACATGTTTCCAAGACCATTTCCCAGGTCTCACAGCCATTTCCATTAAGGTTACATTGCTATTTTATTTCATAGACTTTCGAACTGTTTGATCCCAGTGACTTTAATGGGTGCGTTTTCGAACTTTCCATATAGTCACACAGGCACTGAAATAGCTACTTTCCTTTTGTTATTAATTTGTGCTTTATATAACCCATATTGCAAACATTGATGTTTGCGGGGTATTTTACTAGGCAGGACATTCTAAAGGATCTAAAGAAGCACATACATTAAGCCTCCCAACCATTCCATGACATTCCAATCAATAACTTCCCAGAACCACCTTTCCGGTTCGTCTTCGCGACGGCATGCGATCGCCATTATGTGCCGGTCTGTGTGACCATCCTCCATCTTTAACATTACGGAAGATGGTTCACTGTTCCTTCTGTGCTTCGTTGTTTGGCAGCCATGCAGGAAGTGGATTTGCTTTTTTAATGTGTTGTAATTACCGTAGTGAATACAGATTCATTTTCAAATAAAGTACTGGTGTTGGATAAAACAGATGCCGTGGACAACCGAGAAGGAGCTGTGAGTGATCCTTAAGTTGGACTATCACACAGTTTGTTATAGTTTGATCGCAGTGAGTTGTGTGGTTTCCAAGCTACAGGTTCGGGATGAGCACCTGAGCCAACGATGTGTAAGTAAGCCTAAGCCCAATATGCTTCAAAATAGGCATATTGCGGACCAAAATACTATTCGCTTAATATCTTGATATATTGCTATAAAGATGGTTGCCCTGTTATAGCAACTGCATGTACAGTTGTCCCCGGGCACATGTAAGTCTAAGTATTAGTCACAGAGTTAAAAAAGTAATTTTCCTTTAATTCATTACGATTAGAAGATCTTGTTCATTCCTGGAGGGTGGTGGGTTAGCCAGTTATGTTTTTATCATTCTCAATACATATATATTATCCATTGGCTTTAAAAATAAAGCGATTTGGGATACCTTAGGTGGCTTAGGATAACAATACCCAACATTGTATAATGGATTTGCCCCCCCCCCAGGACAAATTGACTACAAAATATTGTTGGATTTCTACACCATTATCTAACCAAATCTATTAGATTGCCCAAACATGTAGAGGCTAATGCAGGCCATACACTAATACGCATATTTAATCGTCAAAATTATCAAAACATCTTAGAGAGGCACACGAGATCTGTGGTTTCACCTGTGTTTTTGTGAGTTTCTGTTTCTTGCCCCCTTCATTTGTGATCTAACATATGCTGAGACAATACAGGGAGATTTATTTAGATTTCTGTCTGGCATCAATACCGGCGTGGCTTTGTGACAACTATTGCGCTGGTTTCAACACCATGGTAAAAACAGACGGCAAAATCCATATTGAATAGCTTGGGTGGATGCCACAGGTGTTTTTTGATGGGGTAAACCGTGCAGCCCCCGCAAGGTAAGGGTTAAAACTTTCCCCCAGCCCAGTATTGATAGGTTGTGTGCAGTTACGGGTAAACCCTGAATTACCTTGGTTTACCTTTTGGGTTTTACAGTTTGACTGATTTCCGTAATAGTTGCAAAGGCGCGACACGTTGTTGCCTTTTTATTTGTAATGGGGGAACTCCATGAGGGGGGGGATTAAAGTACAGGGCATTTTCTCTGATTCTGATTAAAATAACGGTTGTTTTGTGGTGGAAAATTCTGGGCCTATATTTAAATCCGGATTATAGGAATATTGCACAGTCAATATTGTTTGTGTGTACATAGATTAACAGGACCCGACGGGATATCTTTATTTCTTTACATACAGGTGAATAGAAAATCCAAACTGATATTTTATTAGCCAACACATTTTCCAAATATGGCAGATTTCAGATTTAGGCAATCACTGTATAACAAGGGAGCGGCAGTAAAATAGTAATACCATTTAAAGGAGACACTATCCTGATTTTTCCACTTTAAACCACCCAAGTGAGGTCCGTTGTGGTGTGTTGGCTAGGTCCCACACTGTATTTTACAGAGATCTGCTGTATATCGTTGTATTCCATGAGATCAGCTGGACTTGAAATGTAGTTCTTGAAGACGTTTCGCTAGTCATCCGACTGGCTTTCTCATTCAGAAATGAATTGTACAAGAATTTTGTCAAACGAGTAGAAAGTAGAGGAAGGAAAAAGAAAAGAACACGAATACCAACAGTGAAGGGAAGAAATAGCACCCAAGGGACAGGAGGAAGAAACAGGGTCATCAGATGTAGAGGGGTTCTCTGAGAAATTAAGAAGAATTTTCAAAAAAAAAACACCGTATCCCTGTCTGTTCCTTTAAACTGAACAAACACCACTGAGGCATGCAATTGGTACATCCGAAAGACCCAATACCCAAAAACACAAGAAAAGGCGACATAATATATGCATGCGTGCAGTGAAGAATGCTCTGATTTGGTATTGTGGGGGAGGCGACAACAACAGCAAACTGCATCAAGTATGGCCCAGCACCGAAGAGCAATCCTCGGGTCAGGACTCAGCGTGATCTGCATCTTAAGGATAAAGGACATCCTTTGAAGATGGTAATGTTAACATCTGGCGAAGAAAGTGACTGGTTCAAGAGATGTTGAAGGAGGCATTAGTGAAAAATAAAGAAACCAAGACGAAATAGAGGTGGGGGGGGGGGTTCGACCCAACTGCTGCATGTTACACTGCTGTTTTCACCACCTTACTCTGGGCGTTTCTTATCACCCCCTATTAGCCACTATCTAATTCCACACCCTAAACCTGGCTACATGTTGATGCTAATGGAATTTTCCAGGGTAATAATTGAACCACAGATTTGCGTAACAGTCATTCTGATTGAGAACTGTGTACAGTCGTGTGATGACTAGCGGAAACGTCTTCAAGAAACCCATTTCAAGTCCGCTGATCTATTGAATAAACAGATATACATGACTGGAGTGAATTGAGAACCTTCACAAGCTAGATTGCTGCTAATAATAACTTGTGGTCTGTTGTCCCTTCTCACTTCAGATCTGAAACAGTGGAAAGATCTGATGCCTGCAGAGCTTGTCTTCCGCAGAGCTATCTTCCCATAGGTTGTCCGGCACTGACAGTGAGGGCGATAAAGTTGGATGGACAGGCAAGGGAGAGTAGAAGCAAGTCAGCTGATCTTTGTGCATGTGTTCTGTTAGCGTTTGGAGACATAGGATGAGGTTGTCAAGCTACCTTGTTTCTACCCCATAATCCCCTGAAAAAGCCTAAACGATTTATGGACATTTTGGATCATAACTTGTGTCACTAGGGAGAGAGTTTTAGACAGTGCTTACCTTTCTCATTAATTGGGTAATTTCCAGTTTCAGAGCGCACTTTGCTTGTGTAATTCTGTTTGGTTAAATAAGCCCATAACAGTATGCTTAATTAAAGGACAAAGTCAGCCTTCAATGAAAGGATTTCTATACAGGTAATCAACCCCCCAAAACCCCAAAAACTGCAAAGTAGTGAAAATATATAAGACTTACCTGATGTTGCAAAAATTTCCTGTTGGCCCCTTGTTTTTGCTCTCCTGCGACCTTTAAAGTTAGCAACTGCCAGTCATGATTTGAAGGTAAAAAACAATTGCCAATTACTGAATGCTAATCCCCTAGCTGCACTCCTTTTTTCTGAGCATGATTCAAGATTAATAACCAGCTCACTCAATTGCTAAGGAGGTGTGAACAAATGTAGCCATAACACCACAATAACAAAGAAACATTAGTTTCTGTGGACAGGGCGATTACCACAGCCGCTATCACTCTGGTTAATTTCTCTAAATGAAATTCAATTATACACATTTGTGCAACAAAGGGAGTTGTTAAATCGAAAAAGGGATTTACCCCACAGTGTGATTTTAGTGTTGATAGTAAACCAACGTTACAATCACACAGCTAAAAAGGTGCCGGATGGAAGTGTGTTATGTAACCCCGGATCCCTGGCCCTATGTAATGTTAAGCGCTAATGTTTGCGAAAACTAAGTTAGGCGGGACTTAAACCTCCTTAATTGCCCAGTGCTCGGGGACATATCCATGCTAGAAGCATAGTTGGATTACGCTAATGATTCAGAGGAACAAGGGTAGGATAGCATAACATGTTTCGGGGGCTAGTTCTTTCTAACATTTGTTTAAAGGCTACAAGGAAATCATGGAAATTACCCATAAGGTCTCACCTCCTAATAAAACTGCGTTGAGTTTACAAAGCACGTAGAAAAAAAAAAAAGGACCTCATGTCACTTGGAAAAGCTTTGTGCATATAGAATTATAATACAGAATATGTGTATATTGTTGTATCTTCCCAACACACACAACACACACACAGCATTTCCACAGCCTTCAGAATAAAGCACTTGTGGGTGGTCTCCCTTTATCTACAGTGCAGCTGTGTATGATAAAGTTGATGACAAAAGTATAAAAAATAGTTTATGCAATTTACTATAATCTAATGTTTGCAGTTTTGTTGAGATTTGTGTTTCATTATTATTAGGCATGTGCCATAATCTCCATAAAGCTCTGTGTGCACCTGCTTTCTGAAAACCCAAAAAAAAACTGAAAAGAAAAGTGTTGTCTGTCAAGGGTTGTCATAAGCACACAGTTGTAAAAGTGTTTTCAGTTGGGCATATCTAAGGCCTTGACTGCTTATTAAGTCCTGTTGAAAACTGTTTAGGGACACGGAGAAACTATCCTTTATTGAACTGTTCTGTACCTAAAAACTGATATATATAAATGATTTGTTTTTTGATTGTGCCATATGTTGTTTCTTACAAGGTGAATTATGTCCCTTTCTATATTTTAAAACTCTAGATACAGTGAAAAATTATAAAGTGTTCTTTGGACCATAATATCGATCTGGGCACACACCCAGGGGTCCCAAAACGACAATAAGATTGTTAATAGGACGCATGTACCTATAACCTGGTCTTTTAGGAAGATCTAACACTAGAAGGATAAATAATTTTATTAAGTTGAACTAGCAGATCCAGTAGCTTTAACTTGTCTAAAACCCTGTAAGTGTGTTTAGATTTTTTTTTTTACTGCAGCCCCCGTTCCTGTGAGTAAAAAAATGGTATGTTCTGACAGCTCAGTCTTAAAACGAGAGGCCATTGGGAGATCTCCCCGTAGTTGCTTGACGCTTGGCAAAAGGGGTTGGAAAGGATCTATATAACAATATGTAACAATCTATATACCAGTCTATGTAACAATCTATATAACAGTCTATGTAACAGTCTATGAACAATCTATGTAACTATCCATGTAAATGTAACAGTCTATGTAACAATCTATATAACAGTCTATGTAACAATCTATGTAACAGTCTATGTAACAATCTATGTACCAGTCTATGTAACAGTCTTTAGAACAATCTATATAATAATCTATGTACCAATCTATGTAACAGTCTATAGAACAATGTATGTAACAGTCTATGTACCTGTCTATGTAACAGTCTATGTAACAATCTATGCAACATTCTATGTAACAATCTATGTAACAGTCTTTAGAACAATCTATGTAACAATCTATGTACCAGTCTAGGTAACAATCTATGTTATAAAGAATAATCTATGTAACAATTTATATAACAATCTATGTAACAATCTTTATAACAATCTATGTAACAATCTATGTACCAGTTTATGTAAAAATCTATGTAACAGCCTATTTACCAGTCCATGTAACAATCTATATACCAGTCTATGTAACAATCTATGCAACAATCTTCATAACATTCTATGTAACAATCTATATAACAATCTATGTAACAATTTGTTACAATCTATATAACAATCTATATAAGAATCTATGTAACAATATATATAACAATATGTAACAATCTATATAAAAATCTATGTAACAATCTATGTAACAGTCTATATAACAGTCTATGTAACAATCTATATAAAAATGTATGTAACAATCTATGTAACAATCTTTGTAACAGTCTTTAGAACAATCTATATAATAATCTATGTACCAGTTTGTGTAACAATCTATGTAACAGTCTATGTAATCTGTGTAATAGTCTATGTAACAATCTATGAACAATCAGCTCAATCTATGTAACAATCATATGGGTGGGTGTACTTTACAGGGATGGTATGGGTGGGTGTACTTTACAGGAATGGTATGGGTGGGTGTACTTTACAGGGATGGTATGGATGACTGGGTGCACTGTATAGGGATGGTATGGGTGGGTGTACTTTACAGGGATGGTATGGGTGACTGGGTTGTCTGTACAGGGATGGTATCGGTGACTGGGTGCACTGTACATGGATGGTATGGGTGACTGGGTGCACTGTACAGGGATGGTATGGGTGACTGGGTGCACTGTACAGGGATGGTATGGGTGGGTGTACTTTACAGGGATGGTATGGATGACTGGGTGCACTGTACAGGGATGGTATAGGTGGGTGCACTGTACAGGGATGGTATGGGTGGGTGTACTTTACAGGGATTATATGGATGACTGGGTGCACTGAACAGAGATGGTATGGCTGGGTGTACTGTACAGGGATGGTATGGATGACTGGGTGCACTGTAAATTAATATTATGGGAGACTGGGCGCAGGAGTGGGTTAAGGGCGGGGGGATTACTGGTGCCTGGAATCCCCCCTTTCTGCCTGCTCAGTGCAGTCTGCTGTTCTACCTCTCCTGGTGTCCATAGACTGTTATATAGTTGCTTGCACAGAGTTTAACTGCCGTGTCTGTAGCGAGTCTGTTCACTGCTGCCCAGGAGACCCAGATGTCTTATCTATGAGTCTTATCTGGAGGGCTGGCTAACATTGGCTAATGAACTGGGGTCTGACTAACACTGGCTAATGATCTGGAGGGCTGACTTACACTGGCTAATGAACATGGGGGCTGACTAACACTGGCTAATGAACATGGGGGCTGACTAACACTGGCTAATGAACTGGAGGGCTGACGTAACATTAGCTAATGAACTGGAGGGCTGACTAACAAACTGGAGGGCTTAGGTAACAATGGCTAATGAACTGGAGGGCTGACTAACCCTGGCTAATGAACTGGAGTGCGGAGGGCTGACTAACACTGGCTAACGAACATGGGGGCTGACTAACACTGGCTAACAAACTGGAGGGCTGACTTAACTTTGGCTAATGAACTGGAGTGCTGACGTAACAATGGCTAATGAACTGGAGGGCTGACTAACACTGGCTAATGAACTGGAGGACTGGCTAACTTTGGCTAATGAACTGGAGGGCTGATGTAACACTGGCTAATGAACTGGGGGCTGACTAACACTGGCTAATGAACTGGTGGTCTGACGAATACTATGCTGCTTCTTTTAATCTGATAGAAGAGAGGTCTTCAGTTCTTTGCCTATGTTAAAGCTAGAGGCGCTCGCGGTGCCATTTTAGAATGTAACTTACTAAGAGCTTCTGTGGCAGCCCACATTTTTCATTGGAGACCAGCCCAGGGGGCATCTGCCCCTCTGGGCCAGTCCTCCAATGTGCAGTGGGTAAATCCTGATAAGGGATAAGATTCGCGATATTTAATAGTGAAAGGAGCATTTACCCAGAACGATAGCAGCTCTGGATAAATGAGCCTACATTTTTTTTTTATTAAAAATAATTAAACCTTATGTATAAGAAATGTATGTATAAGAAAAAATGCCCCCTATTACAGTGTAATATAAGGTTTATAAAGTCAACTCTGAGTTCCCTGCCCTATATGTGCTTTTATATGGTCAGAGAACTCCTCTGTGAATTCTGCCAGATCCACCATCTGTGTCACAGCTCTGACTTTAAAAGACACTAATGGTAATGTAGTGCAATTGTGGATTCCTCAGTAAAAAAGGTTAGGCTGGGTGCACACGGACAAATTTTCTGTCCTGACCGTTCACCACTATAGAGTGGTCGGCCACAGCAAATATCTCCTATGGACCACACGATCGGTGATGATTTACCGGCATGTCAAATTGCCCCTTCATCTTATCCAGGCAAACACCAACCTCAGATTTTGTGGCCTGACCCACCGATATATGGAAATATCAGTTGATTGGCCTAAAAAATCTGTTTGTGAGCCCAGCCTTAATGAATATATTTTCTAACAGGGAATATCTGTATAGGATAACTGTTATGATCGTGGCAATCCCTTATATTATATTAAATATATTTATATTTCAATAGGAGATTGCATTGAGTTTTTAGGAGCTACCAATGTGGTGGGGGGTATATGATATTACATATAGGAAATGTATGTGTGTACTATCTCACTATTACAATTTAAATGACCATCAGTAAATGTATATAAAGAATAGCACTGACTTATATTAGGTACAACACAAAATATATAAAATACATTTCTTACAGAGCTGAGATTCCTATTACAACATGGAATGGTCAAAATGGGAGATTATACCACTCCACTGTTTTTTCTCCCTGTTTTCTCTGTATATTTGTTCTCTGTATTAAGCTATGGAGGCTGCTACTGATAGTATTGATTTAAATCCTCCTGTCCTTGTACCACTTTTGCTAGAGAATATATATTATATGATCCATTTATAATAGATCACATGGATGTATTTGGTCATGAACCTCCTTTTGGGCTTGTTCAGTTGTAACCAATTTAGGAATCCACCCCTTGATAATCCTGCGCTTGCCACTGGGGCGCACTGTTAAGTCTAGTTTTACAGATTCCTTAAATTAGAAACCCTGTTCTTTTATGCTGTGCACATAATCTGGCAGGCCCAGAATTACATTTTTATCTGCAAAAAATGTAACATCCATTATAACCCAATAGCCTGGATTAAATAACCTGCAAAATAAGGTTTTTGTTTGGTAATGAATGTACTGTATGGTTTGTGTATATATGTAAGAATGCAGAACTCTCTTACCATAGTAAAGCATATTTTAATAATCTGGACTTTAACCACAACGTGGCAGTATAATTGCTACAGAATTAGATACTGTATTTTTTCATAGATTTTAAATACAGTCAAGGAAGAGGGAATTTACCTTCTACTTGATGTATTAAAATTCAGTACAAGGTGCACAGTAAAATCTCATCTGTATGTTATCCTATAAATGTTCATTGTTACTTTGTTATGACTCTGAAGATTGGTATTGTTTTGTGATTGCAGAGGCAGAGAGAGTGTCTGGCCATAGGAGAGCGAGATTCCTCTTCCATCGCTTTATGTTGCAGGACCTGCGAGAGTGTGTCAGCAAGTTGGACCATCAGTCTTTTGCAGAGCTAAAGAGTTACAAGGAACCCCCAATCATGGTGCATAGTATCCTTAAAGCAGTACTGCTTGTCTTTAGTCCAGATTGGGAAGAATCAGAGGAGATTGAGAGCTGGAATCAGTGTAAACTGGTAAGCTGAAAAGTGGAGTTGCCACATTAGTATGCCCTGACCAGTTAAAGGGGAAGTTCAGTGCAAATACGTATACTTTTAAGAAGAAAAGAGCAGAATTTTCCCATCCCAATGACCTTAACCTGTCCATTCATAATTATAAATAAATGCTTTCAAAATACTGACTTCCTGTTTGCAGGACCCCTAATAGAGACAATTATGGTCTTGCCCCTGACCCAGCACCTGGGTTGATTCAGTTGCTCAGTAGAGATCTGAGCATGTTTGACCCATCCAACAGACAATCAGTAGAAATTACTGTTAGGAACATTCCAAGGAAGTGGTGCATCCTGGGAAGAAGGACCTGAAATGTCAGCTCACTAATGTCAACAGCAGGGAATAGCAAGGGGTAGAAATGTAACTGATTTTCAGAATGGAAGAGAATATCTAAAATCCTAACTGCTGTTTCCGGTTCTGTGAGTCCGCGTGTGTGTCACTGCAATTCCTAAGGACTCACCACTAGAGGGAGATGGTAAGATTGTCCCTGCAGTTCCCATTGACTCACCAATAGAGGGAGTAACACAGGAAACACACACGGCAGCAGATAAGGTAAAGGAGGGGACTCTGCCACAGAGAGGGGGGACTCTGCCACAGGAGGGGGAGACTGTCACAGAGGGGGCCAAATCTGTCAGAGAGGGGGATGACCCCCTGCTGACACAGAGGGGGACTCTGCCTTTTGGGACAGAGGGGGGTACTCTGCCTTTTAGGATATGAGGGAACTTTGCCTGTTGGACCAGAGGGGGTACTCTGATTTTTGTGACAGGGGGCACTCTGCCCTTTGGGACATAGGAGGGGGCTCTGCCTTTTGGGAAAGAGGGGGGGACTCTGCCTTTTGGTACAGAGGGGGGAACACTGCCTTTTGGGACAGAGGGGGAAACTCTGCCTTTTGGGACAGAGGGGGAATCTGGCCTTGGGACACTAAGGGGGCTCTGGGCTTCTAGCGCCCGTTAATGTAACAGACTTAATGTCTAGTGTAGAATAACTAGGTATGCATAATATAAACTAAAAAATGTAAAAATAATATTTAACCTACCCTTTTACTGTTGTTTCTGCTATACATATTAGCTGTCATTTACCGAGTGACAATATCTCTCTGATCAGCGTTGCATGCACGGTTTCGATATATCACTTTAAACACTTTGCATGTTAAATTTTCAATGTGCCAGGTTAGTCCTGGACTTTCTTATAATAAAAATATTGCTGGAGCACAGGGGTGGCCTGGCAGAAGCAGTTTTCTATGTGCTGGAGCTCCTCACAGAAAAAAATTGCCCTAGGTACTTTTCATGTTAACTGTGTTTTTAAAAATTTTATATGCACTTTAGTTCTCCTTTAAAGATCAGTTGTTAACCAGCTCTAAGTTAATGAGGCTGATTATCTTTATACCTAAGTGGTCTACAGAGGGAGTCTTACCCGTCTTCAATGCAGAAAATATTAAACCTACATTCTGCATTTATATTACCGTATATACTCGAGTATAAACCAACCCGAGTATAAACCGAGATACCTAATTTTACCTGAAAAAACTAATAAAAGTGATTGAGTGTATAAACACAGGGTAGAAATTATGACCACTACTGCCTTCTGATTCTGTATTGTTTTGAGGCTTTAGTTGCCCTTTAAATGGACAGCAGAATTCCCATACAGTAATAGCCAAATCCAGTATGGCTATTACTGTATGGGACTACTGTATGGGAGGGGGAGGCCTGCAGTGCGTAGGACAAAATTCACCCGGAGAAGAGACAGGAGGCAGACTCTGCTATCCTCCTGGTGGCCAGTTTTTCAGACTTTGGGGGAGGGAATCCAAGAGAACCATTTGGAGCTGGGATGTAAGGTAAGGATTTTATTACACTACAGAGTGGGGCCAGTAGTGGGGGGTGTCCTGATATGGATCCTACTATAAGCAGATCTAGTATAATTATTAATTATATAATGTCTGTAATAGTAGGATCCCATTTGTTTATTTATTTGCACATGTGTGTTTTCCTCTTTTCAGCTGTATTTCGCTACCATTTGGTGGAGGTGTCATAAAACTCAGCAGGATGCCAAGGATTGTTATTCCTTGGACCACTTCTAAAGGATACTGGAGACTTGAGTCTCCTGATCTCAGCAGGAGGTCAAACAGACCTGGGAATGTGACCTTTGGTTTACCTATGATAAAGGCACAATCCCCTTTTCCATAACCTATACATAACTCTGCCTATGTAATAGAATATGGCAAGCCGATATGAAATATGGTTCCAGGCAGGTCAGACCAGTCGGTACAACCCAAACACCATGTATGTAGGCCTTAGTAGAGGCTGGGAACCTACCTTATGTCGTTCTGGTTAACTATATTTTCCATATCTGTCATGTTTGGTGTCTATCAACTGGTAAATTCATGACAATAACTAATTTAGTGATTTCCAGTTGGTAGCACCTTGGACCACAGAGATATGAATTCTCTAAAACATAATGTCACTGCGGGTGTGTCTTCCATAGGTAATCACATATCTGACACACCCTCAGTCCAGCCTACACCTGTTGGCGATTGGTTGGGGTAAATCATTTGCCCTCCTTTTGCCTGGGGGTAGATAAGGAGCTACACAGCTACTAGAAAGGAGCTCCTGATTTTACATCTTATGAAACATCAAAGTGGATTACAGTGAGTTACCTTTTTGGAGCCAGGAACTCTTTTACCATCTATGGACTTATTCTTTTAAGGACTTGGACTTTCACTGTCATATACCGTATATACTCGAGTATAAGCCGACTCGAGTATAAGCCGAGGTACCCATTTTTGCCTCCAAAATTAGAAAAACATGATTGACTCGAGTATAAGCCGAGGGTATACAGTAACCCTAATACCTTTCCACTGTAGATGTTTGGAAACTACAACTCCCAGCATGCTTGATTGCTGGGAGTTGTAGTTTCCAACCACCTATAGTAGAAAGGTATTGGGGGTTACTGTATGGCATACTGTCCTCCACCCTAATACTTTTCCACTGTAGATGTTTGGAAACTACAACTCCCAGCATGCTTGGTTGCTGGGAGTTGTAGTTTCCAACCACCTATAGTAAAAAGGTAATGTGGGTGTCTGCATGGCATACTGTCCCCCCAGCCCTCCCCCCCAGCTCACTTACCGTACCTGGTCTTCAGTCTTCCTCTCTCTGCCGGCTGCCGCAATCCAGAAGCAGCCGTGAGTCAGGCCGGCAGTTCCCAGTACTGCTTCGCGGCTGCGCGATGACGTCATCCCGCCAGCGTGCACGATGACATCATCGCGCAACAGTGAAGAACTACTGGGAACTGCCGGCCTGACTCGCGGCTGCTTCTGGATTGAAGGTAAGTTTCTTGTGACTCGAGTATAAGCCGAGACAAGGTTTTTAGGTTGATTTTTTAAACCTAAAAACCTCGGCTTATACTCGAGTATATACGGTAAGTATTTTTCCCTTTTATCCATTTATTTTACTGTTGCCTGTTTTTATGTCTGTTTGTTAATTATTTTTGTAACCAATATTGCACCGTTTTTATTTTCTTTTATTAAACGATATTCTATAAAATCGTTAAGCTGATTCTCCTAGTGCTCTAACAGAACTAAGTAAGAATCCTGTCCTCTGAGACGCTACGTGTAGTAATTGCATTTAGTACTTGTTGTATTATCTGGTACTATTCCTGCCTGAGTGTGGCAGCGAGTGTACAGGTAATTAGTATTATTTTACATTTATAGCCGTTAAGGCTGGTATCGGTTTCCACGGCTGTTAGTAAGTGGGTTATTGTGGTAGTTTATATACCTGGTAAGGGGTATATGTTAGTGACGACAACATTCAACCTAGTTTTGACCCGGTGAGCTGGGAAAGCTCTGTTTGGTCTGAGGTTGAGAGTTGTGGTATCGTCACTGGTATCGGTTCCCACAGCCGTTAGTGTGTGGGTGGTGGCAGTGTTTTATATACCTGGTAAGTGGTATAGGATAAGTGACGGCAGCCCTCAACCTGGTTTTGACCCTGTGAGCTGGGAAAGCTCCGTTTGGTCTGAGGTTGAGAGCTGTAGTTCCGTCACAGGGGGGATTATAATTTTGGGGGCAGACATGCCCTTTAACTTTTGAAATCTTATACATAAGGTACAGATGGCACATAGCTCATAATGTTACTTCTATTCTGTTTCTAATTATATTTTCATTTTCAATGTACACTTGAAATAACTATAATAAATGTTTTTTTCCCACCGCAGAAAGTAAACAGTGATTTAACCAGAAAGATTTTATTCTTTGATCCAAGTGCCCAATCTGTACAGACTAAAACAGAAGTTTTGGCAAAGTACATTAAAGGTAAATACCTAGAACCTTCTCACTCCTATATTCAGTATGTTCCTCTTGAAATGAATGAATGAATGAACTTTATTATTACATCTGCTGATAATTGTATATAATGTCCAAAGCTTTCTGATTGGGTCTTAATCAGTAAGGGCTCAGAATATAATTAATAAATAAGCATGATCAGTGTCGGACTGGCCCACCAGTTTATAGGGGAATACACCGGTGGGACCATAGCTCATTCACCCCAGAAAACAAAGAGAACTGCTAAAATGTAAATACAGAGCCAAATTGACACTAAGAAATGCATTTTAATAAACAATAGGAGTAAGATAGATATGTAAATGAGTGATAAGCAGGGGCATAACCACCAGGGGAGCAGCTTCAGGGGGGGTCTGTGAGCCAAGGGGTCCTATCTTCTAATTTTTGCTATGACAGATACATCCTCCTTCTAGAAAACCACTGTAGGTGAAGCAGGAATAGGAGCCCCATCATAGCTTTGCTGGGGGCCCAGTGATTCCTAGTTATAGTGATTACTGTGATTGGGCATCAACAGCCCAATTGTAACAAATGTCTCTAAAAATTATACATGCATTAGCTTTACTGTGACCTTTTTGCTAAGTCCAGGGTCTCTATAATATAAATAAAGAAAAGTGGTGCAAAAACTGAAACAACTGGTGACTAGATTCAAAAGGAAAACTGTTGATATTTAACTTGTCAGAGGGGAGTTCAGGTTTTATATTGCTACATTCCACAAAATTACCCCAAAATCCAATCCATTACTAGCCTTGTAACAACTTTAATGTATAATCTATCTATCTAGCACATCATTTCCTATATACAGCCTTACAAGAGTTTAGTGTTTATGGAAAGAGTTAGAGGCCCTACTTACAGACAGTTGTTTTAGCATTTTATAACTAGATCCTCCTAAAATTCATTATGACTAAAACGTGTAGAAATAGTATTTCAACACAAACTTCTTTGCATGATGTAAAATCTTTTTCAAAATCTAATTCTAGCTACGGTAAATAACCATGCAAACTACTGTTCCAGGTATTCCTAGAGGAGCAGTCTGGAAACATGGCTCGATCCCGGCGGAACATCTCTATAACTGGGCTTTTACCTGCCTTTCCCTAATGGAGCTTGTGCAGAAAATACCAAACACGCAAACAACTTCACAGGTCACTCAAATATGATTACAGGATTTATAGGAAAACTACAAGGGAAGTTCACTGTGAATGAACACAACTTCTAGTATCCCAAAGCAATGTTTTATTGTGTTTTAAAGCAATCTCAAAACTAAAGCGATGTGTCACCTTTTTAAAAAAAAAGTCTGTATAATGCTTTAATACCTATGCGCATGGTATGTGTCCGTGTATATACAAGTCCTCAAAATAATTTATACAGTGCTATACTGCAGACCACAAAGGATTCTGGATTGTTAATGTCAAAACCTTGGATATTGGAAAATATGCAGTAAATATTGTTGCACACAGAATGTTTTGCTTCTGGTCAATCAACGCTTTTCCTATGCCCCTTGACTGTAGGAGGAAGGACGTGTACAACTCAAGGTTGAACACATATGCCTTTTGGAGGATTCCAACATATAATTTATTTTTAAACACTTGTGTCAGCAGAAGACCAAGATATCCATTTACAATGTGTCTTGCATTGTAAGACACATAGGTTAGGTCAAATAACCTTTTGTATTATCAAATAATCTAGATTTAATACTCAAAAAAGTACTCACTTGTTTACATAGATATAATAATATATATACAGTATTTGTAGGTGGGAATGGAGAGGCAATTTTACTACAGCCATGTATCAGCGGAAATATGGAAGTTTTGGCTTTCAGACTCACAACCCAATGATATTACACTCCAAACCTGCTTGGACCTATGATACCACAACATAATTTTCCATATTGAGAACATGGTCTGGATATTGGAAACCAATACCCCTTGCTGCTATGAATAATTATAACGTACCATGCACTTGATTTTCATTACTGTCATCCGTCAGCTTATTTGACATAGAAACATTCTGCTCTCTTGCATGGAAGTGGTTAACATACTTCTGTATTCAGAATGTGCAAAGCATTGTCCCTCACTCTAGGTACAGATTCCATCTCTCTAATAACAAATTCCAAGAAGACGCGTTTTTAATAAAAGCTGAATTTGGGTTCTTATTTTCTTGTGTTCTTTTATTTAGCTGATAAAATAGTGTTTGAAAGTGGCAGGTCAGAGCTGTCATGCTGATCCTTTTCTATGATAACATTCATTTATTATTACAGTCTCTTTCCAAGGATTATCAGCTGATGGCTTTTTTTTAAAATAAGGGACAATTAACCACCAACAGTTATTTTTCTAGGAACAATGTGTGAAAAGATATTAAAAAAAACATGATTTTTTTCTACAGTTTATGTTTACCAATGCAACTATATCTAGAGTGGATCCAATAAAGTATTTTGTTTGATTTCCTGCAGGGACTGATAAAGTTGCCTGTGTGATTTATAATATTGGTAAAGTTCTGGTGAGATGGAGGTCATTACAAAGTGAATAAAACAACCAATCAGAAATATTTTTCTCAACAGCAAATTAAAACAGCAATATCGCCCAAGGAATTTATGGTGATAAGTGGGCTGAACATATACCACTAAAGAACAGCATAAAGCATTCCTCCAAATAAGCAAGGGACATTGATTCTTCTTTGTTATATTTGCTATTAGGATATATACAGTACTGTTTTAACACTTATGTGATAGGCTTAAATGCATGTGTTTAATCAGGCTAGGCGCTATTATCCTTTTCTGTGGTTACCCTTTTACGGGTCTATTGCAGCTAGAAAACACCTGAATGCTGCTGATTTACAGCACAGGCAAAACATAGACCTCTTGTTAAATAAAAATGTATTAGGGCTCGTTCACACTAGAGCACGTTTTGGTGCGTTTTACATGACTGCCATTCCCAGACCAGTCTCCACTGCGGCTGCTCAGGAACACAAAAAGAACACAGCAGCCGCAGTGGCGAGACAGGAAGCAGCTGGGGATCGAGGAGCTTATTAGTATAAAATCTCTTGCTGGAAGCAGATTTAATGATTAGAAACCAAATGAAGTCCAGGTTTGGGGGGGGGGGGGGGGTTGGACAACATACTGATTTTTGTCCAGAGGGGAGGACAGTCCCTTTTATAATAATAAAATTCTAATATAAAGTGCATAAAATATGGGTAATTACAACATTAAGAAAACAGGTGGGCCACAATAATAATTTGCATTGAGAGAACAGCAGTGTGAAACCCTAGGTGATCCCTAGTGGGCACGATTAAAAGGATGGGTTTTTACTGTAAAAAGGTTAATGTAACTCTGAGCTGGAACAATAATAATTTGTAGCTAAATAGGACATCGTTCTCCACAGTTCTAAACCCATCTATAAGGTTTTCAGGTATCTCAGGTCTCCAACATGTTTAAATTACAAAAATAATGTACAACCAAACTTAAACTGCAGCAAGCTGATGTGATTATGCTTGCTTCCATCATACAGTGTATGTCCTTTTGTGAATGAACATGTTCAGTTACCATGGCACACGCACCACCATGTTGAAGAGAGAGAAACTGTTTTATGTATACCACCCATAGCTTCTCCTATCCTATTTATCTTTATTTATTAATTCTGACCCGTTTCCTAATCTGCCAGCCTTCATTTATTCATATTGCCCCCTTCTCATATTCTGGCACAGGCACTGGTACTATGCTTGGCACCTTGGCACTGGTAGCATGCTTGGCACACAGACACTGGTATTATGCTTGGCAACCTGGCACTGGTAGCATGCTTGGCACACAGAAACTGGTTCTATGCTTGGCAACCTGGCATTGAAAATATGGCTGGCACACATTGATAACATGGTTGGCACAGACATTGGTACTATGCTTGGCATCCTGGCACTCGTAACATGCTTGGCACAGAGACACTGGTACTCTCTTTGGCAACCTGGCATTGATAACATGGCTGGCACACACTGATAACATGGTTGACACATGCATTGGTATTATGCTTGGCAACGTGGCAGACAGAAACTGGTAGTATGCTTGGCATCCTGGCACTGGTAACATGGTTAGCATACAGACACTGGTACTATGTTTGGCAACCTGGCACTGGTAACATGCTTGGCACAGGCACTGGTACTATGCTTGGCAACCTGGCACTGGTAACATGCTTGGCACACAGAAACTGGTACTATGCTTGGCAACCTGGCATTGATAACATGGCTGGCACACACTGATAACATGGTTGGCACAGGCATTCGTACTATGCTTGGCTACTTGGCACACAGAAACTGGTAGTATGCTTGGCAACCTGGCACTGGTAACATGCTTGGCACAGACACTGGTACTATGTTTGGCAACCAGTCACTGGTAACATGGTTGGCATACAGACACTGGTACTATGTTTGGCAACCTGGCATTGATAACATGGGTGGCACGCAGATACTGGTATTATGCTTGGCAACCTGGCACTGGTAGCATGCTTGGCACACAGACACTGGTACTATGCTTGGCAACCTGGCATTGATAACATGGCTGGCACACATTGATAACATGGTTGGCACAGGCATTGGTACTATGCTTGGCAACTTGGCACACAGAAACTGGTAGTATGCTTGGCAACCTAGCACTGGTAACATGCTTGGCACAGACACTGGTACTATGTTTGGCAACTTGGCACTGGTAACATGGTTGGCATACAGACACTGGTACTCTGCTTGGCAAGCTGGCATTAATAACATGGATGGAATACAGATACTGGTACTATGCTTGGAAACTTGGCACTGGTAGCATGCTTGGCACACAGGCACTGGTACTATGCTTGGCAACCTGACACTGGTAACATGGTTGGCACGTAGACAATAGTACTATATTTGGCAACCTGGCACTGGTAACATGGTTGGCACACTGAAACGTCTACTATGCTTGGCAACCTGGCATTGATAACATGGGTGGCATACAGATACTGGTAATATGCTTGGCAACCTGGCACTGGTAACATAGGTGGCACACAGACACTGGTTCTATGCTTGGCAACCCGGCATTGATAACATGTGTGGCACACAGATACTGGTACTACGCTTGGCAACTTGGCACTGGTAACATGCTTGGCACTGAGACACAGCTTGGCAACCTGGCATTGATAACGGGTGGCACACATATACTGGTACAACATTTGGCAACCTGGCACTGGCAATATGCTTGGCACATGGACACTGGTACTATGCTTGGCATACTGGCACTGGTCACATGGTTGGCATAGGCATTGGTACTATGCTTGTCACCCTGGCATTGGTAACATTGTTAGCAAAGGCACTGATAAATTGGTTGTACTATGGCACTGGTAACATGCTTGGCACACGGACACTGGTACTATGCTTGTCACCCTGGCAGTGGTAACATGCTTGACACAGGCACTGATAAAGTGGTTGACATAGGCAGTATGCTTGGCATCCTGGCAGTGAGTGGTAACATGTTTTCTAGTGGCACTGATAAATTGGCTGGCACAGACATAAGTAGTATGCTTCGCATCCTGGCAGTGGTAACATGGTTGGGGACGTTCGGGACTGTTTGTTTCCTTCGACCATGGCCGACTCCCCTATAAGGAGACTACTGCGATCAAGGGAAATTTTTGGTCTTTCCCCAAATGCCCACGAGGCCAACCCGAACATTAGGTGTCCGGGCGCTCATTCGAAGATGACTCTACACACACTGACGATAAATCTTCATTGTGTGCACCTAGCTTAACAGCATGCAATGGACTTTTTTTGCCCCAAATGTTTCAAACTTTATTGACATGGCTGCCAAAGCACACCCACAGGGAAAGTCTGCAAAAAATGTCCAGATGGCTTGCTGAAGCTGAAGTCGGAAGAATTTTTGTTTCCTCCACTACTAATTTGTAATATCTCCCAGCAAGCATTAACCCGGTCGGCTAGCAAGAGGACCCTAAACCCGAAGCAGAGGGTCAATACCCCGGATTGTCCAGGGTGAACTGTCCAAGGTGAAACTGCAAGTAGTGGACTGTCCAGGGTGAAACTGCAAGTAGTCGAATAGTCGAACACGCAACCCAACCTGCTCCCAAAATTAAACAGACCTACAAGCACACCTGCACATGTTACCTGATGCAAACAGCAAACGCAGCAACCCACACCTGCTACCTGTATCGCAACCCATTCAAACAGGGTAAACTGTGGATACCCAAACCGATGCAGGACTGTAGGTAAGCACTTACCTCCAATTTACTCGATTTACCACCAGATGGTAGCATACAGGTTTGAAATCTTTTAACTTAAAAGGGATAGAAAAAAGGGATAAGGGGTGGTTTGTAAAAGTTGTAGACTACGTTTTTTTTTGTTTACAGGTCTTGAAACATATGCATTAAATTCGTCCCAGTCATTTATAAGTTTTTCTGGAACATACACATATTGGGGGACATACAATATGGCCCATTTTCGTCTAAAACCCACGTAAACCCGAAGAAATTTCGGGTTAACGTGGGTTTTAGATGGATTTTTGAGCACAGCGCCATCTCAGAATGTTTTTGGAATGTTTTTGGGTTTTGGATCGTTAGCACAGAATAACGATCCAAAACCCATAGCATTAAGTTTTGCACTACTTTGTAGCGTGAAACTTAACGCTATGGCTTGTGGAGAGTTTAAGTGCCGCTCCTTACCTTAACCTGATCCTGCGATGCAATAACTGACGTTATCTCGTTTACGTCAGTTATTGTATCGCGGGATCGGGCTAAGGTAAGTAACGCGGCACTAGATATTAGATCTCCCCGATTGACTTTTATATATATAGAAGCAGAACCCCTTCTACTGTTCTGCTGCCCCACATCCATTCATACTACTCCTCTCAGGGGCGTAACTGACACACACCCCTCCCGAGAAGATCCGCGACCAGCTGTTTTTAAAATACCACATAATAACAGTGTAATAATAATAATGTAATGATAATAATGTAATAATAAAAACAATGTAAAGATAATAATGTAATAATAATAATGATAATAATGTAATAATAATAATAATAATGTAATAATAATAAATAATAATGTAATGATAATAATGTAACAATAATAATGTAATGATAATAATGTAATAATAATGTAATGATAATAATGTAATAATAATATTATGATTATAATGTAATAATAACATAATATTAATGATAATAATGTATTAGGTCACGAACTTCCTTCTGAGCAGGTAGTAACCCACTCTGGAATCCCCACATGAAATCCTGTGTGCTTGTCTCTGTCCACAATTTACTTTCCACCTACCTTGTCCTTAACCAGTAAATTCTCCCATAACCCCCTATTGAATGGATTACTGAATGTGCAACTTTATTCCATTACTTGGAGCGAACATGCTTATGAAGGATCATGTGACCACAGTTACCAGGACTGTCAGCGTAAAACACACACACTTTCCTCTCGCTTGTTATTCGCGGCGGCACATTAGTCACAGAATATTCATTTAGTTGGCTTCTGCCGTTGTTGACGTCCTGCGATATGTGTTATTAGGAGAAAACAATGGAAGTGCTGCTATGTACGACGCTTATTCCGACGTAGTTTGTCTGGAAATAAAATAGCGAATGTGTCGCTGCTGAAAGGGGCGGTAGATCTCGGTGAAGACAAGATGGCCGCTTCCGGGAAACAGTAAGTGCAGAGAAGAGCGGGGAAAGGTGTATTTTGTGTTCAGTCGGCTGTTACTCTGTGTCATCGTTTAAAATCGGTACAAGTCCCTGTTTACGTAGAGCAGCTTAAATGACAAAGAATTTATTTAACCACAATCAATAGAAAATTCCCCTGTGCGAATCCCACAGTCCAGATCTTTTGGAGACTACAACTCCCAGCATGCCATGTTGGCATACAGATGTGTTAGAATGACAACGTCCATGCACCCAGTGAATGCTGTAGTTTTTAAATATTTGGAGGGCCACAAGTTTGATATCCCTGGTCTAGAACGTTTCCAATCATCTTTATCTTGTCTTTCTATGTAAATCCTAACTAAAGTCCTACCTGTGGGAAAAACACAATCCGGGAGATGTAATAAAAGTTCTTATCGTTAAAATGGTGCTAATTTTGCCCCAACCAATCAGATGTTATTTAACATTTGAAAGCTAACATCTGGTTGGTGGCAAAATTACCACCATTTTAACGATAAGAACTTTTATTGCATCTCCCCTGAATGTTTATGCTGGAAGGTGGACTAGTATTTCTCTTTAACACAGGGAGAATATTGCTTACCAGACAGTTCTTCTATCTCAAGGATGTCAAACATGCATCCCTCCAGGTGTTGGGTCTAGATGGTGTGCCAACAGATAGGGGGATATATAAAGGATAACACACTACCTACAGTGTAATATGTAAAGGATAACAGGCTACCTACAGTGTAATATATAAAGGATAACACGCTACCTACAGTGTAATACAGGTATCCCACCCCTCCCAGATCCTCCGGGAGTCTCCTGCGAATTGGGGTGGTCTCTCGTGAGACTACCCCAATTTCACGCAACGGAGAGGAGTTCTAAATCTCCTCCCTGTTACGCCCCTTTTTTGTGGCCATGCCCCGGACCGCCCCCGCTGCGCCCTGTAATGCCAATAACTCCGCCTTCCCACCTCCTCGCTCGCATGCCCTGCCCACTGTGTGACATCACGCAGCGTCACCATGCCCCCTCAATTCGCCCCCTCTCCCACCCTGCTGGAAGCAAAAATTGGCAGGGTGGGATGTCTGGTAATCTATAAAGGATAACACGCTACCTACAGTGTAATATATAAATGATAACACGCTACCTACAGTGTAATATATAAAGGATAACACGCTACCTACAGTGTAATATATAAAGGATAACACGCTACCTACAGTGTATATATAAAGGAAACGCTACCTACGTGTAATTATTTAAAGGATAACACGCTACCTACAGTGTAATATATAAAGGATAACACGCTACCTACAGTGTAATATATAAAGGATAACAGGCTACCTACAGTGTAATATATAAAGGATAACACGCTACCTACAGTTGAATCTATAAGGATAACACCTACCTACAGTGTAATATATAAAGGATAACAGGCTACCTACAGTGTAATCTATAAAGGATAACAGGCTACCTACAGTGTAATCTATAAAGGATAACACGCTACCTACAGTGTAATCTATAAAGGATAACACGCTACCTACAGTGTAATCTATAAAGGATAACACGCTACCTACAGTGTAATATATAAAGGATATACGCTACCACGTGTAATATATAAAGGATAACACGCTACCTACAGTGTGAATATATAAAGGATAACACGCTACCTACAGTGTAATATATAAAGGATAATAGCTACCTACAGTGTAATATATAAAGGATAACACGCACTACAGTGTAATATATAAAGGAGACACGCTACCTACAGTGTAATATATAAAGGATAAACACGCTACTATAGTGTAATATTAAAGGATAATATGCTACCTATAGTGTAATATATAAAGGAATCATGCTACCTACAGTGTTGTATATATAAAGGATAACAAGCTACTACAGTGTAATATATAAAGGATGACACGCTACCTACGTGTAATATATAAAGGATAATATGCTACTACAGTGTATATATAAAGGAAACACGCTACCTACCAGTGTAATATATAAAGGATAACACGCTACCTACAGTGTAATATAAAAGGATAACAGCTACCTACAGTGTAATATATAAAGGATAACACGCTACCTACAGTGTAATATATAAAGGATAACACGCTACCACAGTTGTAATATATAAAGGATAACAGCTACCTACAGTGTAATCTATAAAGGATAACACGCTACCTACAGTGTAATATATAAAGGATAACACGCTACCTACAGTGTAATATATAAAGGATAACAGGCTACCTACAGTGTAATCTATAAAGGATAACAGGCTACCTACAGTGTAATCTATAAGGATAACACGCTACCTACGATGTAATCTATAAAGGAACACGTACCTACAGTGTAATCATAAAGGATAACACGCTACCTACAGTGTAATATATAAAGGATAATACGCTACCTACAGTGTAATATATAAAGGATAACACGTAACTACAGTGTAATATATAAAGGTAACACGCTACCTACAGTGTAATATATAAGGATAATATGCTACCTACAGTGTAATATATAAAGGATAACACGCTACCTACAGTGTAATATATAAAGGATGACACGCTACCTACAGTGTAATATATAAAGGATAACACGCTACCTATAGTGTAATATATAAAGGATAATATGCTACCTATAGTGTAATATATAAAGGATAATATGCTACCTACAGTGTAATATATAAAGGATAACACGCTACCTACAGTGTAATATATAAAGGATGACACGCTACCTACAGTGTAATATATAAAGGATAATATGCTACCTACAGTGTAATATATAAAGGAAACACGCTACCTACAGTGTAATATATAAAGGATAACGCTACCTACAGTGTAATATATAAAGGATAACACGCTACCTACAGTGTAATATATAAAGGATAATACGCTACCTACAGTGTAATATAAAAGGATATAACACGCTACCTACAGTGTAATATATAAAGGATAACACGCTACCTACAGTGTAATATATAAAGGATAACACGCTACCTACAGTGTAATATATAAAGGATATACGCTACCTACAGTGTAATATATAAAGGATGACACGCTACCTACAGTGTAATATATAAAGGATAACACGCTACCTATAGTGTAATATATAAAGGATAATATGCTACCTACAGTGTAATATATAAAGGATAACACGCTACCTATAGTGTAATATATAAAGGATAATATGCTACCTACAGTGTAATATATAAAGGATAACACGCAACCAAGAACTATCGGTCGTGGCAAAAGTAGCCGCGAATGAGCGTGCGGTCCATAGAGGACCACACGATTGGTCATAGTTTTCCAAATGTGTCTGATTATTCGTTCATCTATTTCGGACGAACGGTCTGTCGCGCCCGGCTGCAAAAAACATACAATATTTCAACAGACTGACCGAAACACTAAAATGTCGGTCAGTCAGGCCAGATTATTGGATAGTGTGTACCCAGCTTTAGAAAGCTGACAGATGTAAGGCTAATCTGTTATGCTGTAAAAAGATTCTCTACCCTTACTTTCAGAAGTTTCCACCTCCTCTCCAAACTTTTTTACAACCCTTTATGTGCTCAGTGGATGTAGCTAGGGGAATAGAATTCAGTCTTTAACTATGATATCATCTGCAGTGTTCTCCCTAGGGTCTTTTAGCCGGGCGGCCCACCCGGCTACTTTTTCATGCCACCCGGCTGGAAAAAAATTCTTGAGAGAACACTTGTGATTTAAAAGAATTTAGAAGTAGGTTTAATAGGTGTGCCAATAGGTCAGTAAAAACTCCCACCAAAACTGCGCAGTCCAGACCCCTTTTTTACACCTGCAAGAATATTTTAGCACGTTCACTAGCTTTTCCAAGATCTCCAAGGCCACAAAAGGGTCACGTGCTTGTGCTGCTATGTTACATGGGTTACCTGCAGATGTTGACGAACTACAACTCCCCGCATTCTACAACCATGGATTGCTGGGAGTTACAGTTTTCAAACATCTAGTGGGACAAAAGTTACACATCCCTGACCTATATAATGAGCATGATGCAGTGCACATTTTCCCTTACCACCAAATTTCCCTGTCCTACCCCACCCGGCTAATTTTTCATGCCACCCGGCAGGAAAAAAATTCTAGGGAGAACACTGATCTGTTACATCCATTATTGACAGCTACTAACTGGAAGAAGCAGAGAGAAGGGTAACAGAACATCAGGCAGCGTTTGAGGCTTGCAGATTGCGCTACCAGAAACAGCCTGCAGTGCAAGTTTGTTGCAGGCGAGATTAAGGTGAAGGGTTTGGGGCAGATACACTTGGGCCACCCATGTGGGTTTGTGAGTATCAGGCAAAGTATACATTTTTTCAGAGTGTGGTTAAATAGAAACTTACCGTAATATCCACTGGTGGCTAACTTGGAGCCACACATTTTAAAAAGTGAGTGAATCAAACCCGAACAGTGCAGTAGGGTGAATCACACAGTAACAGTTGTAGCAATTAAGTTCCGCCATATGAAAGTTAAGGAGAATCCGTAGCAATTTTTTTACTGCGTAGCATTTCGTATTAGTCTTACATCTCTCAGCTTTCTAACTAATGCAGTTTTAGAGTTTGTGGGGTAAGAACTTGCCCTTTCAAATCCATATTTTCTTTGTTTCCATATTTTATTAGTATCCTTAAAAGGGCATTTTTACCAACCCTCAAATTAATTTTTTTTCAGGATTGGGAAGGTGATTTGGCTTAATTCAATTTTGAATTTAATATGTTGAAATTGTCAGGTTGGGCACAAGCCTATCATCCTTAACGTAAATAGACATTTCAGTTAAAAAAGTGATCAAAGGATAGAGTACCAGGCTTTTAAATATACTGACAGGTTAGACCAGCCTCCTGGTATAAGGACATCATTCAGAAAAGCATGCACAAGTATAGACTTTGCTACTACTATAGTATACTGTTTGTCTGGTTTGCTATTCCTGGTTGATCTTTCTGAGCATATACGACACTCTGTATAATGAAGTTGGACTGCACTATCAAACAACATGTAGCAATAGTGAGTGGAGCCTATACACGTGCGTGCACTTTTTAAATAATGTCCTAAATTGTCAGATAGCATCTTTATCCTCTGATCAATTTTTGATCGATCATAGCATTATAATGAAACGGGTACTTTGGTATTTGTATCTGCTGCTTGACATTATTTGATATATTTATGTTGGGAGATTTATGATGTTTTAATAATTATAATAGATATTTTATATCATAATCACATTTTCCTTTGTAATATGCAGTGTGTGTATGGTGTATCTTCTCTGTTTTTGTATATGTATACAGTGATATGCTCTCTTTCTCTTTAGGTTATACACATAATTATTCTTGAAATTGTATTGCTTCTCACAGCGCCACCTATAATAGGGTGAAACATCAAAGGGGTTTAATTTGGGAGGTTGTATTATCTCCCATCTTTTTTTACTTAAAGGGGAGCTGTGGTCTCCATACAAGGAGCCTTTATTAAAAAGGCCACACTTCTACCTTTAAAATGACTCCAGGTTCATGCTTCTGTCTGTCCAAAGTTACAGTTTTTTCTTGCTAGTAATGTGATCTGTTAGATCACCAGAAATTTGAGCATGCTCCAAGTTTAAGGTTGGAGCATGCTCACTGCTGGGAAAGTGCATCATCAGCTGCATCATAAGCTACGTTCCTGAACTTCTAAATAGTTTTTAAAGCTAGCCACAAGTCAGAGAAGATCAATATTTTGGGGTGGGGCTTCTTTCACAGCACATCATGTGACTGTCACAGAGACTCAGACAGACATGACAGACCAGGAACTGTAACTTTACAAGCCTATAACTTAAGATCCAGAGAAGCTAGTGACATTTGTTTTAATGAAGCACTAAATTTTATTTGTGAATTCTATTTTATAGGTATGGCCTTTTTTTCCCTAAGAAACTCATCCCAAAAAATGTTGGATTGATAAAACATTCTGCTTTTGCTGACGATTCTGATGAAGATGTAAGTAAAACACATTTTGTTCGCTTTTGGAGCTTGGCAATGCCCAAGAATTATCCAATATGGCATGGTGCTTTTCATTCTCTATTGCTTATAAACAAATTACCTTTGCTCTTAAAAGTGGTTGGTATAGTGACTTCCACAGGTGCAAATTAAATTCTGTTTGTAAGTTTATATGTCCATTGGAAAACACCTTATTTCCTCTTTATATAAAAATAATTAAAGCTATTGAATCCTGCAAAGTTTCAATCTGAAATTGAATGATTATTTTGACATGGGGCTATTGGCATGAAATGTACAGATGTTGGTAACAACCCAAGTAATCCACACCTACAATACAAAGAAATTTAAAAAGATAAAACCATGAATTATGTGCTGTAAAATATTGAACACAATGTATTCAACACCTGATAGAAAAGCCTTTGTTGGTAATTACATCTTCAAGATCCCTCCTGTGTTGGAAAACTAGTAACGTGCATTACTCGGGTGTTAGTATTTCCTTTCACAAATCTTGAAGGTTCTTGGGGCCTTTTCTATGAATTCTGATCTTCAGTTCTTTAGATTTCAAATGGGAATTCTGCTGTCCATTTGAAGGGCAACTAAAGCCTCAAAACAATACAGAATCAGAAGGCAACAATAAATACCATCCTCCTTTTGATTCTGTATTGTTTTGAGGCTTTAGTTGCCCTTTAAATGGACAGCAGAATTCCCATACAGTAATAGCCATACTGTATTTGGCTATTACTGTATGGGAATTCTTCTGTCCATTTAAAACTAAAGCCTCATTCCTTGGCACTCCAGATGTTTGGAAACTACAACTCCCAGCATGCTTTAGGTGCTGGGAGTTGTAGTTTCCTAACATCTGCAGTGGCAAGGAATTGCCACTGCATGATTTACTGTACCACTTTCCCTCCCTCTGAGAGTCCCCACAGTGTTCAGTTGATTTCTCCTACCTGCTCTGGTTCCACTGCTCTGGATCCTCTGCTCTGCTTCCTTGGCCACGTGCTCCGCATTCCTCTGGTGGCTGACGTCACTACTTAACGCCGAGTAGTGACATCAGCTAGCAGAGGATGTGGAGCGAGTGGCCGCCAGAGCAGGTAAGTGTTTGACTGGAGTATAAACTGAGATTCAATTTTCAGGCAATTTTTTTAGCTTGAAAATCTCGGTTTATACTTGAGTATAAACGGTACATACAGTACCTGTGTAATATGTATGACTTTATATAACATGTATTACCCAGTATGTAATGTATGACTATGTAATTGTAATGCGCTACGGAAGATGTTGGCGCTATATAAATCAATATTAGTAATAATAATCTGATTGGTTGCTGCAAATTAAAGGGGAACTGTGGTCCAAAAATAACTCAGGAATTGCTCTTCTTAGAATTTTTGCATTTTATTTTCATTGTTTATTTTGCATAGTTTTAGGGATACTTACATTTTTGTGTGTAATATGGCAGCAACAGGTCCCCTGCACTTCCTTCTTCCTGCTCTGAAACCATGTCAGTGGATGACAGTCATTTGCAGGCCCCTTCCCTTACAGCCCCATGTGGCTGAAGATTCCCATACCTTCTCTGTGGGGATCTTCACACAGCAGGGAGCGGGAGAGACTTCCTGTGTTCCTCACACACTGAAGTCTGAGGCTGTGCTTGCTGGCGGCAAGGTTGAGGAGCAGCCATAGGAATGTCACATGTCATCCTCCCACCCATTAACTTTCTGGTCAGTAATTCCTTTATATCTTGGGCTATGGAGCACGTAGACAGGTGGTTGATTGCTCGTTTTAAAGGTAGGAAACTGGCCTTGCATTTAAAATCAACTGGCAGTAAACCACAGTTCCCCTTTAAGAACATGGGCAAACATTTTCACCTCCTTTTGAATAAGTTCCCATGCTATTTTCAGGGTGATGTGCAGTGCCAGTTCTCCTTCAAATATTGTGTGGGCAATGATATCCCAAGGGTTTGGTCTCTTCTAATCAGATTACATTCTTCCAATAAACAAAATAAGACCAACCCCCAAAAGTTTATTTTAGTATATCAACTGTAAAAAGGAGAGAACATTGAATGTGGGACCATCGCATAATGGCTCTAAGATGATGGCTAGAAGGTTGTAGATGATTGCGAGAAGGCAAAAGCTACACCATTTTTTCCCCTCTGTATACTGCTATAGAGCAGCATAGTTCTGCTCTACTATGCAGTGACTGTTACAGGATTGTATTTTGGACTATGACCATATAAGTATCCGCACGGATTTATGAGAAATGTCAAAAACTTTTCTTCTATAAAGACGTGAGCAAGATTTTAGATTCTGGCATAGTAGTAAATGTGGTGTACTTAGATTTTGGTAAAGGTTTTGATACGTTGCCCTCTATAAACTAATTAATGTCTGTAGACCTTAAAAATATAATAAAAAATTGTACATCAATAGAGATTTGGTTGATAGTTGACAAATAGAGAGTAGTTGTCATTGGGACTTCTAAGTGGTGCACCACTGGGTTTTCTGCTGGGGTCACTTCTATTTCAAGGACATCTATAAAAACCTGGGGCAGGTGGGTAGGATTGATTCTTCCTAAAGATGCTCATACACTACTTTAGACATTTGTCTATAGACAAATGTCTAATTTATCTACATTTATCTAATTTATCCATAGCATGTGTCCCGACAGATCACATTGGTATCTGTAGACACACTTGCTGTGGGAACAGCACACACGGAACCGACCGATCCCCATACACGTCAAGTAAAGGGAGACGATACCGACTGACAGACATTTTACGTCATTCCTATCGAACGGACTTTCGTCGGTACTCTGATCGGTCGGGAACAGCCCCTACACAATAACGATAATTGGTTAATCCCCTCGTTCCCCGACGGGATTTACCTATTATCGTTCAAATGTATGGCCACCTTAGGCTGGGTACACACACACCAGCCGATATTTTTGGCCAACCGACCGATTCACGGCACTTTTGGTCTTTCGAAAATATTGGCTGGCTGGTGTGCTCCAAATGGTTCTCATGTAGTGCCTTCACTACCTAGTGCCTAGTGTTAAAGGACAACTATACTCACCCTCGCTCCTTTTCCTCCATAGCTGCATAGTACCCAGGGTGAGGACCTAAAATCGCTAAGTCCTCACCCTGGGTACTTTCCCTAACTCCTGCACTACTTACCCCAAATCTGCTTCGCCGATCGCTCCATTCCTCCGCTCTTCCTGCTTCAATGACAGATCGCAAGGCAGCCAATAGGAAGATACTCTCTGCAAGGAGGCGTGTCTTCCAATTGGCTGCCTCGCGACTGTCACTGACAGTAGGAGAGAGGTGGAACAGTGTGGATCGCCGAAGCAGATTTGCGGTAAGTAGTGCAGGAGTTAGGGAAAGTACCCAGGGTGAGGACTTAGCGATTTTAGGTCCTCACCCTGGGTACTATGCTGCAGTGGATCGGGGAAAAGGTGAGTATAATTGTCCTTTAAAGTTCCAAAAAGTGAAAAGTAGGAGCTGTCAGTGAGTCAGCCAGTCCCTGCTGCTTCCTTGTCCTCTGAGTGGTTTCTGGCAGGGGAGCCCTCCCACCCCCAACCGCTATATTGCCACTTTAAAAAGCTTTTGCAAACTCTACTTACAGCTCCTCGATCCAGCGCCGTTTTGGTCCTGCTGGAAATACAAGCAGGGGGCTGGACCCGCAGCCATGGCTGTGATTGGCTGAGAGGCAGCCAATCACAGCCACGGCTGCCAGGAATACAGAGTGGTGCTGGATCGAGGTTCTGTAAGTAGAGTTTGCAAAAGCTTTTTAAAGTAGTAATATAGCAGTTGGGGGCGAAAGGGCATGCAGTACTATATGTATAAGCAGCAACATTTTGGACAGGAAGACGTCTCTTACACTTCAGTTTCCTGGACTTTGAAGAGGCACTACAGGAGAACCATAAGGAGTAGGGATGTAAGGTAAGGATTTTTTTAAACTGTACAGTGGGGCCAGTAGTGGGTTACATTTTAGTTTGGGGTGGACATGCCTTTTAGGTTATTTGCCCATCTCTGAACCCTTTCCATTTCCAAGATGTTCTTTTTGTACACAAGTTTCCAAAACTGCACTGCATATTCCAAATGACTCCTTACCAGTGCTTTGTAAAGAGGGAGATAAATATTTTTCTCCCATGAATATGTACCCCTCTTTATACAAGACAATATCTTGCTGGCTCTAGATGTTGCACTTTTTAGGAGTGTGCTTTCCTGAATCCCTGAAAATGTAAGTAAAAAGTAGCTATTCAGATCCCCATAAATTTGGAATAACATGAAATAATGTTTGTTTTTCGGCATAGCTTCCGGACGGGAATTGCTTGAGCTATATTTTATGAATGCTTTAATTTAATGAAACCAGTAGTATCAGCAGAGGGAGCTCTCAGGCTGTAATAACATTGCTTCATTGTGCTTGAGATAGAGATCGTTTTACAAGCTCTAAAGGGAAATTACAGTTGGTAATTTAAAGATTGTCTATTCCTGGCATAATATAAGAAAAATAATTGTGTATGTGAGCTTGTTGTGTAGAGAAGTGTTGGAGAACTAATACACTCGTATTTATTGTACTGGGTGTATTTATTAAGGTAATGCATCATCTAAAAAACACCTTTTGATAAAAATGTGATAAAAATGCAGTTTAGTTTTCTTATGACTGAGAATTCAGTAATTTTTACAGTTCATTCTGATATATATTATTGATAAAGGTCGAAGAAGGCGACAAAACATTGCTGTTAAACTACAATAACAAAGAAAAATTCCTTAGCAAGCACTGATTTCTTCGAAAGTCTAGCCCTAATTGATTTCTGGCTGAATGTACCGTATGTGTAGCTTGAAAAGGAAATGCTAACAGCAGTGAGTTTTTTCAGGATTTTTAAACCTGCTTCATTCACAATCGTAAAACAACCAATACATAGTTAATAATATACCACGAACTGTAAATTATAATCATATTAGAAGTCACACGGAGTTCCACAACATATAAAAAATCCCTTTTATAAAGGACATGGAAGTTAGAGTTGACTCTATTTTTAGTTTGGGGTACATTATTAAATGTAACCCCCCCCCCTTCTTTAAAGCCATCAGTGGCTTTAAATCCAAAGTCCGTCCCCCCTTTTTTTAGCATCTGTACTATTTGTGACCCCCTGCCTCTTTTACCAGAAGGGGGTGCATTATTAATTTAATATTTTACTACAGGGATGAATTATTTATGTAATATTTTACTATAGGCATGCGTTATTAGCTATGTACAGTATATGCTATTTGTGGAGTGTCTACATTTTCTGTGATTAATATATTCAGTGCTGAAAAATGCCCACAAACCTATATTTTTTCTGTTTTTTTCCCCATATGTTTTGGATCCAGGGCTTTACTACTTACCATATATATATTCCATTTCTACCAATACTTCAGTACTTATCCTACTTCTAAGTAGGATAAGGTATGTCAATTTTCAGTGCTATATATTACCAACAAAATGGCATTTTCAAGTGCTGATTTTATAGCCGGTAATTTAGGTTTCTGGAAATATGTTTTTCAGGGTAAGAATGTTTTTTTCAAAAGGTTCATTTACTATGCAGCTTTGACCAAATCCACCCCTAATAAGCCAGTCATTTGAGGGTATTTTTATGGCTTTCTAGTATTTAAAAAAACAAAAACAAAAAACAACTTCATCGTTTCTTCAGCAGAGGATGACAAACTTCATAAAATTGAACTAGGTTTTTGATTGTCTGGCATCCTGTAGGTACAACACACAGGCTCACTTGCATGTTAATAAAAACTAGAAAGGGAAAGTTTAAGCATCAACTTTGAATTTGGCTTGAAAGGACGCATTTTGGAAGGGAATGTGTATGCTTGTGCTTCAGAAACTCAATAATGGCAATGATGAGGACTTTGTGGTATTTTACTTACCCTTTGAATATGACTGTCACATGAATGAATGGGTAGGTCAGTTGGTGTGCGTACTCATGTCAGGTTGGGGGGAAAAAGTCTACCTTTTTTGATGATTGGTCAAAATGTTTTATTGACTATACTTACCCTTTAAATATGGTTGCTACATAAATGAATGGGTAGCTCAGTTGGTGCGTGTGGAAGTTAAAAAAACAAACTCTTTTGATAATTGGTCAAAATTAGTTTTTTTGACATTAGGTACCCTTTAAGTATGGCTGCCACGGAAATGGAAGAGTAGGTCTGTAGGTGTGTGTACCCGTGTGAGGTTGGGGGTATGTGTTTTTGCATGTATGGCCATATAGCATTTATTGATGATTGATCACAATTAGTTTAACTATAGTTACCCTCTAAAGGGGAAGTTCAGTGCAAATACAAATGCTTTTCAGAAAAAAGAACAGTATTTTTTCATCCCAATGACCTTAATCTGCCAATTCAGCATTTTGTCTGTGTATAAATAACTGCAAATGAAAGACTGACTTCCTGTTTGCAGGACCCCTAGTAGAGACTTTTATGGTCTTGCCCTTGACCCAGCGACTGGGTTGATTCAGTTGCTCAGTAGAGATCTGAGCATCTTTGACCCATCCAACAGCCAATCAGTAGAAATTACTGTTAGGAACATTCCAAGGAAGTGGTGCATCCTGGGAAGAAGAACGACCGTTAAAACCTAAAATGTCAGCACACTTATGTCAACAGCAGGGAACAGCAAAGGGTAT
Source organism: Hymenochirus boettgeri (assembly GCA_019447015.1). Lineage (NCBI taxonomy): Eukaryota > Metazoa > Chordata > Amphibia > Anura > Pipidae > Hymenochirus > Hymenochirus boettgeri. Next base: position 55,722,580 of record CM033470.1, on the reverse strand, counting down.
GAAATCAACTGATTTTTCAAAATAGGAGATAATATGTAGAATAACTAAGAAGGCATTTTACACAAACTAACAATTAAACACATATTGATAATTTCCACTGAAGTATGGCTTCCATGGGAATGGAAAGGTAGGTCAGTAGGTGGGTGTACCTGTGTCTGTGTGGGGGGGTTGGGGGTATCAGCGTGTGTGTTTATGACCATGAAACAAACTGTTTTGATCTCATGACCCTTAAACATGGAAATATCCTCATTTGAGGATTTTTACCATTATAGTCTATGGGAAAAAATATCCAGAAATTGTATGATAATGCTGTAATGCTTCCGCGGATTCCTTAGCTAGGTAATAGCACACTTCTCCTATATGCCACTCATGTCTGTACCAAATTTCATGTCTCTAGCTCAAAAGCTGTGGGAGGGGGACAAAGTCCAAAAAAGCGGAAGAATAAAATGGAAGAAGAAAGAGAGAACAGTAATTTGGCTCTTCAAGCCAAATTATTAAAAAAAGAAAGTCCCTAAAACGATAAAAATAAGCTGGTTAAATGCTGGACAAACGCATAGTAAACATTAAGAAAATGCATCAGCAGGTCACACTAGCGTTTTGCGATCCAAGTGCCTGAGAAATGTATGCCAGGCTAAAACAATGTGTGTGGCAACACTGTGCGTGCTGCGATCTGTTTTCTGAACACATACGGTCACCAACAATGGAATATTGGCAGAATTGCAGCACAAATGCATGGTAATGCACATTGCGTTTGCATATGTAGTGGAGTGTGGCCACAGCCATAAAGGACATCTCCACCCTTCTAATAATCTTTTAGAAAGAATTCAAATTATTTTTTGATAATATTCTACTGTCCTCTGAATTCCTTACTGTCTGCTATGCTTCTGAATGAATTTTAGTGACCTGTACTAAGCCTGAGCATGCTCAGAAGAGGCAGCTAGGGGATTCGGTTATTGACAGTGATATCAACTATGTCAAATCCATAGCTGACAGTTGCTAACTGGAAGAACCAGGAAGCAGAAACTGGCAACAGGACATTGTGCAGGATTTCAGGTTAGACGTCTATACAGTATTTCAGATTTCAAACAATTACATACAGGTAAATCACCCCCCAAAACCCTAAACTGTAAGTTTTCATATGTGGGCTGGAAGAAAGGCTTATGTGTCAATATTCAGTGCTATATATTACCAACATAATTGAATTTTGAAGGTTTGATTTTAGTTAGTGGTGAGGTGTTTCTGGCAATATACTTTTCTGGGTAAGAATGCACCTTTAAATTAACTTTCTTTCAAGTAATCATTGAAATAATATCTGGCATGTGCATTGGCTAGCAAGTCTTCCTTTTTTTATATGAATTCTTTATTAAAAAGCTTTAAGCAATGGGATAAACTGAAAGTTAATAAGCCATCTTGCTCTCCCTAACCTTATCAGATGAAACACTTGATGATATCAACCATTCTTGTTTTTTTTCTGCTTGCACAGTATCATATTCTTTATTAGGTAGGTATTAATTTTCAGGAGTTTAAAAGATAAGGATAGCGCTCAGGGGAGAGATTAATTTCCTGAGGTTTATCAGTGAGCGAAGCCTATGTGCCATTTATAACTGAACTCTTTAATATTGTCCAGCAAGGGACTCCTCGCTCTTCAGGTAGAACAGAAAACACTTACCGTATTTACTAAATAAGGCCCAGTTTTCCTTTGCAGTAATTTTGAAACCACTGGTCATAGTTTGCAAGATTTCTTTCCTGTAATGTTAGGTAAATAGTTGACTGTGCATTGCACGCAATCTAAATTTCCAACCATTTTGCTCAAACCATTCTTCATTTTAAATGAGAACTAAAGGTTACACTAAAAAAAAAACATTTTAAACAAACATGGAACTGTATCTCTCACTTTAAGAAATTAAATGTTTAATTGGAGCACTCGCAGGTAAGTTTTTAAATACTGTGATCCTGGCTCCTGTAACTAAGTGAGGAACACTTAGGACATAGTCCTTTACCTCCCGTTCTTTAAAGGGTATCTCTACTTCTAAAACAAGTTTTTGCTGTAGTGTAGTTGCCCCAATCCCACCAGCAACTGCCATGTTCATTTGCCAAAATAATTTTTTTTGGGGGGGCAAATGAACATGGTAGTTGTGGTGGGATTGGGCTACTACTATGTTTTAGAGGAATGAAACGAGGCTGTAAAGAGGGATCCTGAGGGGGGCTTCACTGTGCATGCCAGAAACCTCTCAGAGGAAAGGTAAGAGGCGGAAACCTTTTCATTCACAGAACGGCTCCTGGTCTTCATTTTCTGGGACTTCGGACAGACATTGCAGGAAAAACTATTTGGAGCAGAAAGGTAAGGATTTTTTACCACTGCAGAGTGTGGCCAGTAATGGGGGAAGTTTTAGTTTTGGGGGTGGACATTCCCTTTAATTAATGCAGAAAAGAAAAAGTTCACTTTTCGAGTACTTCTACTACTATTCCATTAAAGGAACACTAAATACAGTTTTTTAAGTATATTCCATCTGTTTCTATTATTCACAGGGAGGTGAGAACGCTTATTCCCACCTCCCTGTGAATAATAGTTTGCTCGGGGGACCTGGAACTTACCTTACCGCCGCACCTGCACTAACGGCTGTTCTGTCCCGATCGTGCACCCTATATTTTGTATTGGCACGCATGTGCCTAAGATAGGGCGCTTGGTCGGGACAGAGCGGCTTGCAGTGGAGCGGCAGTAAGGTAAGTTCCAGGTCCCCCGGGCGTACTATTATTCACAGGAAGGTGGAAATAAGCGTTCTCACCTCCCTCTGAATAATAGAAACAGATGGCACATACTTAAAAATAATTAGGAAAGGTTTCTTTACAGTGAGAATGGGAAATCTGTGGAACTCCCTTCCAGCAGATGTGGTAATGGAAAGTTCATTCAATAGGGGGTGGATATGTTTCTAAAATTTAAAAATCTTAAAATTTACTGGTTCTTGTTGATCTAGGGATATTTTCCGATTGCCATTTGGATTCTGGAAGGAATTTTCCACAATTTTCAGCAGTTTTTTTCCCCACCTTCCTCTGGATCAACTGTTAGGTAGGGCTCATGAAAAAGGTTGGACTAGATAAGCGTATCTGTTTATTCAACCTCCAATACTATGTTACTAGATAATCAAAACTTAAAACCTTACATATTTCCAGTGCTATTCTTTGTGTCCCTCTTAGTCTAAGGTTCAATCAAAGTTTGGTTCACACAGGTTTTCAAAGCTTTATTTAATATCAAAACAATAAAAAAAAGACAAAACTATGGTCAGTATCAATAAAATTGGTGGCTTTATACACAGCAGTTTGTGGTAGATCAACTCTTGTTGGTAATGCTTTAGCTTCCTCGTTATCACAGTGTGATGTTCCCCCTTCGTTTTCTCACTTAAAACCTTATCATGGCGATACCTTGTAAACCAATAGTGGAACGCATCTAGTCATGGCTGCCATCTTGGAAATCGAAGCAATGTTTTAAAGCTTCACTGGGTATACAGAATTTATTTTAGTGTATTGTTTAAATGCTTTATCTTGTTACAAAATTCAGTCACATTAGTGAATGCCCCTAACAGCCACAATATTAGTGTTTGCCTTGCCTAAATGTTAAAGATAAGAGGGATAGTCACTAGAGATGGACTAGAACTCGAACCCGAGTTTGAGCCGAACTATTCGAATTCGGACTTCTTGAACTATCCCGGACCCGGATTTTCGATATTTTCGGACTTTCGATAAATATCGAATGTGCGAGTAAAATGTACATGGTACCTAGGCGCGAACATCGAATCCTCGAGTAAAGCGTCCATTAAATCCTATACGCGAGCATCGAATCCGCGAGTAAAATGTACATGGTACCTAGACGCGAACATCGAATGTTCGAATGAGAGAGCTCGAAAATAGCGCGAGTGAGAGTAAAATTGATTTTTCAAATGTCCTGGATATTCAAACATGTTCCACAGACCATTTCCCAGGTCTCACAGCCATTTACATTAAGTTACCATTGATATTTTATTTCATTAGAGCTTTTCGAACTATTTGACTCCCATTGACTTTAATGGGTCCGTTTTCGAACTTTCCATATAGTCACACAGACTGCACATAGCTTACTTTCCTTTTGTTATATATTTTTGCTGCTTTATATAACCCATATGCAAACATTGATTGTTTGCGGGTAATTATTAATATGGCAGGACATTCTAAAGGATCTAAAGAAGCACATACATTAGCCTCCCAACCATTCCCATGACATTCAATCAATAACTTCCAGAACCACCTTTCCGGTTCTTCTTCGCGACCGGCATGCGATCGCAATATGTGCCGTCTGTGTGACCATCCCTCTCATCTTTTAACATTAAGGAAGATGGTTCACTGCTTCCTTCACTGTGCTTCTGTGTTTGTCCGCCACTGCAGGAAGTGGATTTGCTTTTTTAATGTGTGTAATTACCGTAGCTGAAATACAGATTCATTTTCAAATAAAATACTGGTGTTGGATAAAACCAGATGCCTGGGACAACCGAGAAGGAGCTGTGAGTGATCCTTAAGTTGGACTATCACACAGTTTGTTATAGTTTGATCGCAGTGTGTGGTTTCAAGCTACAGGTTCGGGGATTGAGCACCTGAGCCAACGAATGTGTAAGTAAGCCTAGCCCAGCTATATACTTCAATTAATTAGCATATTGCGACCAAAAATACTATTCGCTTAATATCTTTGATATATTGCTATAAAGATGGTTGCCCTGTTATAGCAACTTGCATACAGTTGTTCCCCCGAACCATGTAAGTCTAAGTAATTAGTCCACAGAGTAAAAAATTAATTTCCTTAATTCATACGATTAGAAGATCTTGTTCAATTCCTGGAGGGTGGTGGGGTAGACCAGTTATGTTTTTATCATCCTCAATCACATATATATTTATCCATTGGATTTAAAATAAAGCGATTGGGATACCTTATGTGGCTTAGGATAACAATACCAACATTGTAAATGGATTTGCAGGACAAATTGCTTAACAAAATATTGTTGGATGTCTACACAATTATCTAACCACATCTATAGATTGCCAAACATGTAGAGGGCCTAATGCAGGCCATACACTAATAAGATATTTAATCGTCAAATCTATCAAACATCTTAGAGAGGCAAAAGAGATCTGTGGTTTCACCTGATGTTTTTGTGATGTTTTCTGTTCTTGCCCATTCATTTGTGATCTAACCTTAAATGATGATGAGGAACATACAGGGAGATTTACTTAGATCTTCTTTCTGGCATTCAATACCGGACTTGTGGCTTTGTGACAACTATTTCGCTGGTTTAAAAACCATGGTAAAAACAGACGCAAATCCAATATTGAATAGCTTGTGGTGGATGCACAGGTGTGTTTTGTGGTAACCGTGCAGCCCCCGCAAGTAAGGGGTTAAACTTTCCCCAGCCAGTATTGAATAGGTTAGTGCAAGTTACGGTAAACCCCTGAATTTACCTCTGGTTTACCTTTTGGGTTTTAAAGTTTGACTGATTTCAGTAATAGTTGCAAAGGCGCGACACTTTGTTGCCTTTTTTATTTGTAATGGGGAATCCATGATGGGGATTAAAGTACAGGGCATTTTTCTCTTGATTCTGATTAAAAATAACGGTTGTGGTGAAAATTCTGGGCTATATTTAAATCCGATTTATAGGAATATTGCACCAGTCAATATTGTCTTGTGTGTACATAGACTTACAGGACCCGACGGGCTATCTTTTATTTCTTTTACATACAGGTGAATAGATCCACCTGATATTTTATTAGCCAACACATTTTCAAATTATGCAGATTTTCAGATTTAGCAATCACTGTATAAAAGGGAGCAGCAGTAAAATAGTAATACATTTAAAGGAGAACTATCCTGATTTTCCCACTTTCAAACCCCCCCCAAGTGAGGTCCTAAACTGCTAGGTCCCCACCCCTGTATTACAGTAGATCTGCTGTATATCTGTTGTATTCAATTAGATCAGCTGGACTTGAAATGTAGTTCTTGAAGACGTTTCGCTAGTCATCCGACTGGCTTTCTCAATTCAGAATGACTTGTACAAGAATTTTGTCAAAAGAAGTAGAAGGAAAGAAAAGAACACGAATACCAACAGTGAAGGGGAAAAGCAAGACAGGAGGAAGAACATGGTCATCCCATATGTAGCAGGGGTCTCCGAGAAATTAAGAAGAATTTTCAAAAAACACCGTATCCCTGTCTGCTTTAAACTGAACAACACACTGAGGCAGCAATTGGTACATCCGAAAGACCCAATACCAAAACACAAGAAAAGCGACATCATATATGCAGTGCAGTGCAGTGAAGAATGCTCTGATTTGTATGTGGGGGAGACCAAACAGCAACTGCATCAACGTATGGCCCAGCACAGAAGAGCCAATTCCTCGGGTCAGGACTCAGCCGTGTATCTGCATCTTAAGGATAAAGGACATACCTTTGAAGATTGTAATGTTAACATACTGGCGAAGGAACGTGACTGGTTCAAGAGAGGTGTTAAGGAGGCCATTTATGTGAAAATAAAGAAACCAAGCCTAAATAGAGGTGGGGGGGTTCGACACCAACTGTCTGCCATGTACAATGCTGTTTTAACACCTTACTCTGGGCGTTCCTATAACACCTCTTAGCCACTATCTAATCACACCCTTAACACCTGGCTGTGATATGCTAATTGGGATTTTCCAGGGTACATAATTGCCACAGATTCTTGTACAAGTCATTCTGAATTGAGAAAGCCAGTCGGATGACTAGCGAAACGTCTTCAAGAACTACATTTCAAGTCCAGCTGATCTAATTGAATACAACAGATATACCATGACCTGGATGAATGAGAACCTTCACAAGCATAGATCTGCTGTAATAATGAACTTGCTGGTCTGTTGTCCCTTCTTCACTTCAAGATCTGAACAGTGGAAAGATCTGATTCCTGCAGAGCTTGTCTTCCCGCAGAGCTAGTCTTCCCATAGGTGTCGGCACTGACAGTGAGGGAGATAAAGTTGGATGGACAGGCAAGGGAGAGTAGAAGCAAGTCAGCTGATCTTTGCATGTGTTTCTGTTAGCGTTTGGAGACATAGGAGAGGTTGTCAAGCTACCTTGTTTCTTACATCCCCTGAAAAGCTTAAAGATTTATGGACATTTTGGATCATTTAACTTGTGTCACTAGGGGAGAGTTTTAGACAGTGCTACCTTTCTCATTAATTCTGGGTAATTTCCATGTTTCCAGAGCGCACTTAGCTTGTGTAATTCTGTAAAAGCCTCATAAACAGTATAGCATTAACTTAAAGGACAAGTCCAGCCTTCAAATGAAAGATTCTATACAGGTAAATCACCCCCCAACCCCAAAACTGCAATAGTTAGCTGAAAATATATAAGACTTACCTGAAATGTTGCAAAATTTCCTGTTGCCCCTGTTTTTGCTTCCTGGACCTTTAAGTTAGCAACTGCCAGTCATAGATTTGAAAGGTAACACAATTGCCAATTACTGAATGCTAATCCCCTAGCTGCCTCCTCTGAGCATGCTCAAGATCATAACCAGCTCACTAAATTGCTAAAGGAGGTGTGAACAAATGTAGCCAATAACACACAATAACAAGAAACCATTAGTTTCTGTGAGACAGGGCGATTTACCCACAGCCGCTATCACTCTGGTTAAATTTCTCTAAATGAAATTCAATATCACATTTGTGCAAAGGGAGTAAATCCTAAAAGGGATTTACCCACAGTGTGATTTTAGTGTCTGCTATTAACCAACGTTAAAATCACACGCTAAAAAGGTGCCGGATGCGAAGGTGTCTGTTATGTAACCCAGGCATCCGGCACTATGTTAATGTTAAGCGCTAATGTTTGCGAACTAGTTAGCGGGACTTAAACTCCATATAATTGCCCAGTGCCTCTGGGTAAATCTCCCTGCTAGAAGCATAGCTGGCATACGCTAATGATTTCAGAGGACAAGGTAGGATATATTAACATGTTTTAGGGGCTATTCTTTCTAAAATTTGTTTAAAGGCTACCACGAAAACATGGAAATTACCCATAAGTGTCTCCACTCCTATAAAACTGCGTGAGTTTACAAAGCACTGTAGAAAAAAAAAAAAGACCCTCATGTTCACTTTGGAAATCTTTTTCCTATAGAATTATAATACAGAATATGTTTATATTTCTTTTATCTTCCAACACACACACACACACACACAGCATTTTACACAGCCTTCAGAATAAAGCACTTTGTGGCTGTTCTCCCTTTATCTACAGTGCAGCTGTGTATGTAAAGTTGATGACAAAAGTATAAAAGTAGTTTATGCAATACTATAATCTAATTGTTTGCAGTTTTGTTGAGATTTGTGTTCATTATATTAGGCATGTGCCATATCTCCATAAGCTCTGTGTGTCACCTGCTTTCTGAAACCCAAAAACTGAAAGAAAAGTGTTGTCTGTCAAGGGTGTCCTAAGCACACAGTGTTAAAGTGTTTTCAGTGTGTCATATCTAAGGCCCTTGACTGCTTATTAAGTCCTGTTGAAAACTGTTCTTTAGGACACTGAGAAACTCTCCCTTTATTGACCTGTGTACCTAAAAACTATATTATAAATGATTTGTTTTATTTGCCTCATGTTGTTTTTACAAGGTGAATTATGTCCCTTTTCTCATATTTTTAACTCTTAGATACAGTGAAACATTATAAAGTGTTCTTTTGGACCATAATATCGACTGGGCACCCACCCAGGGGTCCCAAAACTACAATAAGATTGTTAAAATAGGAAGCATGTACCTATAACCTTGGTCTTTTATGGAAGATCTAACACTAGAAGTATAAATACTTTTATAATTTGTAACTAGCAGATACAGTAGCTTTAACTTGTCATAAACCCTGTAAGTGTGTTTTCTGATTACTGCAGCCCCCTTCCTAGTGAGTAAAAACTGGTGTTCTGACAGCTCAGTCTTAAAAGAGAGGCCATTGGGAGATCTCCCAGTAGTTGCTTGACAGCTTTGGCAAAGGGGTTGGAAAGGGGCTAGAAAACTTAATGAGCATGAGTTGTTACCAGGAACTACTCTGCAAAAGTCAGAAATTTGCACTTTCCACTTTCCCCCTGGGTTTGACCTGATGCTCCTTACCTTACAAGTTCAATTTGTTCTTCCGTTTAGGGCCCAATCTCTCCCTGAGTCTGGGCCTGACCAAGGGGTAGTCAGAACTGAGGAAAAACTAGTGGAAATTAAACATGCCAGCAAGGGGCATCATGGCAACTTATGGGTGGGGTCAGAACGGTGTAGGTCCTCCTCGGTACTTCTAATTGGTGGGGAGAGGGTATTTTTAATAATATAATTGGCCTTTAATTTATGGTCATGTATTTAAAATTTATTTCTCAATGCAATTAATAATAATACATTTTAATAGTTTCACTAAATTATAGCGGGGCAGGGGGATTAGCTCCAGTCAATTAATACAAATATTGGGGTAAGTGATATTATGGCCACAACCGTAAACTATAAACAGATAAACATTGCTAAAAATACATTTTCCTCCAAATGTTATATGGTATTACCAAATCTCCTTGTGCTGCATTGGTGCAGCTTTATAATATTTTCTTATTTTCTTTTCAGACATCTGTAGGCGAGAGTTTGAAGAAGGAATCTTTAAAGAAGCGTGTGATGAAACAGGTAAATATTCTGTTTATTGGTCTTTAATGACATCAGCATTGTTACATTTTGTTCGCACTTTAATAGGTGGAGAATAAGAAGGCAATTCCCCATCTAGGGTTGCCACCTTAAACAAGGGGTTCACCATAAAACACATTTTTTTTCCTGGCTTTAGGCTACGTTCACACCACACAATGCAAAACGCATTAAAAAAAGCATAGCCTTTTAAAGCGTTTATGCAATGCGTTTTTATGCGTTTATGTTGCGTTTTTCAGTGCATTTTAGAGATGTTTGTTTAAATGGCAAAAAAAGCATAATGTGCGGTTTTAAATGTGGGGTTTTTTGCACTTCTCTATAGACGTTCATTGAGAGCGTTTTTGCATTAAATTGCTGCAAGCATCAGTGTGAATGGTATTATGACACCCCTATGTGATATTCGTATCTTTGTTATGCGTTATGAAAATGCTATAAAACGTGTAAACGAGGCCCTTAGGTTTCCATAAACTATCATTACGACAAACGGAGAATTAAAGGGCAACTATAGTGAAAAAAAACAACTTTGTCTATATACAATGTACAGATCACTTGGCATAAGCTGCCTTACTTTCATCTTGCTGTGTGGCTTCGTTTTTTCACACTGGCAGAAGTTTGTACCAAGCTGTGTAGTCCCCCTCCCCTCTGTCTAGTCCCCCTCAAGCAGTTAAGGGCTGTATACAGAGTCCGAGCATTGTCAGTTGAAAGGACTTTAAATGAAGTGCTGACATCCTGTTGACCCCTCCCTTCCAGAGCTAGACTGCAAGCAAGCAAAGTGTGGGAGAAAGTAGCAATATGTTGGAGAGGGGGAGAGAGGAGGACAAGTGGTGCTGAGATTCTTTCCAAATGAGTTACTGAACTCTGCCTGTTCTCTAAGTTTGCAAATTGTTTATTTTTGTACATATCCCTTCCCCTGCTTAGCTGAGATCATAATCACTGAAGACAGACAGTGTAGCAGCATCTGTACTGAGACATTCACAAATGCAGTGACACTGCTTGTTGTCCTGATACATTTCAATTGCTTTAGTCTATAGATTTCATAAATTGTCTTGTTTGGTATATAGTCTGTATTAGTGTATTATTACATATACTGTATTAGTGTATTATGCATACTGTATTAGTGTATTATTACATATACTGTATTGGTGTATTATTATGCATACTGTATTAGTGTATTATTATGCATACTGTATTCGTGTATTATTATGCATACTGTATTAGTGTATATTACATACTGTTTAGTGTATATACATACATGGTACTGTATTCGTGTATTATTATGCATACTGATTAGGGTATTATGCATACTGTATTAGTGTATTATTATACATACTGTATAGTGTATTATACATATACTGTATTAGTGTATTATTATGCATACTGTATTAGTGATTTAACATACATACTGTATTAGTGTATACATACATACTGTATTAGTGTATATTATACATACTGTATTAGTGATTATATACATACGGATTAGTGTATATTACATTACTGTATTAGTGTATTATTATGCATACTGTATTAGTGTTATATATACATACTACTGTGTATTAGTGTATTATACATACATACTGTATTAGTGTATATACATACATACTGTATTAGTGTATATACATACATACTGTATTGTATTAGTGTATTATACATACATACTGTATTAGTGTATTATACATACATACTGTATTAGTGTATTATACATACATACTGTATTAGTGTATTATTATACATACTGTATTAGTGTATTATTACATATACTGTATTAGTGTATTATTATGCATACTGTATTAGTGTATTATACATACATACTGTATTTCGTGTAATTATTTATCTACTGTATTTTGTATTATATCATCTGTATAGTGTATTTACTAATACTGTATTAGTGTATTATTTACATATATACTGTATTAGTGTATTTATTTGCATACTGTATTAGTGTATTATACCTACTACTGTATTATTGTATTATACATACATACTGTATTAGTGTATTATACATACATCTGTATTAGTGTATTATTATACATACTCTGTATTAGTGTATTATTACATATACTGTATTAGTGTATTATTATCATACTGTATTAGTGTATTAACATACATACGGTATTAGTGTTTATACATACATACTGTATTAGTGTATTATACATCATACTGTATTAGTGTATTATACATACATATTGTATTAGTGTATTATACATACATACTGTATTAGTGTATTATACATATACTGTATTAGTGTATTATACATACTGTATTAGTGTAATTATAATAACTACTGATTAGTGTATATACATACATACTGTATTAGTGTATTATAATACATCTGTATAGTGTATATACATACTACTGTATGTGTATTATACATACATACTGTATTAGTGTATATACATACATACTGTATTAGTGTATTATCATACATACTGTATTAGTGTATTATCATACATACTGTATTAGTGTATTATCATACATACTGTATAGTGTATTATACATATACTGTATTAGTGTATTATACATACTACTGTATTAGTGTATTATACATACTACTGTATTAGTGTATTATACTACGACTGTATTAGTGTATATATACATACTACTGTATTAGTGTATTATACTACTACTGTATTGTGTTTATACCTACTACTGTATTAGTGTATTATACATACATACTGTATTAGTGTATTATACATACATACTGTATTAGTGTATTATACATACATACTGTATTAGTGTATTATACATACATACTGTATTAGTGTATTATACATACATACTGTATTAGTGTATTATTCATACATACTGTATTAGTGTATTATTCATACATACTGTATTAGTGTATTATACCATACTACTGATTAGTGATTATACATACATACTGTATTGTGTATATACATACTCTGTATTAGTGTTTATTAATTATAACATACATACGTATTAGTTGTATTATACATACATACTGTATTAGTGTATTATACATACTGTATTAGTGTATTATACATACTGTATTAGTGTATTATACATACATACTGTTTAGTGTATTTACATACATACTGTATTAGTGTATTACATACATACTGTATTAGTGTATTATACATACATACTGTATTAGTGTATTATACATACATACTGTATTAGTGTATTATACATACATCTGTATTAGTGTATTATACATCATACTGTATTAGTGTATTCTAATACTACTGTATTAGTGTATTATACAACATAGCTGTATTTCGTGATAGTTATTCATACAGTACTGTATTAGTGTATTATACATACGTACTGTATTAGTGTATTATACATACGTACTGTATTAGTGTATTATACATACGTACTGTATTAGTGTATTATACATACGTACTGTATTAGTGTATTATACATACGTACTGTATTAGTGTATTATACATACATACTGTATTAGTGTATTATACATACATACTGTATTAGTTGTATTATACATCTACTGTATTAGTGTATTATACATACATACTGTATTAGTGTATATACATCATACTGTATTAGTGTATTATTATACTATATGTGTATTAGTGTATTATACATACATACTGTAGATGTAAATTATACATACATACTGTATTATTGTATTATACATACATACTGTATTAGTGTATTATACATACATACTGTATTAGTGTATTATACATACATACTGTATTAGTGTATTATTATATATATTGTATTAGTGTATTATACATGCATACTGTATTAGTGTATTATACATGCATACTGTATTAGTGTATTATTATGCATACTGTATTAGTGTATTATTATGCATACTGTATTAGTGTTTACTTGGTGATGTCCATTTGAGTCACTGGTTTTGTATGTATATAAGAATTTTTTTTTTGGAGGGGGGACTATTTTATAATGTGTTATGCTCATATTGCTGGGTTAATGGTTTATTGATTGTGTTTAGCACTACAGCATTTGACTGTGTGGCACGTGTATAGTGTGGGTGAGGGAGTGTGTGGCAGTACTGCATGGGAGCTTTGGATTGTGTGGTTGTGTGCCTTAGAGTGACAGATGAGGTGGGGCAGCTCCTACAAATCGCAGAATATTCAAAGGCCCTAGTAGTATTACCTGCTGACGTTCTCAACCAGATGGCACTTCACAATCGACGCTTCGTATGCTCCTTAGTTTACATTTTTAAAGTTGCCTTTGTGCAAAGCATCAGGCTATTTTAGGGAGATAGAAGAGACATTGGTGTAATTCAGGTGGATCAGGCAGCCCCTTACATAAGTAAAAGATTCAGGTTCCTGTAAGTGCAGTACATTTATTAATACAAAGAATTCTCATTTATACACATTGGCCTAATAAACATCAGTGCACTTTATATATCCCACATTGCACTTAAATTTAAATATCATCAAAGTTATAAAGTGTATCTTATTGTAAAACATCCAATATTTGAGCAAGTAAAAACAATGATTGTACTTTAAATGCTAGTTCACACAGTCTCAAAAGAATTTTCAATCCAATCTTTGTGGTGCAAACTGCAGTATCCTCAATATATGAACCAATTATGCAGTTCAAGAGCTCAAAATTGTACCATAGTTTATCTTCCAACAACCACCCAGGTTGCATCATGGGATCCAAACAAAGTCAAAGGGACATTCATCCTACGACTATTCTCATTTAATCTATAATTCCATAACTTAAATAATAGCAAATCTCTCCAAAAAAAGCTTGAGAAAGGGTGGAGTACCACCCAAAACATTGCCTGTTGCTGTATTTCACCATGGAGCATTAAACACTTGTTTCTCCTATTTCAAGACTTACAGCTTCCTTCAAACTTTGTGGCAGATATTCTTATTTAATCTTAACTGATCTTTAACTTAGATCTATGACTTAAAAGCAGAGGAGTGTTAAATTGCCGTACTTTTAGGGACAATATGACTTAATTCCCCACTTTTAATTCCCTCATTTGACAACTTTGCTTTAATGTAATAAAACACATCTTTTAGCAATCTAAAGAACATTGTCTGTACCATGTTTTTCTTGATAAATTTATTTTATCTAATTTTTTAATGGAAGACCAAGCTAGAGATCCAGAAAGCTCTGCAGGAAGATGCTTCTGTTTACGAGTATGACAATGTATACGATGACATTCAACAGAAGAAAAAAGAAGAAAATGAAGCCAAGGTTTTGGCTGTAAAAGACAAAAAGGTGGGTCTCTAGAGTTTTATGCACCTTGATTATTTTTGTGCTTTTATAGAGGGGCTTCTATGAAGAAATAATGGGGCTTCAGAATTAAAGGAATTGTACACTGAAAAAAATACTTTGCCACTTTTCATTCTACAAACAAATTCATGTAAGCAGCACTTATGGTGCTGCATAACTTCAATCCAGTATTTGTTTTGCTCAAGCTTAGACCCCCTGCCAGACTCTGTGAGGGCAAGCATGCTCAGTAATCCCTATGAAGCAGCATTGGGGGAGAGAATTTCCCACCATACAGTTCAGGTACCAACTCACCATTCCAGCTACAGCAAAAGTAGAGAGTTTATGCTACTAGGGCAGAAATAGTGTTCAGGTACACAAAAAATGGTACAGTGATAGTTTGGAAGAATAATTGTTTCCAGTAATGGGCAAGTAAAAAAAAATGTACGTATCCTATTAAACAAACATCAAAGGGCATGTCCGACCCCAAAACTATAATTCCCCCCACTACTGGCCCCACTGTGTAGTGCATAAAAATCCTTACCTGGCATCCCAGCTCCAAATGGTTCTCCTGGAATCCCCCCCCCCAAAGTCCCAAAAACTGGTCTCACCTGCTGCGCTCTCATATGGAGGCCTACACTTGAGCCACACTCCATGGCCTGGAATCAAACACTGGGGTGGATTCGGCATTCTTCTGTCATTCAATCAATCCTTAACTCTGCTGCCAGGCTCATTCACCTCTATTCCCGCTTCTCACACAATTCTCACACACTGCCTCTTTCTGTCATTCTCTCCACTGGCTTCCCATTACACAAATGATCCAACTTAAGCTGCTAACCTTATCCTACACAGCTCTCTCCAATACAGCCCCCCCCATACATCTCTGATCTGATAAAAAGATACTATCCAAGCATAACTTCCGATCTGCTAATGATCTTCTCATCTTATCTAATCACCTCTTTCCACTCCTGTTTTCAGGACTTTTGTCATGCTTCCCTATTGCTCTGGTTCTCAGATGATTTATACATCATTTGCCATCACTTCATATTTTCAAACGCAACCTCAAAACTTACCTCTTCAAGCAAGGTTACAATCTGGACCTGGACACATTCCCCCTCTTACTGGCCCATCACAGATCTCTATTCTAGCTTGATTGACTACTGAACAACTCTACTTTAATTTGCTGCTAATAATGATCCAGGGGCTATAATTGGCATTAGCCATTTTAGCTTTGTGCTAATCATTTTGGTGGCATATATTATATTCTTTGGAACAAGTCATCTAAGTTAGCAGTTGTGTGAAATATCTTCTTCTTTATCTCACTTGTAGCCCAAATACATCCAAAACCTACTAAAAGCTGTGGAAGTGAGGAAGAAGGAGCAGGAGAAAAGAATGGAGAAAAAAATCCAGAAGGAACGGGAGACTGAAGGGGAGGAGTTCAAAGATAAGGAGGCGTTTGTTACATCTGCATACAAGAAAAGGTTACAAGAGAAAGCTGAAGAAGAAGAGAGGGAAAGAAGAGAAGCTGCTTTAGAGGGTACATTTTATCTTTTCGATGTTCATTGATAAAAAAACTTTACAAAGAGAAGTCGTTTTTATTACACTGTGCAATAAGCACACATACACGTATGTGTATATATATATATATATTTAATTATTTTAGAGGAGGCGCACTCACAGGATTTCCATTTAAAAATGTACTTTTTTTAACAAACTTTAAAAAATGCTAGCTCTACACAGATGGCTGAAACATGTATTTTTTAAGGGACACTATACTGAAAAATTCTTCCTCATTTTAATCTATAATTGAATACATGTAAGTAGCACTTACTCTGATTTGCGTGTGTTGCTGCATGCCTTCAATCCAGCAAACATTTTGTTTAGGAGCAGTACCCCCTCCATCTTTTAACCACTCCCATTTCTATCTGACCTGACTTTTCCCACAAACCAACTGTCAAGTCTGCACACAAAATGCAGCATTCCAACTGTCAAAACTCTGTCAACATTCCAGCTACAGTAAAACTACTCACAGAAGAATAGTTTTTGAGAGCAAGGAACTTGATTGACAGCTGAAATATAAGAAGTTTTAGACTGGATATCTAAAGAAATAAGCGGCAGATCAACAAAAACAGTGTTGGTTGGGAAAAATTATATTTTCCAGTTGTGGTCAATTTAAAATAACCTATTTTTCGGTATAGATTTTTAAGTTTGTAAATAAAAGTTGATTTTTAATGTAAGTCCTGCGAGTGTGCGCCTCCTGTATCCCTATGTATGTACATCCCTATGTCTGATCATCTACACCAAGGCATTTGATGATCTGAGTAAGAGTGGCACACTAAATATATAGAAGTCCTTTGTGTGCACCGTATTTCCTATATGATATTTACTAAGAAGATTTGGCGGTAGCACCAGGGCACTATAACTAACTGGAGAGCAGTGTGTGCCTGTTTATAAATATAATAAATTAGGTCAGGTCGTAGTCAGGGTAACTAACCACCTAGGTGTAACTTACCCAAACTTATGTTGGATAAAGACCCATGAGTGCATATACTGTACATATGTATACTGCTATACTTATTTTTGTTTTGTTACAAAATAAAATTTTGTAAATCACAGTTGAAATTTTGTTCCCCTTTAATCAACATGACCTGCAGAAAACTCATATTATGTTAATAAAATCCAAAGCATGTTATGTCTGGAAAAATAACTACCCAGTAATTTTACTATTTTTCTACAGTTACCTTCTGTATTTATCATAATACACACAACTAAACCGTTTTTTTTTTTTTTTAAATTTAGCATCACTAGATGTGACCAAGCAAAAGGATCTTAGTGGATTTTATAGGCACCTTTTAAATCAATCTGTGGGTGAGGAGGAAATGCCTGAGTGCAGTTTGCGTGATGCTGGGTAGGTGACCGAATGCAGTATCTACATTTACTTTCTAAATACTCTGTAAATAGATGTTAAAAACACCCATTGATGTTCAGAGATGTATGGTATTGCCTTAAAGACAGGAGAACATTTTAATCAAAAAGAGAGAATTCAATGAATGAACGCCTATTTGCATTGAATCTTGCCTTCTGAATCTTGGGGCCTTGCTCTTCATTCACCTAATCCTATAACTTGTCATAATCTGCCATTAACCACAGGGTGTAAATGTACATCCAGTTTGGATCCTTATTCAGTTGACAAATCCACACTCCACCATGTTTCCTTGGTAAAAGTGTTTTCAGTATACTGGGTTCACAATTATCTTTATCATTGCAAGAACCATATATAAAAAGCTATTCGTGGTTAATCATATGGTTTAATCATATAACAGATAATGCTAGCATTGAGTTGTAAATGAATAGTCTTTAAAACAAGGTCACCCAGGACCATCAGTGGTACTCAAATCGCCTGTGTATGGGATCTCGGTTGGCGCTCAGTCGTTGATCCATCCAGGCGATACTTGCCCACTAGTTAAGACAATTAAGATAAAGGCATGTTGCAGAACTAAAGGGCTGACGTAATAAGATGTGTTAAAGTTTGCCTTTGCTATTATTCTGCAGCAACCAATTAGATTTTATCTAACTGTATTAGCCCAGTAAAAAGCAACATCTAATTGGTTACTGCAAATTAACACCAAAGGAAACCTTTTGCACCTCTTATTGCAACAGCCCCTTAGTATCATGAACTTGTCCTTAAATCTCTGTTTACAAGCATAGTAAGATCTAGCTGCTTTTTTCAGTTTTCGGAGATGTTTCCTTAGCAAATATTCTGTAAATGTACTATGATAAAATACTGCTAACATTTTTATCCTGTTTTTCCAATGCTGATGTAGCTTACTATTTTAAGACCAGTAAAATATAAACTCTAGTATATTAACACAGGGATTTTCTTGTGTATACAGTGGTGATTACCACATTCACTCTGACTACTGATTCAGTGACTCACGTTTTACTAGAGAGACTCATAACATATTTAACAATTTATTCTGAGGTATTTCACGTCGTATTTTCTGTGATCTTTCCTTCTTGTTTGAAACATGACTTATTTTTTGTCCTGAAAATTGATTGTGATGTGTATTTATTTTCCAATAGCAGTTGGTAAGAAGGGGCTGTCCTTTGAATATGATTGTAAATCAATGATCTGTGTAAATGTAACCTTGGGCTTAAATGGGAATTTAAGTCACTCAATAGACAGAGCATATTCACGATGATGCAACAAGATGTGTTCACCTCTCCCTTTTGCTGTAAATGATTTATGAAATTAACCTGTGGTACTAGGAGGGTCATCTCCCACAATTCATCTCTCTGGGTTTGCTGGGAGTCTAGTACACTTTTGAACATGCTCTCTAGTGCACAGCAGATGCAGCTTATCCTGCCCTCTAGATTCTAAACCCCCCTATCCTTTGTATTTCATACAAAAAAAGAAAAATCTTTGCAGTTTATTTCCTGGATGACTAAAATAAATTTCTAAAAAATAAAGTCATGGGATTTGAACTTGTAACCACATGGACTCTGCCTTTCTTAAAGCAAAGCGCTGGTACACTAACTTGTGGTCACGGTGTGTGGCCAACAAGTGATTCCCAACCCACGGCCCAGCTGAGTTTTTTGTGGACCGGCTGGTGGACATGGCAAGTGGGGTGCATTACTGGGAGTATTCGTTGGGCTAGGCCCACAGACTGGAAAGAGCATGGAATGCTGCTTGTGTAGCCCACAGCATGGGCAAGGTTGGGCACCCCTGGTGTACATGCTCACAAGACTGTTTGAAAATGACATGGATGGAGAAATGAACTTACAGAAACATGGAAGCCTTCTTAGTTAAACATACTACTTGATAAAGTTAAATTTATGTACATATATTTTGCAAAGAATGGGTGATCACAGGAGGAAAGCTTTCATGTTTCGCCTTTAAGATTTGCAGCTGGCACATGAACACTTATTTACCATGCATGTTTCTCCTAAAGCAGAGTTCATAGGTGGGAGTGGGTTTATTTTGTGTGCGTTTCCTTTGGTGTTGATGCTTTAGGGTATAGATTTAATTTTAAAGAAAACTAGGATATAAATCTGTTTTCAAGCACAGTTCTCCTGTGGAAAATGGCTAATACCTCTCATACTATGGACTTTGTAGAACATAAATTGTGACAGTGAAGAGTTTAGGGCTGGTCATGCAAAATTGACTATAACGTTTATTCATAATTCCCCTTATGTTTATTAACGACTTTTCTCTTTGCTATAAGGAGCATGTGATAGTTTATAATAGTCCTTCCTCTATTTTACAGAATGAAACGGGAAAAAAGTTGTTCAGATGAGCCCTTTCAAGAAACTCATGGTGAAGAAAATTGGTCTGCAGGCAGCATTAAAAAGGAGGAGAATTTAGATGCAGATAGTGACTTTGACAACGAGTCAAGCGAGGAAGAGGTTACACATGGCAAAAAGCCTGAAAAAAAAGAGTCCCACATAAAGGAAGAAAGATCAAAGGACCATAGAATACGCAGGCGGTCAGGTTCCTCCAGCGAGGAAAGCGATGATAACCAGCAGCAAAAGAGAAGACATAATGAGGCAAGTAACACTAGACAGATGGAGAGAGACAAATATAAAAAGGATAGAGAATACAATACTAAAGATCGTGATTTTAAGGAAAAGCAAAAGCATGGAGATCATGACCGGTACAGAAACAGAGAGGAACAGGATTATAGGGTGAGAGAGAAGAAAGACAGATCAGAAACACATCACAGTCGGAAAGACACAAGAAGGAGTGACGCATCAGAGAAAGAAAAAGAAAGAAATGCTAAAGATGATCGTTACAGAGAGCGGGAAAAAGACAGAGGACAGAAGCATAAAGAAAATGAGGGCGATGAAAGGAGAAGAGAAAGAGAGGACAAAAATAAGCAAAGAGATAAAGAGAGGAGTGATCGTTCTGATAAAGAGGCAAAGCCGAGAGACAAAAAGGAAAGGAGCCCATCTACGAGCTATAAACATGCTAGTGAGCCCAAACGCAACTTAGAGGAAGGAGGGAAAGAGGAAGAGGCAGCAAAAGAGTCTTGTGGTTCAAACATTAGCAAGTTTGCCAAGCGCTGTAATGAAGAGACAGTTGTATCAGCTAGAGACAGATATCTTGCAAGACAGATGGCACGGGTAGGTGCTAAGGCCTATGTGGAGAAGGAGGAGGATTAAATATAAAGCCCCCTTCAAAAAAAAAAATGCCCAAGAAATGTCTGTGTTTTTTTTTTTTCTTTTTTAAAGTATGAAGTCAAAGTGCTTTAATAATGGCCATACTTCTTGGGTGTTTATTTGATAGTAACTGTGAAGCAAAGACCATATCCATTGAATGTGCTCTTAATGTGGTGGGTTTCTTATATCTTTCAATGGAAGAGGATTTCTAGAGACTTGGTTTCCCTATAAAAAAAAAAAAAAAAAAATTCAAGTCCTCAAGGATGAATATTAGAATGACAACCTCAATTATTGTATGTTGCTGTTAAGGAGTATTTGTTTTGTACAGATGATATAGCAAATAAAACATCTTTGCATTTGAATAGGACATTTAATTTATTAGAGCACGGATTCTTAAAATCCTCTTTTACTATCATGCCAATGCATTATATCTGCTCTGTGTTTGCAGTTATAGTTGTATTTGTTCTGTTGAAGCACATTCCAGTTTCTTGAGGACCTATATAACCATATTACCTGGATTGCTTTGTCGGGAATTCATTTCTATTTACATTTATCTTGACAGAAAGATGTACATTTATAAGAAACAGAATTAAACAACAGAATTAAACATTAAAGGGCATGTTCACCCATAAAACATTAAACTGGTGAATTATCTGTTATCTGCCCACAACCATACGTGCTATTTTTGCCAGTTTATTACAGGCATTATTAACCATATATTAAATATGTTCTATTCCTTTCTGGCAAAGGTATCTGCCTCCTTCCTCTGCTCATTGAGCTTTTTTTATGCTTGAGCATGTTCAAAGGAGACAGCAGGTGTCAGTTGTGATGTCAGTTGTCACAGCCTTGATTGACTGCATGGAGGGAGGGGCCAGTTTTCTCTGCCAGGATGGGGACAATAATTATTCTTAAATATATGATTAGTAATGCAGTTACTAAGTGCAAAATATATAAGTTAGGGTTGGAGGCAGGTAACTGACAATTGACCATGTTTTTGTTTTAAAGGTGGACATGCCCTTTCAATGCTTAAAACAATAATTCCCTTTCCTGAATGTGATTAAAAACAAATATTTCTGAAATAACAGATACCGTAATAAGCTTTCTGGATGTCTCTCTTTTACCTGTTCAGTTTTAGTGTAAAGATCTAGTCTAGAGCTAGTTAAATAATTTTTAGGATAAACCACCCTTCCACTTTCATGGGCAATCAGAACTTTACACTATAGTCAAAGGAAAATGAATCGGAATAAATCCCCAAGAAACTAAACGGAAAGCTACAATCTACACAGATAATTTGGGAATCAAGCACAATGAATTGCTGCCAAAATGTGCCCATACAACTACATGGATATTGGATAGATTAGAACCACCTAACCCGTTCTTTTTTTGAAATTGACTTGCGATTGCAACATAATAGGGCCAGACAGGAATGTCTCATGGAAAGGATTGCTGCTTGTAAAATGCGGTCTTCAGACATTAGAAAGATTTGACGTTTGCCTATGGACAAACTTTTAATTTATCTAATGTCTGCCTAGTGTATGCCCAGCATAATTTTTTGCTAGATTTATGCTTTAAAGGGCATGTCCACCCCAAAATCTACATTTTAACCCACTACTGGCCCCACTGTGTAGTGTAGTAAAATCCTTACCTTATATGCCTACTCCAAATGGCTGCCCTGCAATGTCCCTCCAAAATCCTAAAAAGTGAACAGTAGGAGCCTATCTGTGTCCATATAGGTCTCTGCCTCCTGTCTCTCCTCCGGGAGAAGTTTGCCATGTGCAGTGCAGCCCTACTCCCCTGCCTCCCCATAGCACCAAATGCCTTTTCTGTAGTGTAGAGCTCCCTCACCTACCACCAACCGCTATAGTACTTTGTAAAATAACTCTCCCGATTCGGTACTACTGCTGGAAGCTGCATCTGTGATTGGCTGCCTTTCACCCAATAAGGACTCGGCTGCCGGTCCGGCCCCCTGCTTGCAGGTTCATGCAAGCAGAGGGCCGTGACAGTACGTCGGGGGAAAGAGGCAAAGTAAGTAGTGATTGGGAGAGTTATTTTACAAAGTACAGGGCCTGCCTTTGATATGGGTGACCTGTGCGACTGCACAGGTTTCATTTCCAAGGGGGCGCCAGCTGGGAGACTTAGGTCAGGAACCTGTAGGTCAAAGTTGTGCATTAGTGACAAAGCCCCCCCCCCCAGTTTTGGTCCTGCTGATCAAATGTATATATCGGCACCACTCCACAGACAAAAAGTGAAGAGTAGGAGCTGTCTACTGCGAGTTATCCAGTCCCTGCTTCTTCCTTGTCCTCTGGGAGGTTTCTGGCATCCTGGTCCCTTTTGGCTGCTTCTATCCCTAACATTAAATGGTATTTTCTGTGTGTAGCCCACCCCCATCCACTGATTTAGATTTCTAAGAAAAGCCCTTACAATCCTTCATTCCCTTGGCCCAAGGGGGCAGGACCAGCAGCCACATCTGTTACTGGCTGGTGTGGCTGCCGGTCCTGCCCCCTCTCTGCTGCTTCTGGCTAGCAGAGAGCCAGGAGCAGAGCGCCGTGCTATTTAGGAGCAGAGTGCTATTTATCCTAAGGCCGACCCTGAAAAAGTACTATAGCGGCTTGGGGTAGGTGAGGGAGCCCTACACTACAGAAATTTTTTTAAAAAGTGTGGACATGCCCTTTAACAATAATATAAGATAGGGTCTGAAATCAGCCAGCCTAATTAATAGTGCCTCACTTCCCTAGAGCTTTAAGGAAAAGTCCACCTTAATGCACAGTGCAGGCCAAACATTGCTGATTAAGCACGTTTACAGATAGCCCTGCAGTTACTGTTCCTTACTAGAACTTGTTGAGCTCAGCCATGGAGCTGCAATTCACCCAGGAAGGAGAGAGGGATTGGCCAACTAACGTGTCTAATTTTGCAAGTAGACTTTATGTAATGAAATATTAAATTGAATTTAGACAGGGAAATTCTTAGTTAGGAATTTCATAGACTTCATGATTTTAAAGGCCGTTTTTTGATCTTCATGTTGCAAATTTTTTGTCCCGAACCTACGCTAGTGAGCGGTCGGCCGGGAGGAAACCCTATAGGTCGCTGCGAATGCCACCGTGACGATAGTTTGCCGCAAACGATTTGTGCGACCCATAGATGACTACACGATGGATGATGATTTTCCAACATGTCTGATCACCCTTTTACCCAATCTGGGTTGGCGAACAGGCAATCGGCATTGGTCGCTGGTGAAATCCGCACAGATTTTTAAAATAAATTTTGTACCAGTACAGAAATGTGACTTTTTCTAACACTATTGCAGTTTGTCACTCCTAATAACTAGCAATACGTGTGTTTTCTATTCATTTCTTTATTTTGGAATTTATGGTGTAATGAACACAGACTAAGTGTCCACGCTAACCCATCAAGCTAGACAATTTTGCAGTGCAGTTCCCATCTTTTCACTGTTGACTCTTTGTGCAGAAAGAAACAGAAAGCTGAAAATCATAACTCTGCCATAGTCGACAATTTTCAGAGGCTGAAATATACCAATAGGTGTTTTTTTTTTCTGTTTCTCTATTTAAAGGGCATGTCCCCCCTAAAATAAACTTAATAATGTTAACAATCCCACTAAACCTAGGTTTTACAATATTTTTAAGTTTCAAAGATACCCCAGAACTTCCTTACCCTACCAGGTCCCATGCCGTTCTACTGACAGGCGCTCCACTTCCTGGTTGCGGCTGTCTGTAAAGGTGTGACGTGATGTCGTGCCCAATTGATGAGCGGCTGTCAGCGCAGAAACACTGTGCTCCTGTTTTTGCTCGAAACAGGAGCAAAGGGCAGCGGAAAGGAATCTGGTCAGGTAAGTCCCTACAGGGGAATCTTGTGAAACCTAGATTTGGGGGGTGTTAAACATTTTAAAGGGGCACTAAACTCACTCAAACAACTTTGTATAATCTGAAAGTACAATGTTGGGGTAGTAAAATGATGTTACTTACATGTGTGTCTATGCCTGCTTTGTTAGTGAATTTTCAATGTTTAGTAACTGCTCCTAACTGCCCCCCTCCCTTAGTCACTGCCCACTTGTAAATCCAGCAGACACTGGAAACATTCATTTACATAAAAAAGAGCCTATACAACCCGACACTAAACAGCTTATTAACATATATTCCTGACACTGCTGA
Organism: Hymenochirus boettgeri; assembly: GCA_019447015.1. Lineage (NCBI taxonomy): Eukaryota > Metazoa > Chordata > Amphibia > Anura > Pipidae > Hymenochirus > Hymenochirus boettgeri. The sequence goes on along the minus strand of CM033470.1, from coordinate 55,697,382 downwards.
TAGTGGGTGGGACTGCTGCTGAGTCAGACACTTTCTCCCTCTCTTCTCCTCTGACATACTCCTGTAGATAGATAGATAAATAGAGACAAATAGACGCAGACACATAGATACAGACAGACAGATAGACAGACACAGATATATAAATTGATAAATAATAGAAAGACAGATAGATAATAGATATATAGATTGATATACAAGAGACATACAGAGTGATAGATAGATCAGACCGATAGACAGGAGACCAATATGATTAACCAGCTCATTATATTTGGGGTTATATTAATAAATGTTTTGACATGTTTTGGGAGATCCTAGTAAGAGGTCACTGGAGGGACACAAATTAGCATACCTGGTTTGAGTGACAGGTCTTCCCTGTGCACACCATTATTTAAAATGAAGATTCTTAGAATCTACAGCTCAGATTTGAAATCTGAAAAATGTGTTGTAGTAGTGGAACATTACACTAAAGGTATCCTTTTTGAAAATTTAGAATTTTTGGAAGTATAGATCCCCTTTAACCTGTTGATTGATTGAACCTGTTCTTATTTAAATTAATAAATGACTAGGAAGATAGCCAGTGCACTCAATAAGGGACTAATGTTTGTGAATAGATTCAGGAATTTACACAGTGTTTCAAGTAAGTTGCCTAAGCTTAGTGTGACTATTAATCATTAGGCCCACAAGCATTTGCCCTACATGCTTATTAGTAAACCCAGCCTCAAATGCTATTCAGGTACAAATGAGGGGACTATTTGTCTTGACCGAGCGTTCGCTACAAGCAAGCGCTCAGCTGGGACAAATGTCTGTTGGTTGCGGCAATAGTGGCGGCGGCCAGCAGTTCATGCGGCGGATTTTACGGTTCTCCTGCCGAAGGGGTGACAGACATCGGTCGCGGCTGGAGATGAAAGCAGCTCCGATTTTTCAGCCCAAACGACCGATACGCGGAAGTAAAAATCTGCCCATGTGTACCCAGCCTTATAATCCATCAATAATGCTACATGTATGTAATGTTCTTAAAACGTATTGGCAGATTTGCCCATTAGTTGTTTTTGTTACTTATCAGTTAATAAAAGCAGTTTTGTAAAGGAAACGATTTATCTATGAACAGTACTTACTAAAGAGAATCCATTATATACATTTATTTCTATATATTTATTATGGTAAAACATTTCTTACAGTAACAGTTACAATACAAGGCACATACTGATGATTTACAATCCATCTTGGAACATTCAAAACTTGGTATAGCTGCATAAGTTAATACAGATACATAATATACAGGTGAAGGAATATAATATAATTATGTACAAATATGACTCCAGTTACATGCTCTACTAAAGCCTCGACTATTCTCAATAACCACAAATACTTATATACCAACAGCTGGTATCAGTTGTGTGTAAACAAATGATGGCTTTGGATGCAAAAATTGGACACATACTAGCTTGATATAATGCTGTATGCTAAAACTAAGAGAGCACCTGGCTTTTGCTGTTAGTAATGTGTAGAATAAGCTTGGCAATAACAGTCATCATCATTTATTTGCTATCCATTATTCTTTTTGAAATGTTTGCACAGTGCTAACCTTTTCCTTTCTGCAGTTTGAAGGATACAGTAAAAACCTGGTGCTTAGGATGAGAATGTTTTGTGTTATACATTTAGGACAAATGGATAAAGACTTTGACCGGTTAAAATGTGCAGAATCTGTGTCACTCTAAAAGGTAAGAAATGAGTTACAAACAATTAGTACATTTGGTCCAAATTACAACTTGTAGCTTAAATACCTTTGGGTGAGTACAAGGAAGTTTTGTTTTATTGTGTGGGTGAAAGAAGAGAGGACATAATATAATGAAGATTCAAGTGTCTTATCTTGATGTTAGTAACAACAAAAATACACACTTTAGTTTAAGAGCATGCACACCCTTAAAACATAAACTGGGGACTTGTCAGTTTCCGGACGTGACCCCAACTGCTATTTTTTTACCAGTTTATTACATACATTTTTAACCAGATATTTAAGTTCTTTTCCTTTCTGGCAAATGTATCGGCCTCCTCTCTCTGCTCCAAGAGCTTGTTATAAACTTGAGCATGTGCAGAGCAGGCAGCAGGTGAAACAGCAGTAAACCATTGGTTGTGATATCAGCAGTCACAGCCTTGATTGACTGCATGGAGGGAGGGGTCTGCTTACTCATCCAGAATGGGGACAATGTGAATGCTTAAAATTTGGTTAATAATGCAGTTTAAAAAATGCAAAATATATCCGTTGGGGGGCAGTTAAATGACAATTGACTAGTTTTTTGTTTTAATGGTGAACATTCCCTTTAATAAGTCTCTACAACTTAACATGTTTAGCAAACCATATTCAGAACTATTGTTGATCTTCATTAAATAGAATTTAAATCAGGTTCTGAAACTCCTCCTTAGGTGCACCTGGTGCACCTGGGTCCTTCCGCATTCAGGATTTTCACTCTTCGGTCAAATGTGAAAACCACATCCAAGTTTTATTATGGCTGTTAGGCCTACTTTGCATAGCAAATTGCAAAAAAGCAATTCTAAATTGTTGCCATATTTTCTGCCTCTTAAAACTATTGTGCATTGTTTTCTCCAAAATGGCTTTGAATGAGAATTAAAGTGCTTGTGTGGATAAACATTGCCCAGGATCGGAGTTATATTCAGCCACTAATCTATTGTTCCCAGCTGATTTTATTTATTTATCACATTTATTAATTTGGAAATAAGATGTCGGTAAATTACATTTTTATGTCTCAAATGACTGATCAGGCAAATATCCGTGTATATCCTATGTATTTTATACAGGCTAACTACTTATGATTATATAAAGGTCTAATGGGTAAAGTGTGCCATACACAGAGCTAGATTTTACAATCGATTCTACCAGTTTTCTGAAATCAGCCAAAAAAACGATGGTCAGTTTCTCATTTTTCAATTGACCATAGTCAGGCAAATTTTTTTTTTTTTTTTTTAAAAAGCCGATTGGGTCAGATGGATAATTTTCCATTGACCCCCATCTTCCAGTCCACAGAAAATGTAAAGATGGTGCATTTTGATTAAAGGAGAACTAAACCTAATTTTTTAAACTCCAGAATCTGAAAACAACCCCCCTAAAAACACCAATAAGCTATAAAATCCCACTCCAGTAAATTGTATTAAAGTAAATGTAAGCCTGTTAAGAACTGGATGAAGTATCTGTGTGTATGTGCAGTGTCAGACCACACCTCCTGACCTCAGTCACATGCTTCCTTGCTTTATCTGTCCTGTAAAAGGATTGGCTAGAGATTTTTAATGGATGTGACCAACTGTAACAAGGTTCTGCCATAGCTAAGGACTGAGCATGTGCAGAACATAATGGTCGTTGACCAAACTGTGTGATACTAGAATGCTGTGAAGTAAATCACAAACCATCTGTTATTTAGGTAAATTTCCCAGCGCTCATATCAAAATGAGAGGTAAGATGCAGATTACTGGCTTTATATCAAGGTGTCCTGCCTTCTGGTTCAGTGTTATTCTGTGGCTTTAGTTTACCTTTAATTCTTCCCAATCTGGCATTCTTTGATACATGTTTGGTCATCTTATGGTTTGCAGGGACCAGGATGATCTGGGATCAGCTTCTGTGCACCAGGCCTAAATTAGTATATCTTGTCTATTTAAAAGATGAAGCGTAGTTAATGTGGATGTCTGCGGCCTGTTTTATCCCATCCAATGAGACTCATTCTAAATGAAACTCTTTGAGGGCTACATTTGATATTTAATTCTATATACACTATTGGCAGGAGCTGGTTGCTTTAGTGGAAATACTTGCAGGTGTCTGTGGGTAGAGCTACTACTTTTTTTGTGTTGCCAAAAGAAAGTAGGAAAAAATGTCTCCTTCTGTATCTGTATTCAGCTGCAAGTTCTTCAATTAGTTCTGTATAGGGGAATCTTTGCCTTGTTGTTCTCAATGGAAACAAACTTTGCTTAATATTTACAGTGAACAAAGCCCTGGCTATAGTAAGTGGAGAATACTAGAGTTATTGCTGGTACATATATTTATTCTCTACATGTAAAACATGCCTAATAAAACCCTGCATTTCATTTGGGGCATTGTTTCTCAATATTTTACCTTGCAGGTCAGGGAAACCTCTACATTAATAATGATTAAATATATTTATTATTCTATCTTTCTCTATAATTCTTCAAAATACATAATTCATACAAAAATAATAGATTAATTAATACATCTATAAAAAATAATTTTGGGTTAGGGTGAAATGCAGCTAAATTATTACATGCAATGTGACCAATGAATGGTGTGTGGGTGTGCTCATGAGTACTCTCCAGCAGTCCTACAGCTACTGTTTGCTGTTAATTAAAGAATAATAAGGCACTCACGTATTGATGTGTTAGCCCTTTGACCCCAAACATAACAAGGCCCCTCTCCTCTGTGATGCTGAAACAAGAAGTAAAATGCTACATGCTGTTTTGCATTCACCAATGAGTTTCACCAATACCACCTAGTCTGCTTGCACTAAAGGGGGCCTCATTTAGTGATTTAATCACCCATAGATTCAAATATCAGGCTTTAAGGAACTGTGCAGAACGTTCCATTGACAGTTAACAATAATTTTGAATAAATTAATTTTACTTTCCAATGTCCTGAACTTTTTGTTTGTATTTTGTTCTGATCAGGAAAAAAATAGTTTCATGTCTGAAAAAGTTGGATAAGATTTTTTAATTCTAGCCCTATGAAGTGCCACAATATGTGTCAGAATTTTTGTACTGTACCCCTGCCTGCGCTTAATGATTTAATTAGTTATATTTTACTTTGGATTCAATGTTTCAATGATTATCTTATGCAATATTTGGGCTGTATAACACCCTGGTGCTGTCAAATTGAAAATATAAAAATACAGTTAGCAAGTCTAAACAGTGGATTTAATTAGTGTAGAACTGCTCATTGCATTCTTTTTAAAGCATTGCCTTCTTTTTTTGAGATTTTATAGCAAATCTAGGTTTAGCATAGTGATGTAATTCACTGTAAGGCCAAGTGACTGAGATTTACTACCATATTATCTTGAACCCACTGTTGTATAAATGTACATGGGCATCATTATCCCACAACCCTTTATCCATGACACCTCCTATTAAATAGGACATCCTTATTGCAGACTAATGCCCCAATAAGCTGCCTTTTTCAGGTGTAAAGAAGATTGTATGAATGATTCACATTGTGATTATTAGAATGTTTGCTTTGTTCCAAACTAATGATCTGGTGTATATTTGTAAATGTTTGATAGATACCATATATTACCACAGTTATTACCAATAAAAAGTGTGTGGATATATCATCAGTGCAGAAAAGTCTTACAATATGTTTCTTACTTTTAAACTGATGTGTCCATTATTAAAGGGTATCTCCACTGGAAATAAAAAAGTAGCCATTTAGTTTTATTGAAGAACAGTAGGTAAGTAGCTGTGTCTTACCTCCCATTCTTCAATAAAACCTGAAGGAGCCAGGAGAGAAGGTAAGGTACTTACCTAATCGCTCGCTCCCCCGCCAAGATGTGACACATCTTCAATCCACACTTAGCTGAAGATATATTTTGTGTATTTTTCCACTCTATAGACTACAGTTAAAATAAACTCATCTGCTGACAGGCTGTTATATAACAGTTATTTCCAATATATACTGTATGAAGGCAAATGTATGTTTTGGTTGAAGAATGACACAAAACCATCCCAACATTTTCTAAATGAAAAAAATATGTTCTAATCTCCAAAGCTGATATACAGCAGTTTGGGTTGGAAAGATGCTACATCAATATTAGAAAGCTAATTAAAGTTATTATCTTTTGATTGTATCACCATTGGACAATAGGCTACCCAATTAAAACTGTGTTCTGTAAGAAAGTATGTTTAATGTTGCTAACACAGCAGTTATCTTCCAGATGTTTTTCATCATATTGAGGTCTGCTTAGATTATTTTAAAAAGTGAATTGAGTAAATGGAACATTTGATTATTTAGGTTTAATCTTAGCTGCCAAAAAAAAAAAATATACACCAAGCCACAGCACATGCATATATCTTCCTATCTAAGGATTGGTGTATTCACCTAAACTATCCTACAGGATATATTAAGTAACAGAGTCCATGTACTTTTTTTTTTTTTTTTTTTTAATTAAAATGATTTCTTAAAATTTGAAATGAATTCAGACACTTTGGTTTGAGACGACCATAACTAAATCTTACTATTACACTATACCTAAGGAATACACATTGGAAAACTATTTTACAATTAAACTTAAATGTATAACAAATACTTATTACTTGGGGTTCAGGAACCACAGATGTCTCATAAGTTCAGTTTGCAGTCTCCTGGTCCAAGCTAACCATTTTTAGGACTGCCAGCTAGAACATAGGCCATGCAGAAATTCCCTATTTCACCACGCAATGTTGATCTGTAGGATATTTGCACAGCTAAAAATGACTACAAGGGCTAGGCCACACTAGCCTCGTTAACACACTTGCAATTGCATTTTGCAATCTGTTAGCATGTAAGAAACGCATATGGGTAAATCACATGCCCTCTAACTGTTTAAAAATGGAAAGTATCTGGGGCAAGGAGGTCGGATTGATTATTCCTACCTCACATTATAATTTCATTGAGGAGCTACAGCACGTACAGTTTTAATTTGCCAGGTTAGACCTGGACTAATCCTTTATTAAAGATAGTGCTGAAGCCAGGAGGAAGACTGGCAGAATCCGTTTTCTTTGGGTTAGTGGTCTTCACAGTCTTCATTGAGAGTTAGGAATTATCAGTCCTATATCCCTGTCCCATGTATTTTTCAGTTGAACTATTTTCTAAAATAAACTTTATACACTATCGTTATCCTTTAAGATATTTGAGTGTGTAAAAGTTTATAGGATGTCCATTTAAATAGAAATATTTAAAATGAATTGGCACATCTAATAAACATGTACAACAAATAAAGATATTTACAAAATACCCACATAAAAACAACTATTTTAGCAAAGAAAATTGTATTTCTAGTGAAAACATTTTTTTTAATTCATAAAAAAATAAACCCTTGTTTAAAATGAATCTGTAACAGTTATTTTCAAGGGTACAATTAATGGAAAGTCCAGTATTTTCTGGGCATTGATGCTTTGGTTCTAAAGCACAGGTGTGCAAATCATTTTAGTCTAGTCAACTCATAGTAAATTTATCAATTTGACACACCTGTGCTTCACAGCCTGTTCACAATTAGTGATTTTGGGTTGCATTGTTAAACGTGCATATCTCCAATGCCACATTTCTGTGTCTCACATTCAGTCGACACAATTTGAGGAATGGTCTATTATGAAATAATTTTGGTTCATTTTACCGGCTTTTTATCTTTTGTGTATAATGAAGTTTTGTGGATAATGCAGTATATGGAGTAAATTTTTGTACATGTTAGATAATTGTCGTAAGATATAGCCAACAAACGGCACATCACATGATTATCTCACAAAAAAACAAGTACAACAACCAACTTACTGTCGATTATCGTATGTGTGTACAGAATCATTTGATTATCATTAGACTGATTACAAGAACATCTGACATTACAATAAATCTTTAAATAACATCTAGCAACCATTGTTGCTTTTATATACAGTAAGTATATATCTATATATATAATATATATATATATATATATATAGTATATTATATATATATATATATATATATATATATATATAATAGCAGGCACTCAGTCCACCACCCTCTCCATAGGCCTGGGTGCTATTGGTAAATCGAAAAAATAGCAGTTGATCCAATGCACTCACAGGGGTTATTCTTCCAGATACTTTATTGAATTAATACATCACTGTGCAGGCAACGTTTCGGAACCTTCCTAGGTCCCTTTTTTAAGCCTAATGACGAAAGTGAATGAAACATTGCTTAAATTTATATCATACACCACACCCCATTCTGTGACCTCACCTAATTCATCCAAATACATTTAAAGTGCTAGTGCTGAATAAAAATCAAACCATTTTTATTAAAAGTGTCCATGTGCAATAAAACCACGTTACCATGTCCATTATATAAATATTATAAAGTGCTACTGTTACAATATTATATAAATTGTGAAACAATAAATCGCTAATATAAAACATTAAAGCATTAAAGTGTGTGTGTCTATTGTTTAAGACCAATTTTAAAAAGGGATAGACAAAATATATGAAACTCTAAAAAGTGATAAAAGCAATTCAATATGTGCTAAATATCATTGCACATGACCTAGATCTAATCATGATTCAAAAGGATTTATCTAAAAATTGGAATATTCTATGTTCGGATGATAAATTGAAAACTACTTCCGAATAGACCGACTGTGGGTTTTAAAAGGGGACGTAACCTGAAGGACATTTTAGTGAAAACTGACCCTGTGATGTCCTATAATCCTCCATCTTTGTGGTTGTCTAAACAAAATGGTTGTTTTAGATGCCATAAGTGCATGTCATGTAAGGCTATGACCCCAGGACAAAAATTCTATTCCAGTAAAGGGGAAGAATTTTTGATTAAACACTGTATTACATGTACGACCACCCATGTAATTTACCTGATCACTTGCCCGTGTAATCTCTCCTATGTAGGAAAAACGGAACTAACATTGAGATTAAGAATAGATGGACACAGATCCGCTATAAAAACTGCATTTCGAGACAATAAAACCAGTGGCAAACCATTTTCTGAAATTGAACCACGATATAACTACCCTAATATTCATCGGAATTGACCACATACCCACACCGAGACGTGGAGGTGACCGAGCAAAATTTCTATCACAACGGGAAGTATATTGGATTAAACGATTAGGAACTTTAACCCCCTTAGGACTCAATGAATCATTGTCTCTTAGATGTTTCCTTAATGAAAGATGATTATTTTAATATATACAGTTAATAATTTAATTTACTTGATATTCTTTATTCTAATATGAATGAGAATATACATTGATGTGAACAAAATAGATTAATAGGTCGCAGTTATTACCATCATTGATGTTAATGTTGTTATGATCAATATTGGTATTTCAGATTTGTACACCCACAGTGGCAATATATTGTATAATATATAGGTGTTTCTCTTAATGATTAGATCTAGGTCATGTGCAATGATATTTAGCACATATTGAATCGCTTTTATCACTTTTTAGAGTTTCATATATTTTGTCTATCACTTTTTAAAATTGGTCTTAAACAATAGACACACACACTTTAATGCTTTAATGTTTTAAATTAGCGATTTATTGTTTCAAAATTTATATAATATTGTAACAGTAGCACTTTATAATATTTATATAATGGACATGGTAACGTGGTTTTATTGCACATAGACACTTAATAGAAATGTTTTGATTTTTATTCAGCACTAGCAAGGCTTGAGAAAGGTCCAAGACCAGGGACCGAAACGTTGCCATTGATGTGATGTGAATAAAAAACCCACTTATTTGCAAGACCAAGGAGTGCCCTGATTCAGTGTTCATGTTGTGTGTGTGTGTGTGTGTATATATATATGTATGTATATGTATGTGTATGTATATATATATATATATATATATATATATATATATATATATAGACACACATGTTGTAAAGGATGTAAAGTGACGATTGTCGGCTATATTGTGCAACAATTATCCAACATGTGTACACAGCTTAAGGCTGAGGCCACACCGTAACACGATTCTGCACGCACGCTAATGCTTGCGATCATGCATGCATTCCCGGTGTGTGTGAGCGCAATGCGATTTCTGAATATTACAGAAACGGAGCGCATGCGATTTAAAAGAAATGCAAATCACGTGCTCCGATTAACAGATTGCACACACAGTGCTCTGTAGTGCACTAGTGTAGCCACATCAACTGGGCCACACTGGTGTGCGCTTTTAGAAGAGTGATGGGATCGCACTTAAAAGCACCTTAGTGCATCGAGTTTCATTATCTTTGTACCCTCTTGAATGTCAGGTATTGACCACAAACAGATCAACTTCTCTTTGCAAGAATAGCATTATTTTAAAGTCTTTTTTTTTTTAAAATTCTTATTGCCCAAAGCTTGTAAAGCTGGTCAGAAAAACTGCTCGAAAAATAAGCATCCTATAAAGAAACATCTCTACAATTCAATGTCTGCTTCATTTAAACATGCAACACATTGCCAAGATTATCTAGGTCGTTCATGCCTATTAGGAAGTATCCATGCAAATAATCAAACTTCTGCACATTGCTAGATCTAATTGTGCAACAGCTATGGAGGGACAGCCACAAAGACGGCAAATAAAAAGGAACAGACAACACATAGGTTAAAAAAGGTGGCGCCCATAAAGCCTTTATTTTACCCAAAGAATTAAAAGTCCCTTTTCAAAGGTTTGTTCATTCTCACTATTGTTTAAATAAAGTTTGTGTGAAAGAAATCCATTGTTTTGGATTACACCAAAATTACCCAAACATTGAACTGAAATTTCAAATATTATCTACAGAATTTGAATAGCTGTATTTTGTATTCACATTTTGTTGTATTTGTCAGCTAGTCAGCTGGTGTCATAAATCATGACGGCAACATTTTTATATCAGTGCATCCATAAAAGGAATATCAACCCCCTATATGAAAATTATAGTTGCCTCCCCAACTTCAAAAACCCCAAACCACAATATTTATTTAGCTCTCTGACATACCAGAAATTGATTGCCCTCTTCCTCCTAACTAACCGCCCCCTTTTAAAGATGTACAAGCTTGCAAATGGGCAATGAGGACGGCTCAATCCGCAGGGGTAATTTTTATGTGATATCATTTATCATGACCATGATTGACTGCACCTGAAAGAACACACAAGATCTACAAGAAGATGCGTGAACGATACAATCTTAATGAAAATCAGAGAGGCGGATAAATATTGTGGTCTTGGGGTTGTCTGTGTTGGGAAAGGCTAATTATCAAGTGTGGATATGCCCTTTAAAATGTAATCAATGGTGTCTGCAATATGTTTCTTTATAAACGAGAAAGCTACTTCTCAATAATTAATACAGGACACCTATTAAATGTGTTCCCTTTACAAAGCCCTCTGGTTGCTTTCACTTTAAGGTTGATTTCCCTCTTGTTTTTTTACAATCCTTCTCATACTGAGCATGTCTGAGCTCACCGAGCTAGGGCTGGGACAGTAACTGCAGAAAATTCTATACTTAAATATGTGTGTATCTTTACATTAATTCGGGTCTAGGGTCTAGGATCTCCAATGTCTTCTCTAAGGCCTTCTGTAAGGCTTATTAGAAATTTAAAACAGTTTTATTTTTAAAGGGCAAGTCCAGCCCCAAAATGAAAACTTACATACAGGTAAATCACCCCCGAAAACCCTAAACTGTAATAGTTTGAAATGTGAAATATATAAGTCTAACTTGAAATCCTGCACAATGTCCTGTTACCCCTTTTTCTGCTTCCTGGTTCTTCCAGTAAACAACTGTTAGTTATGGATTTGACAATTGACATCACAGCCAATGACTGAATGTTAATCCCCTGTCTGCCTCTTCTGAGCATGCTCAGGCTCAGTACAGGTTTCTAAATTGCTCAGTTTCCATGAGGCCTCCAGAAGCATAACAGGCATACAGTAATGAATTCATAGGACAGATTATGATATATCAACATATTTTAAAGAGGCCATTCCTTCTCAAAGATGGAGTGGAGTTGACCTTTTGAGCTTTTGAGCTCACTTCACTTCTAACTGTGCATAAGCAGTGATGTCCCTTAGGTAATACAAGGTAATGCAAGGCAGATGGATTACTCTCTAAATTTATAGCCCTACTTCCATCCTTGACGGAAGGTACAAACCCTCAGGGGATCCGGTTCAAGTAGCTATTTAAAAGATTTGGTCAGGTGGCAAACCTGAGAGACTTTCTATGGAGTGGCAGGTTGCACTGTTCCACTAATACTTTAAACTTGTTGCCTTTCCCTTGTTATCTGGCACATCTAAAAAAGCAGTTTACTCAAAATGTGAACTCAAACTGCAATGTTACCGTTGCTATGCTAACTTTGCAAAATACAAATATGCGGGAGCCAGCCAGAAGTTAATCTCCTGAATCTGTTTTAAATAGTTACTTGAAAAGTGCAGGTTGTCTGTCTAATTAAATCTATAAAACATGGAGGAATTGACAGGAAAAGGTTTCCTTTTGGTGTGGAAACTTCTATTTTTATATTTTCCTCTTCTAACTCTGCACCTAATTTCATAATAAACAAAGGATCTAAGTCCACTGTATTAATCTATTTAAACACTTAGAGCTCCCTTGACATCCAGGCTTTTCTGCACAGGTGCATTTCACTAAATTCTTGAATTGGGGAGCCCCACTCTCCTTTTGTCTGGTTCAACAGGCAGTAAACATAAGAAGGAAGGGAGCTTCAGTGCAAAACTAGAAAGGGCTTTATCTTTATAATGTAGACACATGAAATGGGCACACAATGTCCCTAAAGTGTCTTATGTATGCTAATTTAAGATTTACTTTTTTAAACATCAGTATAGATCTTCTTTAAGGAATTACATATGTTGTCCTTTTCCCCTACTAGACAAACCAACATAAATTTTAGGTAGTTTAAGTGTTCAAGAGCATGACCACTGAAAAAAATACAATTCCTTTATTTGCTTGTGAAGGATCTCATTCATCCAGGTCATGGTATATCTGTTGTATTCAGATACTGGACTTGAAGTTTTGTTCTTGAAGACGTTTCACATCCAGTCGGATGACTAGCGAAACGTCTTCAAGAACAAAACTTCAAGTCCAGTTGATCTAATTGAATACAACAGATAAAGTCCTTTATTTCTTCCTTTTTTATTTCTGACCTGAAGTGCAATGTTATATTTCCAAAAATATTTTTTCCTCTTGCACCATGGATGATCCAGCCCCCATTTTACTAACATGTAAAATGGGGGAGGGAGGTTTGCGCTTCCTTTTTGAAGGGTACTCTAGTTTCAAGGCAAAAACCAGTCCATTATTACAATGCATACATTCACCCAAACCACTTCATTTGACTCCAGTATACTAAGGCCAGGTCTCAGCACATCATTATAATATCATGGCCATGCATAGATTGTGATCCCTAGTTTTTCCTTTCGCACTGTCTGGCAATGTTATTATCATGATTGGCCATGATATACTGAAGCCAATTTCAGGATTTATGTGGAGTGTTGCTGAAAGGAGGGGAGCAGTTTGAATGTAGTAAGTTAGGGCTGTTTTTTGGGGGGACTTCTCCTGCCCTTTAAGAGCCTAATGCCTCATGCTTCTTAAGAACCTAATGCCTTTTGAGCTTTTGGAGGCATCCAGTAAAATGTGTCTGATTGATACCTACTCAGTTTGTGTACATACCAGAACCAGGCACTGCAGAGAGCTCAGGTAAGATTCTTTGCACACACTAGGGTATATTTATAAAGGCGCGTTATCACTATTTCGGGATACTGAGCCTTTAACATACACTATTTTAATGACCCCGATCGTAGAATAATGATTGTGGTCGTACAATGATGATTGTGTTCGTATATTTACGATTGTGATCGTAATTGTACAATCACGCATACAATACCAATGTAATACCCTAGTATTGTATGGATGCATGGTCGGAAATGTACGAACGTATCCATAAGTGTATGATTGTAATGACCGCATTATATAAAATCATTGCGGTGGGGGACATGCCATTTAAAAGCTGCCAAAATGACAATTTTACAGATGGATAAAATGATGGTTTAACTGAGGATTATACTTCATTTGAAAATCGTCAGTGACAATGACTGTGGGAGGAGCCAGAAAGAAGCCAGTTGCTGCATGAGTATAATTCTCCTTTATGGTGTATCTTTGAAGTAAAAATCCATTGTGATTGCACAACTACTTATAAATATGCTAATTAACACCAATTGGCTGCAACACGCCCTAATTCTCACAATCTGTTTGCTCTCGTTTGCGCTAATGCCCGTAGCCTAACAACACACCTACAGTATAGAGAATGCATTAAACCAGTCAACAAAAAAAGTGGCATACTGAACCAATGGAATCCCAAGCACATTTACATGAATTTTAAAAAAAATTGTCACAGAATCCAAACTGGTGATCAAGATTGACTTAATTTGCATTGTTTTAATCTTCATTTTACAGACTATAAATCAGGAAAATAGGCTTCAACCTTAAGAAATCCATCAAATCTCCACAAAAAAATGGAGCCATATAAAAGCAATAAATAAATGCATTGTGACCACCACCCCCTTCCTTGGACAAAATCAATATAGTAACTACAGAAATCTGTTGAGCTGTTGCTATGGAACAACTCTCCATGTTGCACAAAGTTCCATGAAATCTGAAATTGGTGACTTGTCAGTTATCTGCCCGCAACGCCAACTGCTATTTTTACCAGTTTAGTACATGCATTTGTAACCAGATATTTAATATTTATTAATGTTTAAGTTATTTTCTGTTATGGAAAAGTTTTCCGCCCCCTCATTCTGCTCAGTGAGCTTCATATAAACTTGAGCATGTGCAGAGGAGGCAGCAGTCAATCATTGATTGGCTGCATGAAGGGAGGAGCCAGCTTACTCTGCCAGAATGGAGCCAATAATTATACTTCAATGTCTGGTTGCAATATCTTCAGATTCAAATGCACTCATCCAATATACCATATTACTATATTCAGGTGCCTCCAGGTCACACAGCTCCCATTCGCTATGTGTAATATTATAGCTCAAATTTCAAATATAATTCCCGGGCACACTGTTGTCTGTGAAAACCAATCACTCTTTATTTCAATGTCTCGCAGGACGTCTTCATCAGGACGTCTACCAAGATGTCCTGATGAAGACATCCTGCGAGACGTCGAAACGTTGAAATAAATGTCTGGTTAATAATGTGTTGGATCAGATCAGTTGGGAGCAGGTAACAGATATGTGACCAATTCTTTGTATTCATGGTGGACATGCCCTTTAAAATTCAGATATTTATTCAGAGTTATAACTGATGGTTTATATGCAAACTGGAAAACTTTCTTATTTGGTATGCTTCTTATTATCTCTAATTATTCCAAGGAGATAGGAAAAGAAAGGGTTCTCAGAAATAACCAGCCAAAAACTCCAGTATAAAGAATGTAGCCAATTTCTAGTCCTTTAGACCAAAACAAATAAATCAAGATTTAAAGTAACTGGGTCATTAAAAGGCAATCTAATCCACCAAGTGACATCATATGTACAGGATTCCAATAATGATTGATGATTTATACGGTGGCGTAAGTGTATTTTTGTATCTGTAACTAATTTGGAAATCTGTTTCTTATGCGGTTTGTTGTAGTGCTTTCTATAGTGTATTTGCAAAATATTGTGAAAGGTTGGAAGCTAATTTATTTTGTCTGATAATCTAATGTTAAGATTTGGACAACCTTTATACATTCCAATCTCATGATAGAATAACGGAGACAATGTGTACCAGTCGATACTAGTTTCATTATTCCTCACATGTTTTATGTTGGAGATATAAACTATGGAATTATGGGAATTAAAACTTTTTGAATTTTAAATAGTAAGGCTATAACCAACTTAAATGAAATTGTATTTTTCTTGTCATTTATAAATAATTTGCCTTTTAAGTCTGCTTTACTCCATGCTAAAATAGAAAATGTTTCCATGCTAAAATGAAAAATGTTTTTTTGGGTATCGAGGTAGCAGATTCATTTAGTGTCTTCATGTTTGTGTGGTTGCTTGGATAAGTTTACACTAGCAGGATGCAAACGTCTATTTCAAGATGTCTTAAAGGAAATTCTACCCCTCAAACAAAAAAATTGAATATGGCTTAATCACCTCCAAACCTGCTGCACTAATTAGAAATCTGAGAGATGTAAGATTAACCCGACACCCCTCTTCTGGTTCCTGGTTCTTCCAGTTAGCAGCTGTCCATTTTTCTATTCCCCTACCTGCCCTCTCTGTGCATGTGCAAGCTTGGAGAGGAGACGGAAACATTTTGAGAGGCAGAGGGAAGGGGGAGAAGAACATTTTGGGAACTCTACATCTGCCATCTAATAATTGGCTTTTGGTTGGTGATTTGCCTATATAAAAAATTTAATTTGAGGGATGAATATGCTGCACACTCAAAGATCTGTTCCATTATTAGCACTGCTAATGTAGTGCAAGAAGTTTCATTTTGTGGGCGCACAGATAATATAAATCCAACTAGTCAGAAACCCTACAACCTCTCCAGAAACGGGAGAGAAATAAATAAACACACTAGGGTATTAAATGACATCGGATTTATTACCTTACTGTGTTTATTCAGTGTAAAGTGAACATTATTATAGTGCCATGTTTATTGGCTGTATATACAGGTAGCTTCAATTTATTTCTGCAATATATAGTGCAGTTCTAGGCATCACACCAGATTCAGGCAGCCCATATATTGGCTGGAATGTAAAAACAATTGCAAAAGGTGAAAAATAGCACAATAGCACCATCTCCGAGAATAAACAGGCATGGGAAACCCCTTGGTGCCAACCCTTAAGCTAAAATGTAAAACATCAGTAGAACAGAAAGGGATTTGGTTCCTGGTTTAGCACAAAGCAAAATAAAAGCAGTAATGTAATGTGTGTATTAAGAACAACATATATTGTACAACAGCCCCTACACAGCCCATGCAGGGGGCGTTTGCCACTCCAGCTGTTCCTTAGCAATATTAAGTCCTGAAACAGCAGCAAGTAGCAAACATCTACAATAACCTCACAGAATCGTCGGCTTATAATGAATGTAGTATATAAACATTACTTTTTTTCAATGTTATCAATATTATCCATTAGTCCATGATTTGTTGGTGTTTCCATATTGTGTTGTAAAGTACTTTTAATAGAACTGTTAATTTTAGCTGACAAAATTGAGGGGTTCTGACGAAGAGGGTAGAGCCCTTGTCAGCTTAGTCTATATTAAAAGTTTTACCACACTCAACTTTGCACAATACAAATGATTCCTTTTCTAAGTTGGTGTTCACCACGGCTTGGACCTCATTACCTGGTCGTCCATTTTGAAATACCCAGTTCATAAGACTTTACATGTACAGTTTGTGCTTCTCACAATTTGAAACGCTGACCACTATAAAGATCCTATGTAAATTGTTGGTGGTGCGGTTGCTGTGCTTTAACATAAGGCCAGTACAATGTAGTTTTTTCTTTTAACCATTAAATTTGAAGTAATATTTGTATTTAGTGTTTCCTCAAAAGCCATTTTTGTCTTCAAATGTAAAATAACTAAATCTATTTCTGTTGTGGAATCCTGACCCATAAACACTAATTTCATAGTGACTAAAAAACTAAAAAAACTATAGTTGAATGCGAAATGCGTCGTTATTTTTGAGTTGTAAAGGGAATTGTATTGCTCTGATAAGTGATTAACCTTTTGGAGTGTAAGAGAAGTAGTATTAACGCTACCTTCCAATGAATTTTCCTTTTCTGCATAGTCACAAGAGACTTCCGGTATTACCTACTTAAACCACCTTTCCACAGTCTGTTCTGTCTGGTTCACTCAGGAGGAACTGCAGTTAATTCTCCATCTTTTATGTTCAGCATTTTAATGAAATTAAAGTGATTCTTCTGCAGGTGGAACTGTGGGAACGTTAGAGAGTCTAAGGTTTGGAAGAGTTTTCCTTAGGCACAGAATGGGGGTATGTAAAGTTTGCAAACTGGACTAAAGACGAAGCTTCTTTTGTCTCTTAAACTGCATTCATATGGATACCACCAAAGGGGATTTCTGTAGAGGTCTCTGGAGTTATACTCTTCATAAAGCGCTATAACAGAAGAAATAAGAGAGGTTTCCATTAGAGCAGGGCTATGGCGTCTGTTGGATTTATCATTTGACATTTGCTTCTATGTTCTGTTCCCACCCAATCACTGAAAATTTTCGAAAATACAAGGATTTCTCTTATTTCCATAAATACGTATTTTTGAAAATTTTCGAAATTCCGAGGATTACTCGGATTTTCGAAAATACATATTTTCAAAAATACTAGTTTTCTCGTATTTTCGAAAATTTTCGAAAATACGCGAAAACCCATAATTTCGAAAATTTTTGAAAATACGAAAAATCTCGTAATTTCGAGGGTATTTTTCATTTTAATGGGTCCGCTCGCGGATTTTCGAATTTTTTCGAAAATTCGCGGATCTTCGAGCGGACCGGATTTTGCGAAGTTCGGACATCTCTAGTGTTAAATCCAAGCTACCCGATGTATTATTGTGTTTGCAAGGTTTTACACTCCTTCTGCTTTTCCTGTACCATTTATCAAATAGAAACAGTGCAAAACAAGTGATACAATAAACTTCACATCAATTTAAATGCCATTTCAATCTGGTCATAAAAGCCCTGCAACTGATCACAAGTTTACCGCACTCATTCCCACAATATGTTAATGGTGGCAAAGTGCTTAAAGGACAATTATATACACCTTCCCTCCGCTCCTCTTCTTAGGTCAGTACCTTTTACCCAGGGTGAGGACCTGAACCGCTAGGTCCTCACCCCTGGGTTCATGTAACTTGAAGCACAACATTACTGAAACGCTGCTCTGGAAGGCTCCGCCCCCTCCTCCCGTCGGCGACGAGGCCAATAGGAAGGCACGCTCTGCAACGAGCATGCCTTCCTATTGGCCTTGTCGCGCAAGGAGAGGAGGGGGCGGAGCCTACCAGAGCAGCGTTTCAGTAATGCTGTGCTTCAAGTTACATGAACCCAGGGGTGAGGACCTAGCGGTTCAGGTCCTCACCCTGGGTAAAAGGTACTGACCTAAGAAGAGGAGCGGAGGGAAGGTGTATATAATTGTCCTCTAATACAGGAAAACAATTGTGGGGAATTGGTGTCCTCCTTGCATTTTTCTAAGTGTAGAAATGACATAATTCTAGTGTCACAAAAATTTTCTATAACCTTGACATACTGTATATCATCACCTAACTTCCTCTGCCTTGGTCAGATTGTCAGGTTTTGATTCACATTCTGCCTACTTGGTACAGTATCCCTTTCTTAGTATGAAGTAGGACAATCCAATACCAAGCTGGTCCTTACCTCTTTGATTGTTCCTGGGGTGCTTGAAAGGCGGTACACCATATACACTGGAACACAAATGAATGAGGATGTCCCAATGCAATAGCCCAACACAACAGTCCACTTGGGATAACGGTAGTCAAACAGCCTTAGATCTGGGGGGCTTGACATGAAGCTGCATATTATGAACTGAATTTAAAAAGAAAAATATAAATTAAGCACCAAAAGAGACTACTTATAGAAAAATGGGGTGAAAATAAGGCTCATTAGTACAGTAGGTGACTGTGAGTGACTTGGATGATAGGACTCCATGGGCCCTATTTATAAAAGATCGATATCATTATTGAAAAAATAACGATCGTTATCGTAAAATAACAATCTGTATTTTCCGATAACGATCAGTATTTTGCGATATCGTAAAATACCGGTTGTTATTGTAAAATAGCGATCGTTATAGTAAAATAGCGATCGTTATCAGAAAAGACAGATTGTTATTTTACAATAACGATTTTGAACAAGCAATGTACACTTGTATAATACATAGCATTTCCTAAACCAAAAAACATGCATTTACCCTTTCCTCTCAAGAGAATTGTCTATGAATCTTTCTACTGCCAGGTCAATATACTGTAATCTACTTAGCTATGTCTGCCAATGTGTACACAGACTTAAGCCATGTACAGACATGCGATATAGTGCACATCACCTGAGCGCCACCTTGTTTTTGGCGATAATCGGTATGCAATATATTGCACATCTGTAACCACCTTAAGATAAAGGTGAAAGTAGCATGCAAGGGGCCATATTTATAAAGAGGCAGTATCGCTATTTCAGTATAACATTATGGAAGTCTACTACCGCATGCTATTGTATGACTGAACGGTTGTAATTTATGAAAACCAGTGGTATCGGAATTTTCTGATACCACAGGTTAATAAATTTGTGTCCACACACAATTATTTCACCTAAAACTCTTATTTTAGTTATTTTCACCCCTAACCCCCCATGAAAAGGTGAAAAGCTGTCAAAGTTGCTTGTGCCGTAGCTCACTGCTCTACTGCTCACCTTTCTGACTTCCACTCTCCTTCTTTAACAAATTACACATGCACCTTTAACCAGCAGGAATAGGGAAGAACAGTGGAGCTGTCAGCTGCAGCATGAGGATCTTTTTAACAGCTCACTGCAAGGTTTGGGGGCAAACATTGGAGGTCAGTTTATTACTTGGTTCATTGGTCAGTTTAAAAAAAAAAAAAAAGAAAGCTGGACGAGTTTCTGCAAACAAGGGATGTTGCAAGTTACTGGTATTGATACATAAAGTAGAGTTGATCCAGGAAAATTTCCAATTGCCACTTGGAGACTTGGAGTCAGGAAGGAATTTTCTTCCCCTTTTTTTGCCTTCCTCTGGATCAACAGTTAGGCAGGAAATGAGGATATTGCTAGATGGGTTATTCAACCTCAAATACTATACTATACTTGTGGGTATACTATATATATGCTATTATATATAGTATGCTATATGGATGCTATAGTTTCCCTTTTAAAGGCAGTGAAGTCTAGCTTAATGACCTTCTATAGCTGCCCCTTAGGTGCCATTTCTTCGAGACTAGTGAGTGTTGAGAATGACACATGCTGGGAGTGGACCATCCACTGTGTCTGTAAAATTGGCCACTCCTTAAAAATGTCCGATTGATGGAATGGCCACTTGGCCTTGGGCTAAGGTCTAACAGCATGTGAAATGACTGTTTTGCAGTCTGGAAAGAGACTGCAATTATATGTAATATGTAAACCACAGCATCTATGTCCCAATTTGTTTTATACTGCAAAATACCAACTGCATTGTAAAATACTGATGGTTAGCGGTACTGTTTTTTGGGACCTTATTCTAAAGAAATTCAGATTTATGTTTTAACAAAATTTATAAGGTCAAATGTACCAGAATCACACCCATGTATTTCTAAGAATAATTTGTAATTTTAGTGGCGTATCTTTAAAACACGTAAAAGGAGTTTGAGTGGAATATGGTATCGGAATTTTAAGACCACAATCGGAATTAAACGATTGCCATTGTAAAATGTGCTTGTTAAAGGTGCAGTATTATTTAGTGTTACCACAACTTTATTAATATGGCCCATAGTATGATACTTTGCACGGCCATGGAATGTGCATTAAGCGTCTGTTTTCTTTGTATGAATTTTTGGCCAGATCAGTAGCAATTCAATATTATTAAACTTATTGTTCTTCATAGAGGGCCGCATGATTGGCCGTAGTTTTCCGACCCGTCCAAACGTTCCTTTCGTCCGATTCAGACAAAGGAATAGTCGGTGATCAGTAGGAGCCGCAATACAATAATTCGGTCCGACCGACCGAAACACTGAAATGTCTGTCGGTCTGGCCAAATTATTGTATGGTGTGTACCCAGATTTAGCCTCTTGTATCTATGAAACCTGATGGGTCACGTCCGATTGGTTAGAAGTCATTTCAATTGGCTGACTTGCAAACAGAACAGTAACATCATATTCACTTTTAAGTTTCCATAAATTTTAACTTATGCTGCTCGGAATCAATTGAACCCTATGGTGTGTTATATAAATAGTTTACACAAATTACTTTAACAAAATTGGGCCAAGTAAAACAAGTAAAATGCTAGTGTAAACAAGCCCTAAGGGCACATTAATAAATGAAAATAGTGACTTCAATGATACACACATTACATATTGGTTTTATTTGATAGTTTAACAAAACGTCTTTCCAAGTCACTGTAGTTATACTGTGGTTCGCTAATGTGTTTTCTGCTGATTAGAATGCCTAGAAACGCCTGTGCCATGCTATAAATCAGCCAGTGCCCATGACACAGCAGCAACCTCTGCACCACAGCAAAGCGGATCTATTTATACACTGTTAATAAAACGCACAACTATAAACACAAGCCTCTGCAAAACGTCACTCCACTGTAAACCAGAGAACACTCTGTATTAACCTGACGTAGAAGGGTCGGTACTACAGGCCCAAACTGTTGGCATGACAACTGTAAACAAAAGACATCTTCACGGTCAAGTCCTCCTCATCGTCAAAGTTGCCCCCCTCTCAAGTTTCCACTATTAATACAAAGTCTTGTGTTTCAAAGTCTTCATTTTTTGTTCTAGGCATGTAAAAAAAACTTTGCAAAGTCTGAGGTTGATTTCCATAATTCATATTGTTAAACACTAGCATATAATACATAGACTTGACAGGTAAATGTGACCCTTGCCACTTCATGTACCTACTTTTCTACTTTTCGTACTTGGGGGCTAATTCACAATAGAACTAATTTTGAACCCACAACACCAATTTTTAAATAGTCAATGCAACAGGCATCGGTTCATACTTATTTAACTGAATACAAATAGCCCAAAAAGTGGTGGGTGGCAGCCTATGGCAAGAAGTAACCACAGCCACACCAGCAGATGTCACCACAGATGGTAATGCAGAAAGCTGAGGAAATGTGCTCCATCTCCGGGTATGTAGGCCATGAAAGTGTTGTAATCATTACATAATACATATTATAATACATAAGAAACATCAGTGTCCTGTAGATTATATCATTATATACAGTGCTTATCCATGTCATCTGTGTTTAGTTGTTTTATTAGTGCATCAAGACTTAAGGTTCGTAGCCATGTGCGATTGCATATGCCGGCCGGGTGTACGAACAGCAATTTTGGCTGATAATCGGGCTGTGTATGGGCACTTTATCGGCCGAAATGGGTGCACGTTTCGGTTGATAAAGTGTCCATACACGGGCCGATTATCGGCCGAAATGGCCGTTCGTACACATCGTGCATCACGGGTCGGCAACCTTTAGATTAATTAAAAGTTATGAAAACCTTACGGATAATAGGTCAATAAGTTGTATAAATAATATTATGGTCCTAAACTATCTTTACTTTACAGCAGGGGGTACATTATTCTGGCTGGTGCCCTGCAAGCCACACCCACTACAAAATTTACACCAATCGCATATTAGTACATATATTCAATGTTATTGTAAGTACATCAGATATGGCCTTCACCCAAGATTAGATTATATGAATTCATTCAATAAAACTATAACAATTAACTGGTTTGTTATTTTCTGTCTGAGACCTACCAAGAGAAAGAGGGGACAGATAGCCACCCAGCAGATCTTCCAGAACCATCCTGGTGTGAACCCCAGCATCTCTCTAATGTCGCTGCAGAACTGATTAATCCCTGAAGCAAAACAGCACAAGAAACGTGTTTGCTGCCTGTTAATTGGCAATGAAACAAAAAATGACAGCTTGCAAACATGTATAAACTGTCAATGATGTTGTCTTTGCAGTGGCTGACCGCTCCTCCCACCAACAAACTCAACGTAAAAGGTAACAATTGGATGTAGAAGTTCTGTCTCCTGAGAAATGAATGAAATTAGGTATAGAAATGTGCTTGCCTCACTTTAAATACTTTATGGTAAATACAACACTCATCCCAAAGCGAGAACACAGAGTTGAGTTTGTAAACCAATCTGGCTTCCCCCATCTCTCAGGCTTACAGAATTCCAAATACTAGTTTTACTTTTCACAGGGCAATAGAGTAGAACATTGTTTTAAAATCTCAGCAGTCTTTTCACTTATAATGGACAGTCAGCATAGCATTGGGAAAAGTCTGTTAAAGGATAAGTACACTGTAAAAACAAGTTAAGTAAGCTATTGCTTTAAAAAACCTCCCCCCCCCTTCTTTTATTTTTTTTTTCTAGGTCCCTCCTGAGCCTACCTGTGCTGCTGTAAAGTTGCTGACATCTTAGATGTGGATTGAAGACTGTTGAGCTCCTCCCCTCTGAGACTTGCTGGCTTCCCCTTGTTCTCTAACCTCCAAATGTTGCGCTTGTCTGGTTTGTGTGCGTGCGGGTGACGTCGACGTGCTGTTTAAGCATCCCGCGCACACACGGACCACACAAGCGCAACATTTGGAGGTTAGAGAACAAGGGGAAGCCAGCAAGTCTCAGAGGGGAGGAGCTCAACAGTCTTCAATCCACATCCAAGATGTCAGCAACTTTACAGCAGCAGGAGGGACCTAGAAAAAAAAATAAAAGAGGGGGAAGATTTTTTAAAGCTATAGCTTACAATTAAACTTAACTTGTTTTTACAGTGTACTTATCCTTTAAGGGCTAGGCCACACTGGCGCACTTTTCACGTGCTTCCGATCGTGTTTTGCCGGTGCATTACAATGTGGGTGGCCACATTGTCTATGTTGCAATATGTTTTTGGAGGTGTATGCCATCACCCTTTTTTCCTGCAGATTCCATGTGCTCTGATGCCAGAATATTGCAAAAAATCACAGCACAAATGGACGTTACTGCGCATTAAATGCGCTGCATTGCGATTGCACTTTTCACAGGCATTACTGTCCATTGTCATGTGACCACAGAGTTACACCTTGCTGAGTATAATAATATTTTTGATGGTTACAGCCGTTTACTTACCATAAAACCAAGAAACAGCAATGGCTTCCAGAAATGCTACTGTCAAGACAGCTGGACCTGTTGCATATTCCTCAAATAGCTTTACCATGTAGGCACCACCCTAGGAGAAAGACATAAATAATAAACACCTATAAAAGAAGGTACCTGTTCATTGGTTGTTAGATTACAAACATTTCAGGTCAGTGACTACACTTTATAAGCTTTCTTGTGCCAAGAGATAATGAAAGATGCCATAAAAACCCAAGGGCACTATTCTTCCTCCAGTGGAAAAATATTGCACATAGAATGTCTTCATTTGTTAATTATTAAGTTAATTTTATTCTAAACTGATTTCTTACCAGCTGACCCTACTGTAAGTTATTCACACTATGTGTAAAATGAGCCATTGACACAATGGCTGTTTCTTTTTGTGCAAGAAAACATGATAAATTAGAAATGATAATTGAATTTTAATTCCTCTTTTCACCACCACAATCCTTTGTTTTCGGCAGAGGTTTCCATTGGATAGCTTGAAGGTAATGCCATGGACCACTGAAGAAAACAAATAATGAGGGTCCTGAAGACCATTTCAATGAAAACTTAATTTTAAAAGTTTTTATCATGTTTTTTTGTTCAAAGAGGAATCCATCACAGTTGAAATTTATAGAAACTACTCCCTAAATGTAAGTGACCTTTATTCAGGGGCGCAACTACCAGGGGAGCAGACCCTGCCTTCTTCCAGAAAACCACTGGGGGACCAGTGATTCCTAGTTACGCCACTGCCTTAGTTCTAACTGTTCTATAGCTGTGCAACCAGTTATATGCAATTTAAATGACTTTCCTGTCCACCACAGCCCATTTCAACACCCCAAACAATTAAGACAAATTTCTGTTAGTATAGGCTTCCACACCACATTAGTTTGAGTGTCTCATGCCTATTACCAGAACTATACCCAAGCCTTTTCACCTGCTGCTTGGGAAGGAGATTGGAGATGTAGAATATTTTCAGAGAAAGTCATGGTTTCCATGTATTGAGCACCAAAGTAACTGTTGTGCTGTGATACACAGTTTCAGCTTTGCTTTTGACAGATTTTATTTATTGTTAAACAAAAAGAAAATATTGTGAACAGTAATATTTGACTGTTTAATTTAAGAAGTAGGCTGCAGTGCGCATGGCAAAATTCTCCTGAGGGGAGACAGGAGGCCTGTATAGACTCTGCTATCCTCCTGGTGGCCAGTTTTTGAGACTTTGAGGTCGGGGAGATTACAGGAGAACCATTTGGAGCTGGGGTGCAAGGTAAGGATTACACTACACTACAGAGTGGGGCTAGTAGTGGGGGGAATTATAGTTTTGGGGGTGGACATGCCCTTTAAGATGTATATACATCCAAAACAATGCCTGATGAAAGTCTGTTTTGGCAGATAATTCCATGTGTGTAGCTGTTCAGTCGGGTGCCGTTTGTTGATCTGTCGGTCAGATACTTGACAGGTCTTAGTAGAGATGGGCGAACACACTGAAATCCGTTCTGCTTGCAGATTCGCGGATTTTCAAAAAATCTAAAAATCGCAAGCAGACCCATTAAAGTCTATGGGAGTTAAAAAATCCAAATGCTTCGGCTAAAATTAAGGTATAAATAGCAATGAATAAAAATGAACTGACAGTAAATAGCTCGGGGACCTGGAAAATGGTCTGGGGAACACGTATCAATGGGCAAAATCTTTAAAAAAAAAAACACCGTCCAGTACCAAAAACATCATGCGCTTCCTGCATTCCGCATAGTATTAGAAATTTTTAAAAAGTTCGAATTGGTAAATTCAAAATTTCTAAAAATATTGAAAATTTTCGATTTCAAAAATCTCGATCGTTCAATAATTATCAAAAACAGTTCCACGGTTTGGAAAAATCTGCAAAAGTCTGAAATCTGAGTTCCAGTGGATCCGTGAAATCTGCTTCGGAACCGGGTTCGGACCATCTCTAGACGTAAGGTGTCATATTCATGAAAATGGGGTGTAAATCTGTCCCCTCTTTATAGTACATTGTGTGATGTTGCTTATGCAAAGAAGATTTGTGTGAGAATTCTGGAATTCTTTAATGTTACTGTTTTATTAATCAGCTGCAATACACCTGTGGCGCTATAGTTATAAACCTGTGGCCCTATAGTAATAGTATATAAACCTGTGGCCCTATAGTTATAGTATATAAACCTGTGGCCTTATGTTTAAGATATAAAACTTGTGGCCCTATAGTTTAGTATATAAACCTGTGGCCCTATGTTATAGATAACTTGGCCTATAGTATAGTATATAAACTGTGGCCCTATAGTTATAGTATATAAACCTGTGGCCCTATAGTTATAGTATATAAACCTGTGGCCCTTATAGTTATAGTATATAAACCTGTGGCCCTATAGCTATAGTATATAAACCTGTGGCCCTATAGTTATAGTATATAAACCTGTGGCCCATAGTTATAGTATATAAACCTGTGGCCCTATAGCTATAAACCTGTGGCCTTATAGCTATAGTATATAAACCTCTGGCCCTATAGTAATAGTATATAAACCTGTGGCCCTATAGTTATAGTATATAAACCTGTGGCCCTATAGAAATAGTATATAAACATGGCCCTATGTATAGTATATAAACCTGTGGCCCTATAGTAATAGTATATAAACCTGTGGCCCTATAGTTATAGTATATAAACCTGTGGCCCTATAGAAATAGTATATAAAACTGTGGCCCTAGCCCTATACTTATAAAATAAAGCTGTGATATAGTACATGGACTTTATATTCACTACCCTTGTTATTTCTAGGTTAACACTAACATTGTTTAAATTTTTACAGATCCAAAACAAGCAATAAACCCCAGTGAGCAGCAAAGCCTTATTTTGATTTAAATAATTTGAGAGAGACAGTTATATGTATGTTTTAGTAATTACGAAAGTCAGAGGAGACAGAGCCCCAAGGAAACAGACAGAAATCAGTAGGAAGACAAACAGCTCTCGGCGTTTCCCCATATATGTGGGAATTCATCCAGCACAGCGGTTATGACTCCCTCCAGACCTGCAAACTACACACAGAGAGAGATTTTGTCTCCTTACAATATATTTCACTATCCGGGTGATCAAGATCACTGTGGGGAACAGGAACCCAGTAATAATATCCCCATATAAAATAATGCCCACCATAATACCTCAAGAAACCCTTAGTGAAAAGGATTTAGGGTTACTGGTTACCGCTATCAAAACCGGAGCCAAATTTAATGTGGACCTCAAAACTCATTTACAATGCCTTTGAGTAAAATTATCGTTGTTATTTAGACTGTTTTATTTTGTTGTTGTATTTATATTTACATCAACATAGTATAAACACCTATCAGATACATCAGGTTAGAAGATGAAAATCCCAGGGTTTTTTCTTGTGTCTGATTGTTTAACATTATGGTTATATGCGCCAGGTGGTTGGTGGTGAATTACTGCAGGGTTTCTCAAAGGGTGTGTGTGCCTTCAGAGCGCTAGAGGTGTGCCTCTAGTAGTATAGTAATAGAAATAGTGTTACCACTATAACTTGCATTGCATTGCACTTGTATGTTCAATCCAATGTAACGTTACCCTACGTAAATTACATTTTACTAACCTATGCAATGTAAAGTGCATAAAATACGTGTAATTACAATATTAAGTCGTGTGCCATGAGAAAAAATTGCATTGCCGTGTGTGCTGTGATCTGAAAATGTTTGAGAACCGCTAATTTACTGCGTCGGTTTCCACCAATTTTTAACTTAAAAAAGGACAAATTGATATTCTTTGAATTACTGGTGGTCATACAGTCTTCAATTGGCTTTGAATATTGGTGTGTAGCACTAGCCAACAGAGTACCAGTTGGTATATCAATTGGTACATCTAGCGATCTACATTAAATGGCTGGAATAAGCCTGTGTGTACCAGACTTTAGAGGGCTGACTACCAATTTTAAACCTGTGGTAAACAGTGTAAATGGAATATCAGAAAAAAGGGTTTGTGGTTGAGTATTTCATATGGGGAAGTATTGGGAGCGTAATGAAAGATTTTTTTACAAAGATGAACAAGGACATTGACGCCTACATTCTTCATGGCTTGAAAATAATTCATATACAGTGTTGCTCATCTTAGGGCTGGTACACATGGTTCGATCATTTTGTCCCAATCCACAGATGCAGATGATTTTCTGGTTAATTATACCAAATTACTGTCTGTAATTACCAACCCAAACAATCACTAAATAAAGTTGTTTTCATTTTTAGTGATCAAACGTATTGCTACTTTAAATCACTGTCTTCGTTGCATCTGTTTTATTCCTGGCTTATAGACTACCAATCAGTTTAGCAACCGATTGCCTGACCGTCATGAATATTGGGCCGCGTGTACCAGTTTTGACTCTTCCTCTATAACTACATATCTATTCATGAGCGACCTAGGCCAACTGCAAGGGTCGGAGAGGGCGGAGGGCACCATAGCCATAGAGCAATAAGTTAACAATATAGTTCCCCTTAGCCTCCTGTTTGCATAGAGTACTGAGGACGGAGATTTGTACTGCCAGTGTGGATACAAGCAGGGCAAGGCTGCAAGAGGTGCATCGCTCCTGCTGTGGAGCTTAATTCACAATAAATGATGTTATATCAATTAGCCAAACTTTAACCCCTTTATTGCGGTGGCTGCATGACTAACACGAAAGTTAACCACGCAGTCACTGCAAGCGATGTTATATAGCGGCACACTATTTTCCTACAGTTAGCAGCACATTGCGATGCACCAAAAGACGCTATCGGCATATCCTATCGCCAGAAAGCGCTTTTACCGGGAGCCGATAGTAGCTCTTGGTGCATGGTCCCCAGGGTGTCCCAAAAAAGTCAACCAAACATAGCTGAATACATGATCATTCTCCATCTCTGTCAATTGCTTAGGTATTTCTAATGTACACAAACACTAATGCAAGAAGGGGTTCGGGGGTAGTTTGAGTTGGGAAGTGGGCACCAGATGAGACTTGCTCACGGCACCAAAATGGCCGAAACTTGTACGCTACAACCAAATATTTTTTGGAGATTCTATTGGACATTTTATCTGATATTTTGACCAGATCACCTAAAGTATCTTATTGGACAGTCGATTGGACCAAAATATCATTCTGTGTGTACCAGACCTAAGAGCAGACACAGATATGAGTCCATGGTCACCGTGAAGCAGATCTTATTGGTTGACTGTATCTGTAGCTTGGTCCACTCCATCACCAAGATCCCAAAACATTGCCAGAAAATAAAATTAATGATTCCCTAGGACCCATTTATGGTAAAATGATGATTATGACGAATATTTCACTTACTGTGCTGTCCAGACCCAGAGTAATTAACTCAAGAAGAATATAATGGCAAAGAAAGTAGATGCAGGGATGTTGGCAATGGCCTCTGCATAGGTGATGAATAAAAGACTGGGGCCTGGAAGTTCAACAAATAGAAATGGATTTTAAGTAACAAAACAGAATACAAGGTTAAAATTGTATTCACACAAAAGACATACAGGGAGATTCAATAAAAGTTTTTATTGTTTAAAATGGTGCTAATTTAGCCCCAACCAATCAGATCTTATTTAACATTTGAAAGCTGACAGATTGGTTGGGGCAAAATTAGCACTATTTTAAACGATAAGAACTTTTATTAAATAACCCTGATAGTATCATAGTAACATAGTAATTGAGGTTGAATAAAGACATGCGCCCTCAAGTCCAACCTTTTCACCCTCCTTTTTAACCCTACCTAACAGTTGATCCAGAGGAAGGCAAAAAAACAGCTAATATAAGGGTGAAAAATTCCTTCCTGACTCCAAATGGCAAACGGAAAGTATCCCTGGATCAACCAGAACTGCAGTATATGTATTAATACCAGTAATTCTCAATATTATATAGTGTCCCTGTACCACACCAGAAACTAACGTATATGTATTAATACCAGTATCTCAATATTATATAGTATCCCCGTACCAACCAGAAACTATAGTAATGTAATAATACCAGCAATTCTCACATATTATATAGTATCCCCGTAACCAACCAGAACTATAGTATATGCATAATACCAGCAATTCTCATATTATAAAGATCCCTGTACCAACCAGAACTACAGTATATGTATAATACCAGTAATTAAATATTATATGTATCCCCGTACCAACCAGAACTACAGCATATTCATTAATACCAGTAATTCTCAATATTACCGTATATACTCGAGTAAAAAACGAGTTTTTCAGGCTGAAAAATCAGCCTGAAAACTCGGACTCGGTTTATACTCGAGTCACTCACCATGAACATCAGAGCCTCTCCATTCCGGCAGCAGCGTCCTCTCCATTCCGGCAGCCGCACGATCAGTCCATGTACTGGCGCGCCGGCTGACGTCACTAATTGGGCCGGCTTGGCCACCATTAGTGACGTCAGCCGGGCGCCCAGTACATGGACTGATCGTGCGGCTGCCGGAATGGAGAGGACGCTGCTGCGGATGGAGAGGACGCCTGCTGCGGAATGGAGAGGAACTACCAGCACACAGTTCCAGGAAGCCCTTGGAGAGGAGGGCCCACAGTCCGGATGAAGAGAGCCACACAGGTACAAACTTAACTGGGTTTGAGGGTGAGGGTGGCATTCAAGATGTTTTGGAAACTAACAACTCCCAGCATTGCTTTATTAGCTGGGAGTTGTAGTTTCCAAACATCTTGAAGCCAAGTGGTGTGCATTCAAGATGTTTGGAAACTACAACTCCCAGTAATAAAGCATGCTGGGAGTTGTAGTTTCCAAAACATCTTGATGCCACCCTCACTTGGCATTCAGATGTTTGGAACTACAACTCCCAGCTAATAAAAGCATGCTGGGAGTTGTAGTTTCCAACATTTGAATGCCAAGTGAGGGTGCATTCAAAGATGTTTTGGAAACTACAACTCCCAGCATGCTTTATTAGCTGGGAGTTGTAGTTTCCAAACATCTTGAATGCCAAGTTTCTACCC
Source organism: Hymenochirus boettgeri (assembly GCA_019447015.1). Taxonomy (NCBI): domain Eukaryota; kingdom Metazoa; phylum Chordata; class Amphibia; order Anura; family Pipidae; genus Hymenochirus; species Hymenochirus boettgeri. Next base: position 55,665,830 of record CM033470.1, on the reverse strand, counting down.
TCGGTTTATACTCGAGTCAACAACTTTTATTAGATTTTTTTAGGTGAAATTGGGTACCTCGGTTTATACTCGGGTCGGTTTATACTCGAGTATATACGGTATATAGTATCCCCCTACCAACCAGAACTACAGCATATGTATTAATACCAGTAATTCTCAATATTATATAATATCCCGTACCAACCAGAACTACAGTATATGTATTAATACCAGTAATTCTCAATATTATATAGTATCCCCGTACCAACCAGAACTACAGTATATGTATTAATACCAGTAATTCTAAATATTATATAGTATCCCCGTACCAACCAGAACTACAGTATATGTATTAATACCAGTAATTCTAAATATTATATAGTATCCCTGTACCAACCAGAACTACAGTATATGTATTAATACCAGTAATTCTCAATATTTTATAGTATCCCTGTACCAACCAGAACTAGAGTATAAGTATTAATACCAGTAATTCTCAATATTATATAGTATCCCTGTACCAACCAGAACTACAGTATATGTATTAATACCAGTAGTATCCCTGTACCAACCAGAACTACAGTATATGTATTAATACCATTAATTCTCAATATTTTTTAGTTTTAGAAACTTACAGTATCTAGGCCACTTTTAAAGCTATTCAATGAACTTGCCATTACCACATCTGCTGGAAGACAGTTCCACAGTTCTTACTGAAACCTTTCCTAACCTTATAATGAAACTTATTTTCTTGCAATCTTAATGATGCCCACGTATCCTCTGATATGACCGATTAGTAAATAATGAAGCAGAGAGTTTATTGTATGTCCCATTAATATATTTGTATAAAGTGATCATATCCCCACGCAAACCACTTCTCTAAGGCTGGGTACACACCAGCCAATATTTTCAGCCGACCGACTGATTCACGGCACTTTCGGTCGATCAGCCGGAAATACTGGCTGGTGTGGGGCGGGCGGCCACGACCGACTTCGATCGGTCATTCGCCCAGATTGGACGAACAAACGATCGGGCATGTTGGAAAATTCTAATTGATTGCGCGGTTCCCTATGGGAACGCACAATCGATCATTGGCAAATTCAGCCACGGCAGAATTTGCTGCGACTGACGGACATTTGTCCTGGCTGAGCGCTTGCTCGTAGCGAGCGCTCGGTCGGGACAAAAAGTCCCTCCGTGTGTACCCAGCCTAATGTAAACAGCCCTAACTTGTCTAATCTGCCTGCATATTCAAGCCCCTCCATTCCGTTTATTAATTTAGTTGCCCTTCTCTGAACTGCTTCCATTTCCAAGTTGTCCCTTTTGTATATGGGATTCCAAAACTGCACCGCATATTCCAAATGAGGCCTTACCAGTGCCTTGTAAAGAGGGAGAATAATATTTTTCTCTCTTGAATCTATTCCTCTCTTTATACAAGACAATATCTTGCTAGCTCTAGCAGTTGCTACCTGGCATTGTTTGCTACAGCTAAGCCTGTTATCTACCAGAACCCCCAAATCTTTTTCTATTAGAGATTCACTTAACACAGTGTTATTTATTGAATCTCATCTGCCATTCTGTTGCCCATTTTGATAATCTATCTTGGTCTGCTTGCAGCACTTGCACATCATTTAAAGTTTCCAAAGCTCTGCATAGTTTAGTGTCATCAGCAAACACAGAGACCTTGCCCTCAATGCCCCCTTCTAAGTCATTTATAAACAGATTAAAAAGAAGCAGCCTCAGTACAGAACGCTGAGGCACTCTGCTTAGAACTTTAGCCCACATAGATGTAGCTCCATTAACCACCACTCTCTGTTTGCGATCCAATAACCAATTCTTTATCCATGCACAAATGTTTTCTTCTAGGCCAACAGTCCTCAGTTTATACATTAGTCGCCTATGTGGCACAGTATCAAAAGCTTTCGCAAAATCCAAGTATACCACATCCACTGCTGTGCCTGAATCTAACTTCTTAATCACTTCTTCATAAAAACATTTGTAATTAGAATGATCCTATCCCAGGTAATTAAGAAATCCTAACACCTAAATTCCAACTGTGCGGCATCGGTCGGCTCACTGCTCGCTTCAGTATGCAGGCGTAACTATCTCTACTGATAGTATAGATAGTGGATATAACCTTGCGGGTCATGAACTTAAATGAGCGGTCAGCCACTGTACAAGCAGAATTGATCGCTTACCGCTTGTGCATGCAGCCACCCAGGTGATGGCATAGATGACCCTTAATTAGGTAAATAGTAATAAATTTTATGTTTTTGCATGAAAGAAAGGTTCTGACTAATGTAACAAAAAGAAAAGTCAAGTACATATGCTTTGTCTCTCAATTACTTGAACATATCACAGCAAGAATGTCTTAAATAGGTACATCCATAAGGCACCTATTTAAACACAATAGAAGGACTGTGTAAGCACTCCCTAGGCCAAACCACAACCACACTTTGCGTTAGTGCCACTGATCTGGTAGAACTTCCGCAAACACAACCTAACACAAGGAGCGCCTCCACAGTCCCTGTACTGTATTTATTAGGAAGCATGGTCAAGCTTCCATGTGGTAATAGCATTCCCCAACCCGCCCCTTTAATGGGAGGTCCTATGCCTTTACTATAAAGCACTGGATGGACGGCCTCTTCCCTCATTTTAAAAAGCCAAAGGGCTGGGGAGAAATGAGAGAGCCTGTTATACTGATCCAGTTTGAAGTGAGAGTGCAGTCAAGCAGCCTGTTTGTGCTTTGTAGTACATTATATAGAATTTAAAACTGACAATACATTTTCTAAACATTAAAATTTATCTCAACATCTGTCCAGGGACAAATATTTAGACTTGAGGAAAAAACAGGAAATTTGATGTTCCACAAACAAAAATAAACACCTCTCTGGTTCTTGCAATATAACTAGCAACCCCTGTGCTGTGTAGCACATTATATACAGTAGAAGCTTTCTGAATGTACTATCCATAATTTTCTGGTACTAAATTTCATAAGAAGGATTCCATACGTGGGTCTGCCCAGTGAGTCGAAATGAACATTTCAATTTAATACAATTGGTAGTTATTACTGTATACTGGGTATCAGTGCTTTCCATCTTGCTACTAGATAGTCTTCCCCATCTTTCTATACAGCAATTGGATTTTTTATTTAGTGTCTTAATACCTTTTACATCTAAGCCATGTGAAACTAATGTGGATGTCTTGAAAGGCCTGGAAGTTCTCTGTTTATTAAAAATGGGGGCAAAAGATATGTTCAATACAGCTGATATTACAAATGATAGCTCAGCACTCCTAATGGACATCAAATCTTGGCACTAGGCCATTTTCACTGATTATACCAAATGATATAGAAAAAAGATGTACACCAATAACAACTCTGTGTATAGACATAGCGCCATTTTTAAAAACCTGCGGTATCACAAGTAGAATACCACAATAGTATTCAATGAGTGTTCGTTAATCTATGGTCACAATTGTAGATCTACAAATGCGACTGTAAATGTAAGTCCGATATTGTTGATTTACGGCCGCAACCATAAATATATGATTGTGGCAATGATCGTTAAAGGCTAAAATGCAATAACGCACCTTTAGAAATACTGGCATAAATGCGGGGGGGGGGGGGGGGGGGGGCTGATGACGGGGGTTAGTCCTTGAAATGTAGCACTGTTTTTATATGTGCCACTAGTCATTGTGTAGCTATCAAAGGGCTGATGGATACAGTTAAGAACACTAAGATAGATTGATAGTATGCTAAGATAGATAAGATAGAAACATGACAATCAGGTAGAAAACTGAAACTAAGATAGATTAGATAGTATGCTAAGATAGATAAGGTTAGAACACTAAGATAAAATAAAGATGTTCAAGATGTTTGGAAACTACAAACTCCCAGGAATAAAGCATGCTGGGAGTTGTAGTTTCCAAAACATCTTGAATGCCAAGTGAGGGTGGCATTCAAAGATGTTTGGAAACTACACAACTCCCAGCATGCTTTATAGCTGGGAGTTGTAGTTTCCAAACATCTTGAATGCCAAAGTTTCTACCCTCGGTTTATACTCGAGTCAACAACTTTTATTAGATTTTTTAGGTGAAATTGGGTACCTCGGTTTATACTCGGGGGGGTTTATACTCGAGTATATACGGTAGTATGCTAAGATAGATAAGATAGAACACTGACAGAAAAGAAAGGTAGAACACTAAGATAGATTAGATATTATGCTAAGATAGATAAGATAGAACACTGACAGATAAGGTAGAACACTAAGATAATTAGATAGTATGCTAAGATAGATAAGATAGAATACTGACAGATAAGGTAGAACACTAAGATAGATTAGATAGTATGCTAAGATAGATAAGATAGAACACTGACAGATAAGGTAGAACACTAAGATAGATTAGATAGTATGCTAAGATAGATAAGGAAAGAAATGACAGATAAGGTAGAAACACTAAGATAGATTAGAGAGTAGCTAAGATAGATAGATAGAACACTGACAGATAAGGTAGAACACTAAGATAGATTAGATAGTATGCTAAGATAGATAAGATAGACACTGACAGATAAGGTAGTAGAACACTTAAGGATAGCATCAAGTAGTATGCTAAGATAGATAAGATAGAACACTGACAGATAAGGTAGAACACTAAGATAGATTAGATAGTATGCTAAGACAGATAAGATAGAACACTGACAGATAAGGTAGAACACTAAGAAAGATAAGATAGAACACCAAGACAAATAAGATATAACACTAAGACAGATAAGATAGAACACTAAAGCTGGGTACCGACGTTATCGGTGCTTTATCATTACTGTGTGTACCTTCGTTTTCAAAGACTCCCTACAGAGGAGTCGGTCGTGGCCAAGGGAAACACACAGTCCCAAACGTTCTCCCTATGATGTTCAAAGGGAGCAGGACTGTGTGTATGCAGATCTTTGAAAGATGACAGACAGGATCTTGCAGATCCTGTCTGTCATCTTTCAATGATCTGTAGTGTGTGTACCCAGCTTAAGATAGCTAATATAGAGCACTAAAATAGATAAGTTAGAACATATCTGTTGTATTCAATTAGATCAACTGGACTTGAAATGTAGTTCTTGAAGACGTTTCGCTAGTCATCCGACTGGCTTTCTCAATTCAGAATGACTTGTACAAGAATCTGTGGCAATTATGTACCCTGGAAAATCCCAATTGCATATCACAGCCAGGTGTAAGGGTGTGATTAGATAGTGGCTAAGAGGTGTTATAGGAACAGCCCAGAGTAAGGTGTTAAAACAGCATTGTACATGGCAGACAGTTGGTGTCGAACCCCCCCCCACCTCTATTTAGGCTTGGTTCTTTATTTTCACATAAATGGCCTCCTTAACACCTCTCTTGAACCAGTCACATTCCTTCGCCAGTATGTTAACATTACAATCTTCAAAGGTATGTCCTTTATCCTTAAGATGCAGATACACGGCTGAGTCTGGGCGTTCCTATAACACCTCTTAGCCACTATCTAATCACACCCTTAACACCTGGCTGTGATATGCTAATTGGGATTTTCCAGGGTACATAATTGCCACAGATTCTTGTACAAGTCATTCTGAATTGAGAAAGCCAGTCGGATGACTAGCGAAACGTCTTCAAGAACTACATTTCAAGTCCAGTTGATCTAATTGAATACAACAGATATACCATGACCTGGATGAATGAGAACCTTCACAAGCATAAGTTAGAACACTAAGATTGATCACAACTTGAGATGGAATCCGAGTCCGAATTGAAACTCCTGAAAACTAAGTTCTGTTTGAATCCATTCGGAACCCATCAGAACTTTTTATATTTTCGATAACCCTCGATATGGAGCTACTTTCAAAGGTTACCGCATATTCGAGGCTACTTTTGAGGGTTACCTAAACTTCCACTGTGTTTAAACGAAAGATCCTCACACTAGTGTTGGCCAATTGGTGTGGCCTCACCCTAATGTGGCCTTGTCTCTAATCATAACCTGCCCAATCCTAGGAATTCAAACACCATTAATTATGTGCTCACAGGAAAATAAAAATTTAATAGCCTCTCTGTGACCCTCTAACAGCTTTGGTGGCCTTTATGGTGTGGATATTACAGCTCTGTGGCCCACCTTCAATGGCATCTTCACACAGTTGAAAGTTATAATCGATTTCCTAGTGAGACTGATTCTCACTAATCACCATTTCATTTTTGCTTTATCTGATCCTGTGTGTGCTGCAGCTCCTCCATGGGTTACAGAGGTGGCTCTGGGGTTAGCACTGGTGCCATGCAGCGCTGAAGTCCTGAGTTCGAATCCACCCTTGGACACATCTGAAAGGAGTTTGTAAAACTAGCGCAAACATGATATTAAATCGCGAGTGTCGGATGTGTGGTTGATTTTTGTGTAACTCACGCATCCTAATATGGAGCTAAAGTAACATTAACCAGTAGCGAATTTGTTAGCGCAACTTTAACTCCATATAAATGAGGCCTATAATGTGTTAAAGATCACCCTACAGTCCCTAGTGTTCACCCTAAGTAAAGTATAGGGTGAATGTTCGGGTCTGCACATTTCCTTCAGTCATGGCCAACTACCAATACTTTAGTACAGGGAGATGCTTTGGAGATGCTTGTAGGGGAGAAATTTTTCTGGCAGTTATGAGTGATCTCGTGGCCAAAGGTGAACGTTCGTTGGCCTCAGGAATGCTCGGAACTGTGGTACATACTTTAACCATAAATGGGCGATTCCGTTAAAATTATTGTTAAAGTGTGTACTCAGTTTAATCCAAGAGGTGGTTGGGGGGAAGTTTCAGTTGGGAAGGGGGCACCAGGGGTGACTTGCTTTGAGTGCCAAAATGGCCGAAATAGTGGCAAAGCACTAATATTTCATGGCATAGTTTCTTTCTTAAAAGAATTACTATTGTCAGACAGTGGAGCAAATGAATTCAGTTTGACAGTAGGAGAATGTGGGTAAACTTCATTAAGGACGTTGGTTAATAGAGGGTGTTTACAAAAATATCTGGAATAGTTTTCAGTTCACTGGCTGATGTGACGATGAGTGTCTGGGACAATCACATCTTGCAGCCAAATCTTCATTCACTGTTCACAAATGGTTTTATTAAGGGAACTTTTGAAGAACAAGACATGGAAAGCTACACCTATGTACCCTATCTAAGAAAAAAGCACATATAGGAGATAAGGAAAACTCTACAGATTGAAATGTAGCCTATTGAGTGGCAGATTAATTAAAGACTATTGTCCGAAATAGACGTTCATTGGCCACCGGGCCTCGTCAGCCAAATCAGACGTGTGTTTCTGGGGGGAGGGGTATTTGACAAAGAGAGAGCAAGGCGTTTGGGCCCCCTGGCTCCTGTTGCCCTGGTAGTTACATCCCAGTTCCCCCCACTTTTATCCCCCTAAAACTATATTAACCATGGAGGTAGGCGACAATGCTCCCACCTCTTGTTCCACGTTCTAAAGTCCTGTAAACATGTTCAAATGTATGTCACATGAGTGTGCGGGTATTTAATAGCCATTTTGGCCACATGCATAGCTTGAGATGGGGGGAGAGCCAAACCCGAAGACAGGAAGGATGAATCAACATGTCAGCTGCAGCACAAGCTAATATTGCCACCAATAAAGTCCCAAGTATGGACGGAATGCATGTGGGGAGTCCACACCAAGCCCTACCTCTCTTTTTTGACCCTCCAACTATTTACTGATGGTTGCACTGCTAGACTCACTGCGCACCTTTGATTTAACCTATTTTTCACTTGTATAAATAAATCCTCTTTCTCATTTCATATAAAACAAATCTCACTTTTTCCAATATCATTAGGAATCTGACCCAATATGAAGCAGTTTATACAAGACTCCTCACTACTGTAATAAAGGACTAGTGACCGTCTATATCGGATTACAATCATTCCCCATTTGCTCCATCATTCTGTAGTTAGCCAGTTGAAGACATAGATAAAGATATCAGAATTCTATCTCTGGCGCCACTCACCTGTATCTTTGGCCACTTCTGAGACGTCCAGATGTCTCATTTCTGCCATGTAACCCAAGACAGTGAAAATAACAAAACCAGACATAAAACTGGTCATACAGTTCACTGTACTGGTAATCAGGGCATCCCTGCAAAATAGAAAATCTATAGTAAGGGACAGAAGTGATGGAGCATCTACCCCTGGGCCAATTCATTTACTAAAGCTGGGTATACACAGAACCAATAAAGAGCTGATTGGGTCTGACAGGGTTGGCCTTTTATTGGCTACATGTGTGGCCAGTGCCGTCTGATGCAAACAAAAGATTCTTAGTGCTTAGTGATCCGAAAGTAGTGTGGATGGTATAATAAAGCACGTTTTTGGCATACTTTATGGTGTCTTTGAACTGCCAGGATCTCCACTTATTCAGATTTCTTACCTTTAGGATTAGTCGCAGGAGTAGAGTGAACCGGAGAGACTTAGGGTGAGCACTTATGTAGGATTTATTCTTATCTGACTTATAGGTCAGTGTGTGTGCCTGTTTTAATAGCCAATGACAGATTCCAATGCAACCTGCTATCTGTATAGTGTGTACCCAGTTTTAGCACTCCCTTATAAAGACAAGTTTACACTGAATTCCAAGCCAAGACACTTGATACTGATAATGTGAAGCAGAAAGACAATGCTATAGTAATGTTCCTACTGCTGGGTTTATATCCCATATTCCGAGTGTGTATTAACTCCAGGTTTCATCACTGTGTGTGTGTCAGTGCACAGTACACAAGGTAGAACACAAGGGGGTATAGAGGAAAGCTGGACCTCCAAATCCAGACATGGATCTCTACAGCTTTTGTCAGTAGAAAGGTGTTCATTTGTAGTTCAGAAAATGGGGGAGGTCCATGTGCTAAAAATATTATTAATTATTAATTAAAAAATGAATGGGTGGTGTTACTCATCCAAAGGTTTATTCTACATATCCTCTGGCTCCACTCTATATCCAATGGGAATCAACCATAACACAGTGTGGGTTACTCCATCTAACCAGGAGCAGTGCACTAAAGCTAATGCAGGGTTGCATTAATATATGACAGTGTTTTTTAATACTAACTGGTAACAGTTGTTGTGGAATTTATTGTAGCTGGCGAATGCCAATAATACTCCAAATCCTGGGCCCAGAGAGAAAAATATCTGTGCAGCGGCATCGACCCAGACCTGTAGAAACAAGTTAGAAGATACAATCAGTAACCGGCCAGGATATTAAAGGAGCATAGTGTATTACTTTTCATCTACATTCCCCCATTCATTACGGAGGACAATACAGATATGCAATCATCTGCATGCAATAAAAAAAGGCAACATGTTATCTGTCCGCAATTTCCATTTATTTCCTCTAATATTGCTGCAGAGGTAGGTGTTAATCCCCTGAATGATGCAATGGTATTTTCCACTTCGGGGCTAGTTGGTTGTTTTGATCTTTGGTAGACATGTCACAGGAATATGGAGATTTTTAAAGGCTGATTACTGCCAGCAGAAATAATGAACAGGAAGACACCAGTAGAGTTTTTGTCCCGACCGAGCATTCGATACTATCAAGCGCTCAGCCGGGACAAATGACTGTCGGTCGTGGCAATAGTGGCCACAGCAGTTTGCGGTCCCATAGGGGCAGACCTCACCACACCATATAATTTTTCCAACTGACTGCTTCAAGTCACTATCGGAAGGTTGATCGGAAATATCTTATGGTGTGTACCCAGCCTTAAACAATACGTGTTGGTCTAAAAGTCCATAAAATGAGCAATATCGTTAGGTCTATGACTGATCTTATGGCTCCCATACAGTGGCTCGACATTTCTTACCAGTGAGTGTGGGCACTTTTGTTCACCAGTCATTGTGGGCTGTACTGGAGGGCTGACCTAACAGTGGCTGCTGAAATGGAGGGCTGACTTAACTGACTGGAGGGCTGACAACACTGGCTGGTGAACTGGAGGGCTTAAGTAACGTTGACTGTGGGGATAAATTTACACTGGTTGGTAAATTGAAGGGGTGACAACATTGGCTGGTGAACTGAAGGGGTGATTTAACAATGGCTGGTGAAATGGAGGGCTGACCCACTGTTAGGTCACCCCTCCAGTTCTGCAGTGTTGTCAGTCCTCCAGTCACTGTTATATCAAACCTCCTGTTCAGCAGCCAGTGTTAAGCCATCCCTCCAGGTCATCATCCAGTGTTAGTCAGCCTACCACACCCACCTCTACAAGTAACACCCACCCTCACTCCACAGGGAGATATCGGAGGTGGCTTTAAAAAGTTTGTCTCAGGTGCTAAAAGTTCTGGAAGCTCCCCTGAATATGGCCCAGCTCTGGATATTTTTATGTTGTGCCAATATGGACCCTATTAGATGTAACATGTGCCTTTCAAGATCTAACCGAACATTGCAATACAGCCAGGTGGGGAGTGGGCCAATGGGTGAACATTTCTAGTCATCAACTCTGATATCAGAATTTTGTACAGATCTATATAGAATTGTTCTATATTTCCTTCCTCTTACCTCAGAAGTTAAAAGTTTCTCCCAGTTGGGTTGCAGGTAAAACAGAACCCCCCTCCAGGCGCCAGGAAGCGTAGCTCCTCGTATTAACAGAAGGGTGAGCACAATGTAAGGAAATGTAGCAGTAACCCACACCACCTGACAGGTAAAGGATAGATATTGAAGGAGACGGACATTTTGGACACAGCATTTCTGGATTCTAGCTGATATTTTTGGAGAAAGTTATACTCATAGAAACTATTGTTACAAAGCTGAGTTTTGCAGGTGGATCATTGACCTAGTTCATCCTTTTGTCGGATCTCAGACTGGATCTCCTTAATCACTGGGCTCTCCAGACAGCATGAACAAACACACACAAATACACAAACAAACACAATTTCAAAATAAAAGAACTCAAATTACAAAACAAAAGCAAAATAATAAAATTATGTATTTGCTCAAAATTAAGTTTAATATAAGTATCAGGAACCGCACACACAGCTATAGCAAAAAAAAATCCTTAACACATTTATTAAAGGGCATTTCCACCCCCAAAACTATAATTTAACCCACTACTGGCCCCTCTGTGTAGTTTAATAAAATCCTTACTATACATCCCTGCTCCAAATAGCTGCGCTGCTATGTCCCTCCAAAGTCCAGAAAACTGACCACCAGGAGACTGGCAGAGTCCTATATGGACTCTGCCTCCTGTCTCTCCTCTGGGAGAAAAATGCCATGCACACTGGGGTGGGCATGCCCTTTAAAAGGATTATCAGGGAGATCTTATTTACAATTTGAAAGCTAACATCTGATTGGTTGGGGTAAAATTAGCACCATTTTTAACGATAAGAACTTTTATTGAATCTACCTGGATGAGTAATAAAATGGGTGTGAGTGAGGTATTTTCCTATAAGGTCCTTTATAGGGTATGTCACCACAGCTTTATATCTCCTCTAAGGTTTCCTATAGGGTCATTCAATAGACTCTATATCAGAAAAACTGAGGGCTGATATGAGATGCCGTAAAATCACACTGGAATAACCTATAGATTTCTAGGGGGTCCATGGTGAGATAACCTGTAGAAACCTGTAGGGTATTCCGGCACAACTTCATCTTATATCAGCCCTCAGATTTTCCCAGTATAAGGCCTATCTAACTTATGTCAGCATACCCTATAGATTTCTATAGGGTTTCCTGGCATCAACTCCTATAGGAATCTATAAGGCATGCTGGCACGGTTTTAGGTCGTCATCATCATCAATCATCAGCCCTCGCACCATGTCTGTGCTATTTAGGAGCATCTCATATCAGCCCTGAGATTTCCTTCTATAGACCCTATAGATTTATGGACCCCTGTAGATTTATAGATTTTTATAGTGGTCCATGGTGGGATACCCTACAGAAGTCTATATGGTATGCCAGCATAATTTTACATCATCTCATATGAGCCCTTGGATTTCCTATTAAGTCTATTGGGGACATATATAGGCAATCTTCGCCATTTAAATAAACACCCCATACCCATTTAAATGCAGAAACATTCCATCCAATCCCACACACCCACAGGTACAGACAGGTAAGCACACCTATTGGTGCAACCCTTCACCCACTCCATTCAGCTATGCGTATCCACGGCAACTATACATACATCCCAAAAAGGTGATTAAAACCTTATGAACCCTGTCCTGTCACTAATACAATGAATTGTTTTGTTTTAATGTCACTGTTTGACACATACCCAACATATTGCTAAGGGTCAGACACTGGTGCTTATATTGACTCTTTCAACATAATATTCCAGAGGATATCTGAATCCATCAACCCCCAATGGTTTAAAGTACATTACTGAGTATATATATATTGCATCACCTCACTATATGCTGTAAGCAATTTCTGGTGATGAGGTTTTAACGTCCACATAATCTCCCATTTAAGCATTTAATTTCAGAGATTTGGGGATTTGTTTCAATGCAGAACAGATGTTTGTGTGTGATTTTTCTTTCTATAAGCCAATGTTTAGCATTTATAATTGTACTATGTAAATCATATGCACTATATATATATTTACAGATAATGACCTTGCCAGAGGTTTTGACGCCTTTCCATATGCTGAAATACACCACAGTGAAGATGAGCAAGAGGCAGAGTGTGAGTTGCCAGCTGATTCCTCCAAGTTCCTGGAGACCTTTTGACTTGTGTATCTGGAGCACTAGTCGGCTGAAAGACAGGAAACACACACTAGATATTTAACTATGTTAATATGAGATTTGTGCTATGAATAGGGAATAATATGGTCCAGTTTATATATAAATGTTACAAACACTGGTTTTTATTCTGATTACTGCAATTTCAGGCTTCAATCCCACTAAGACTCCCCCACTGCACTACAATATGGAGGATGTGCACCAGGCACCAGAACATTTGTTCACTAGTTGTGTGAATGTACACAGTCCTATTTCTATGTGAGATGAGATATGTCTCCTATGAAGATAAAAAGGATAAAAGTTAGGACCCAGCAGAATAAAGCAAACCTTGAAGCAGTTGCTGTTATTAAAATTAAATGAACTAACAAAATGTAAGCAATTTAACTGGATGTACACTAGGCTTTTATTTTTTGTATACAATATGGAGGTGTTAGTTTTCTCTGGATATAAGGACTGGAAAGGTTCTGGTTATTGGACAGGGACCAGGCAGGTTTTGGTGATTGGACAAGGACCAGGCAGGTTTTGTGTTTGGACAAGGACCGGGTAGGTTCTGGTGATTGGTCAAGAACCAGGCATGTTCTGGTGATTAGTCTAGGACCAGGCAGGTTCTGGTTATTGGTCAAGCAACAGGCAGGTTTTGGTGATTGGACAAGGACTGGGAAGGTTCTGGTGACTGGTCAAGGACCAGGCAGACAAGGACTGGAGAAGTTCTGGTAATCAGACAAGGACTGGATACATGTTAGATATAAAACATTAAAAAAAATGTTGGGGCGGAGCCAGGCACGCAATGCGAGCGGAATCATCCTAAAGGAGCTCCGAACGACAAGGCTCCAAAAGCATGACACATAGCCCAAAAAACGGACGGATATCAAAAATAAACCGGACAGAAACACTGAACCAACCTCCCCAACCTCTCTGAAATGACTACGGGTAATAGACACAAACAAAAGGAGAAAAAACTCACGGAGTTCTTCCGACCAAAGGAATCCCAAGATGGCACCGACGGCCCTGTGCAGAGCCGTTCCCCAACCCATACGCCTACAAGAAAGTTTGGCGGAACAGATCCGGAAGAATCACCCTCCACCCAAACAGGTATGGATGAGGAAAGCGACAGAGAAATACACAAGACACCCATACTGATACCCCAAATGGACGTATCTCCATCCCATCCCACCCCAAGAACCCCCCTAACTACACAGGATGAACCCCCGGGCACGATGGGAGCTATCACACAGCTTTTTATATCCTTTCAAATGGCAATATGCAAAGACATTACAGAAGCAGTAAACACCCTACAAACCTCTATAGACACATTGGGAACAAGAGTAGACTCTAATGAGACCAAGATAGAGAAAATTGTCTCAGCACACAATGATTTAACGGAATACTACAAGTCAGTGGACTTTGATCTAAAATTCCTTTTTAATAGAGTTGCAGAACTGGGGAGCTCAACTCGCAGAAATAATATTAAAATAAGGGGAGTTCTGGAAGAAATTAAAACACCAGACTTGAAGGACTACATAATTAATCTTTTTGCGACAATAATTACAGAACCACCACCCCTTCACTCCTGGATACTTTCCCTATACAGAATCCCAAAAAGGCACCGAAAGAGGCCTCAAGAGACGTTTTACTCCAACTAACAGACTTTCCAACCAGAAATAAAATTATGTCAGTGGCAAGAAAATGTAAAACTCTCCCAACACCATATCAAGATATACAACTTTTTGCAGACCTCTCTCCGCTGGTCATCCTACAAAGAAAAAACCTAATAGCTATAACAACCTTCCTAAGACAACACAAAATTCCATACAGATGGGGCTTTCCCACTAAAATTCTGATCCTCCGCAACGGTTCTCTCACCACCATAACCAACCTAGAAGAGGGATACAACTGCTTATCCAACTGGGGACTGAAAAACAACACAGACAGCCCACAGAAAAACAAGAAAACACCACATATTATTTCATCTGATTGGGAAACTGTGAGTAAAAGCCGGAAACACAAAGCAAACTAAATCACTGCCATCTGTCCTTGTTATTTGGTAAATCAAGAATGAGCCTACTGGACACAAACATTACCCCCAACCCATATCTGATAACCTACCCATAATATATGGGGCACCTAGCTTCAGAATACCTACCTATACATAGTTCTAAACAAGTTGAATTAAGTTTTATTATGTACACTCTTTCACTATCCTTTTTTCATTTCTAGGGGTTATCTTTTATTTTTCAATTCTATTTTCTATAGGATTAGCTGTTGTTACCAACAAGATTGCCTCGCTACTACTAACTGTGGGCCTTCAGAGTTCTGAAGGCAATATGTCAAAACAATGCTTAATCACCCTTATTGACAGGATTACTCTACTACCACCAAATCTCGGCCTACAAGGCCATGATGGTTCTATAGATAATACGATCTGCCTCGCTATGTTACAAGAAAATTAACTATTCCTACCGTTAGAACTGCTTTATTATTACTAAACTTATGTTCTCAAGATTTTGAGGGTATTATGTACACTTTGGGTTACCTTTACATGCTACAGCAATGTTTAACCTTGTCAACAGGATGACTTTATTAATACTTAACTCTGATCTTCAAGACAAAAATGGTACTATATATAACCCTGATTGACCTGTCAGTTTACAACAAAGGTTAACTGTGCTTATTCTTATAATTGCCTTGTTTAATATGAGCCTCCAAGACTACAGTGATACTATGCATGGCTAAGAATATTCCGCCCTCTTGGGCCTTCAGGGTTATCCAGATGTTATGTATTGTTTTAATTGTTTGAATATGTTACAAAAAGGCTTGGTTCTCTCTATCAACAAAATAGTTTTATTGTCTCTAAATATGGCCCTTCGGGCCTATGAAGGTACTATAGATAACCTGTCCTGCCTTATTACCCCTCAACTAAGGTTAACTACCCTTATGACTAGGATCAACTTATTGTTACTAAAAATGGACCTTCAGAAGCTTAAAGGGCAACTCCAGCCTCAAAATGAAAACTTACATTCAGGTAAATCATCCCCCAAAACCCTAAAGGGTAATAGTTTGAAATCTGAAATATATAAGTCTAACCTGAAATCCTGCACAATGTCCTGTTTCCCCTGTTTCTGCTTCCTGGTTCTTCCAGTTAGTAACTGTCAGTTTTGGATTTGACTGTTGACATCACAGCCAATGACTGAATGTTATTCCCCTGTCTGCCTCTTCTAAGCATGCCCAGGCTCAGTACAGGCTTAGTACAGGTTTCTAAATTGCTCAGTTTCCATGAGACCTCCAGAAGTATAGCAGGCATTCAGTCCTGAATTCATAGGACAAACTATGATATACCAACATATTTTAAAGAGGACATTCTTTCTAAAAGATGTTCTTATGAGGGTGGAGTTGTCCTTTAAAGGCATTGAATATACCCTGGGTTATTTCGCTGTGCTACATCAATGTCTCAAAAAAAATAATGGGCCTTAAACTACTCTCTTTGAATGTGAAGGGACTGAACTCCCCATATAAAAGTTCTCTAATGTGGAAACACGCTTTACAACATAACTCAGATATATTGCTTGTCCAAGAGACACATTTCCCAATTAAAAACCCACCTAAATGCACCAATAGCAAATCCCCCCATTTGTTTTTTTCCTTTGCTGAGAAGAAGTAAAGAGGGGTTTTAATAGCCTTAAGGCATACCGCAGCATTCCAGATGCTGGAAACAATAACTGATGATTCTGGACGGTTCATAATCCTCCTCCACTGTATCATAAACAATACGCCTATGATCTTAATAAATATATATGCCCCCCACCAACATCTAAGATTATTTTTAAATAAAATAAAATCTAAAATGTCACATATGAAATGTAACAAAATCTTAATTTGCGGGGAATTCAACGCCATATTAGACCCTAAATGTGATACCACCAGCACCAAAACAATCTACCCTTCGGCAGCATTTAAGATGCTACAGTAAGAAGAATTATACGATGTATGGCGGTGTAAACACCCCCTTGATAAAGAATACACGTTCTATTCCAACCCGCATGACTCTTATTCACGAATAGACATGTGCTGATCTGATAAGTGGACCCTTCAACAGATAACAGAAGCTGAAATAGGCCCCCCATATGGTCAGATCACGGCCACATAACTATAACCTTAGATATAGGTACAAACCCCATAGCCCATAAAACCTGGCGAATCAATCCATCACTACTCACCCAGATAAGCAAGGAAAGTTCTTAAAAGAGCTACAAGAATTTTTTTGAATTAATTACAATTGGGAAGTCTCAAACACTACTCTATGGCTGGCACATAAAGCCTTTATGAGAGGGGTACTGATAAAAGAAGCCTCATATGCAAAAAAAACCAGACAAGCGCAACAATTAATTAATAGCATTTCTCAACAAGAAAAACAAAATCAACTACACAAAGATAACAGTATAAACAAAAGAATTAAGGATCTCAAACAAGGATTACACACCCTTAATATACATGATTATGAACGACTTACTAAACATTGGGGCTCCAAATTCTACATACAAGGCAATAAGACTAGTAAACTACTAGCCACAAAACTAAAGAACAGAAATGCCAAATCTAGAATCCCCCACCTTCTATATTATAAAAAAAATCTATTAATCCCCAAGAAATTGCAAACGATTTTCGAGACTACTATCAAAAACTCTATAACATAACAACCTATGAGAATAGAACAGACCCTCCCTCAACTCAAATAAACAACTTCCTTCAAAGCCTAACTCTACCTACCATCTCCAAACTATCTCTAACCAGACATAACGCCCCTATAGAAATGACTGAGATAATGGAAGCAATTCAGAAGCTACACCTTCACAAAGCTCTGGGACCTGATGGCTTCATTAATTTGTATTATAAAACATTTGCCAACAACCTCACTCCCTACCTTCAAAAATGGTACAATGAAGCCATACAAAATGGAAGCTTACCAGAAGAAATATTGGAAGCCCAAATCATACCACTTCCTAAACCTGGAAAACACCTGACTCCCCGCAAAATTTTAGTCCAATATCCCTACTTAACGGGGATATAAAAATTTACGCCACCATATTGGCCAAAAGACTGCAAAACATCTTATCCTCAATCATAAATCCCAATCAAGTTGGATTTGTACCAAACCGCCAAGCACCAGATAACACGAGAAGATTGATCAACTTAACACAAATTATAGAAAAACATCATATACCCTCCGTGTTTTTATCTATCAACACCGAAAAGGCGTTCAATAGAATTAACTGGCAATATATGAACGCAGTACTAACCAAATTTCGGACTAGTAGGTCCTATCAACTCAGCCATCATGGCACTCTATTCAAACCCAATTGCTAGAATAAAATACGGTGGGATTCTTTCTAACAAACTTATCATCTCAAACGGCACCAGGCAAGGGTGCCCGTTATCACTTTGCATTGATAATGGAACCCTTAGCAGAATTCATTAGAGTACACAAAGAAATTAAAGGTATCCAAATAGGAAACAAAGACCATATACTATGTCTCTATGGTCTCTATGCGGATGATCTTATTTTAACTCTAGCCGACCCAACAACATCCCTACACCATACCTTACTAACTCTCCAACTGATGGGAGAACTATCCTTTTATAAAACAAACTATACCAAATCCTATGCATTACTAATGAACATACCAAAAACCATCAAAGAGAGCTTAAGAAGGAACTACGAATTCCAATGGAAGGAAGAGAATATACCATATTTAGGCATACAGCTCATTTCCTCAACCTCTACCCTTTACAAATATAATTACCTCCCCCTAATAGCTATGAAACAAAAAATGACATACAAATGGTCCAAAGACAACATATCCTGGCTAGGTAAAATCGCATCTCTGAAAATGATGCTTCTTCCTAAATGCCTATTCATCTTTCATACAATACTTATATACTCACCAAAGACGTTCTTCCAGACAATTCAAAAGATCTGGGAAGGATTCATATGGGGGAACAAAAAACCCAGATTCCAAAGACAAATCCTCTATAGAGAAAAACTTCAAGGAGGCTTGGGCTTGCCTAATATATATGACTACTTCAAAGCCTCAATCCTAGATCAACTCCAACACTGGTGGACATCAACAGAGGAAAAAACCTGTATAGATATGGAGCAACACCTCCTAGGAAACAAATCTCTTTGCTGTGTACTAGGAATGTCATTCTTTAACAAATGGAGAACTCTCAAAACCCTTCTACCCTTCTACTACAAAAAGTGTACGACACTGGGAGTCCAACTTAAAAACAATGTTGAGATGGTATAGAACTGCCCACTCCTTACACAAGCTTCTCCCTCAGTTCTCTTCGCTATGCTGGAGAAACTGTGGTCAGGAGGGCACACTGAAACATGCTCTTTGGGATTGCCCAAAAATAAAAATCCTATGGTCTAATATAATAAAGACCCTTTCAGATATTTTGGCATGAACCATCCCATATGAGCCTAGCCTAACTCTTCTCAATATAGACTTACCTGAATACCCTATACATATGACAACAATAATGTTTCATATATTTACAACAACAAAAATCTAAATAGCGCAACACTGGCGCACAGAAAATCTCCCCTCGGTAGGAGATAACCTAAAGGAAATCACCGCATCCATGCAGTACGAAGAAATTTTCTCAATAACCAATAACTCAGTCAAAAAATGCACTATTGCATGGATCCTATGGAAGGACTACCTTCCAAAACTAAACTCAATGTAACTGGAACCAATTAACCATGGTACCCAAAAATCCTGATTATAATTTAATGAGGCAACCTTACAGTATAACAGTATAACAAATTTATAATTAGCAATTCTCTAATCAGGGAGGGAGGGGGGAAGGGACATAAATTGCATACTATAAAAAACAAAAATCTTAACAGGAGTGATGTTATCTCAGGTAATATGTGAATTACTACAGCTGTATATTTATTACTGTTCAATAAAGAAAGAATGTTTAAAAAAAAATGTCTGCTGTATGTAAAGGACTGGATCCATGTTAGATATAGAACACTAAAAGAGATGTCCACTGTATGTAAAGTGGGTTGGCACATACTGTATATGTTATATATTAGGAATGTGAATGAAGGTAAAGTGGAGGATTGAGAAGGCCTGAAACTGATGTAAAGGACAATAAATTGTCTTTAGATAGGTGAAAACTCCGCAGAAGTGAAAACAGTTATGAACCAGAGGTAGGAAGTTGTGGTAGATTACAAGATGTGTTGGACAACTTCAGTAAGAAATAACCTAGGGCCCTATTTATAAAAAATCGTTATCGTTATCGTAAAATACCGATCGTTATCGTAAAATAACGACCGGGTTTTACCGATAACGACCGTTATTTACCGATAACGGTCGTTATTTACCGATAACGACCGTTATTTACCGATAAACGGTCGTATTTACCGATCAGGGGTCGTTACCGGTAAACACGACCGTTATCGGTAAATAACGGTCGTTATCGGTAAATACCGACCGGTATTAACGATAACAACCGGTATTTACGATATCGGTAAATAACGGTCGTTATCGGTAATAACCGGTCGTTATCGGTAACCCGGTCGTTTTTTACATAACGATCGGTATTTTACGATAACGATAACGATTTTTTATAAATAGGGCCCCTAATAACTTGCAGCTTTTTACCCATGTGATTCCCTCAGTGATAAACTATGCGACATTACCCTGGAGGTTTGTGAAGAAATTAAAGATAGGAATACAAAGGGAGGAATCATAAAATATTCAGGTTTGGAGACAGAGCCTTCTGTCATGCTGCCCCTACACTTTGGAACTCCCTGCCACACCCAATCAGGACACCCCCATCCCTGGAAACATTTAAAGGGCAATTGTGGTCATAAAACAAGTGAGGATTAAATGAAAGCCTGCAGTATTTCCTTTATAATGAACCAACAATCACATCTCTGGCTGGAGCCTGTGAGAAATTTCGTTGCGGTGAATGTTCAAATTTCCTGCTTCCAGTAGGTTGAGTGACATCACCTGACCTCTGCCCGCCCCTCTGCCCCGGGGGAGAAGCATGCTCAGGTAAGACTTAATGCTGGGGAAATCAGGAAGTACCTGGGGGGGGGGGGGGAAATTGACAGTTGAGAAGGGAAGCCTATTAATGCAGGCAAAGGCTGATCACATGACTTCAAGTGGTCACATGCCTGAAAACAGGAAGTGTTCAACCAGGAAGTAATATTGCTGAACTTCTCCAGCAATAAATTCTCACCAATTTTATCTAGAGATGTGATTTAGGTTTTATTTTGAAGGTACAATGGAAGGCTTTTTATATAATCCTTACTAGTTTGGAAGAATTTGAGACCACAGTTACCCTTTAAATCCAAACTGTAAAGCCACCTGTTTAGTCTGGCATTAATGAACACCTGACTATTTTCCACCTGTATTTTCCTCTGTTTGATCTGAGACATATCTATGCTCTTTGAGTCCTTTTGGAGAAAAGCGCTTTACAAATATTATTGTATTGTATTGTATTATTGTATAAAGTAACTTAGGAAGCTATTTTCTGAGCCCTTTAACAACATTTTTGCTGCCCCTTACACTAATCCATAGACCTGGTAAGATGCAGTAAAGACAATAACATTTTGAATATAATTTGAGAATAAACATGGCGCCTCATATTGACCCTCTACAAAGCAGGGTTTGCTGTTTCAGTGAACATCCTAGTAATAGAATCCAGATATCTGATTCCAAGTACTGGATTCACTTTAAATTGATTTCAAAATTTCCATCCATTTTTTTCTAGACCTACAAATTCCCTTCCCTGAGCCCCCTTCTATCAGGGCGATGCACAGGTGCAAACAGCCCGGCGATGTTATCTGCCAATAGCGGTGCTTGGAACATCGCTACTCGGCACTGTTCTATTCTGGAACTTTAAACTCCAGCTGTTAGCTTTCGCATTAGCCACGCAGCTGGCGCAAGGAAGGAGTTTAAGTCACGCTAACTGATATAACATTGGTTAGCGTGACTTAAACTCCAAAATAGGAGCAGTGTGCCCGTTGGTGCATCGCCCTGTATGTCTTCATGTATCCTGTGTGGACATCACCTACCTAAAACTCAATATGTTTACTTGGTCATTGAGAGAGAAACTCATGTCCTCAAAAGGCAAAATCCTCTCACATAGCATTAGTTATTGACATGTGAACTGATTCACCTTCATAGATGTTATGTTAATAGTGATGTCCCTTCTAATTGCAGGATGTATTAAACACTATTCTTTGTCTATAAATAATCATTTTTCCTTTTAACTTTTCCCCGAACTTTTAATTTCCCTTCTTTAAGTCTGACTCATCTTGGGCACATCTCCCCTTATTCCTCCCCACACTTACATGCACTTACGTGTAAAATTCCTCCGCCGGGGAGATGGAGCTATTGGACCAGGTGACACTGCTATTAAGGAAATAGTTGGTACAGTTTCCTGTGTTCCATTCATTGAAGCAGCTGGTCCATGGCAGCTCAGAGCGAAATGAAAATATGAGGTAGTAGAGAGCCCAGGCCATAATAGTGTTGTAATAAAATGCCACATAAAGAGCTATAATGCAGATGGCGTAGCCAATACCTGGAGTGAGATATGCACAGGAGTTTGTATTAGTAAAACAAAAGAATAAATAAGGTAATCAAATAAGGAAAAGGACTAAGTGTTTATTCTTATTATATCAGTCATACTCCAGGACTCCCATAGTCCCATTCCCCCATTGGCCAATATCATGGCTACTATCATTGGAGCATGCACCAATCAGGTGACGTGCATGGACATTCCTTCATTGAAGGGTAGAGTTGAAAAGCACAGAAATGAGTGGATTCCAACTTGCAAATAAGTTATGTAAAATGTTATGCACACAATTATGAAAGGCTATAAATGGCTAAACTAGTACCATGTGGACTGGCCCACAAATTAAGAGCGGGAGGAGTTAGGCACAACAATGTTACTTGTGAGCTGTGCCTATTTGTGACCACACAAAAATATGGGTAAATGTAGATAAAGTGTTCAAAGTTTGATGTTGTGTCGCACAGATAACAGAGTAGTACAATGTTTGCCTATAACCCCCTGTATGCGTAAGGTAAAGTAGTACACACACAATCTAGTAACTGTTGCTCCAAGACCTATTTCTTACAGTATAATCACAGGATACCTTACCTTTAAATAAGGGACAAATTTTTCTCCATACAGAAATACAACCGTTCCTATGATATTGACCCAAGGCTAGTTCCATATAAAACAAAGGAATCCCTCCAAACACAGCCATAATCACATATGGGATAAGAAAGGCTCCTGAACAGAGGGAAAAAATATAAATTAAACGTCTTGATCACTGAAGGAATCAGATAAGATATTTAGAGCCAGAGGAAACATTTACAGAGGGTCTTCAGGGATATTGTAAGGACACTGGATCATACTGACAATGAATGAGAAACAGAATTAGGTTTTACTTCGACAAGGGCAAAGGGCAACCTCATGGGAATGACAATTGTGGATATTAAAGGAATACACTTACAGAGAAATGTAAAAATTGGAAGAAAAAGATAATTTTACATGCCAGGAGTCATTGCCAAAGGGCAAGATGTCAGTGTAGCTTTATTGTTTGATAGGTTGATACGTGATTATTAATAATTATATTTTATTATTGTGATACATGCTTCAGTTATATGACAACCCCCTGTATACATGAAATGCCATAGGCAAGACTGCCTGAGAGCTAGAAACCTTCTATTTTTGTAGAGAAAACATTAACACAAGGAAGCTTTTCTTTTAGAACTCAGGATTCACTTCACCCCCAAAAAACCTCAGATACACAAACACCTGTTACCAGGTCTAACTATAACTAACTGCAAACACCCTGCCTGGCTATGGTACCCTAGTGTTAAACAGTGGATTGTACAAAGTGCCTCAAAAACTGTTACCAGTTAAGCTACCCATGCATGGGCAGACAGTCTTCCGATCAAGTCTAACGATCGGAAATACAATCGGAAGAACCACTCGATGCCTCCCTCACCTTGGGGCTCCGATCTTTCCTCAGATTTCCACATTGCCGAGTGGTCAATCGAAAAAAATGGAAACGTTTTTTCGACTTTTTGAGCGATTAACATGACCTCCTACCTAATCAAACACATTACAGAGGCCGGTAGGAAATTGTTTAAAAGGAGACTTGTGAATTATGGTTTCCCTAAAGTAACAACGATCAAAAAGCTCTTAATAGTTGAATACATGCTCTGATCATGTGTGTCTTTAAGGATGAAAAATCTAAAAAACACTGGCTGATTACTGTTTAACTAACTGACTATGCAGATTCTCATCTGTATCCTAAGTGATACTCACATGATGTGTGAACAGGGGTGTATCTGTGGTCTCCATGCCCTTATTTAGTTGCAGGGCCTGCTTTCCCTGATGTTCTTTACTACCTTCTTTATTCTTCTAGTTCTTCTGGGTTGCAGCAGCCAGTCATGGCCATGATACCTAATGGCCAATAACTGACAGCTGATCCCCAAGTCAACCTCTCTGATCATGTTTGAACTGCTACAGGAGGCAGTTACCTACACAGAAAGGGCCAGCCAACATCTTGATTAACATATGGTTTTAGAAATGTCCTGATGGTAGGTAAACATGGCAGTCATGGTGTTTGGGAAGGTGGTGAGGAAGCCTAAATGTTCATTTGTAAGGTAGACATGCACTTTAAATCAGATTTCTTTCATGCTACCTACAATTCTACAGCTCCCCACTTCCATTAAGGACAAGAACTTAGGACAAGAACTAGAGAAACTAGACAAGGTCTCCAGCCAATCAAATTACAAAAGGTAGCCACAGGGGTGCTACATGATATAAGATTCACTCTAAAGGTACACCAACTAAGCATTTGTGATGTTAAATTAAGCATACAATAATGCATGTACCAAAACGTTGTACACAGCAAAAATAAATTTACTGTAAAGTGCCAGTGTATTTCTCTCATGATTATAGATTCAATTAAACAGTAGATATATGGTACCCAACGTTAAGCAAGCAATATTGTCCATATTATGATGCAGACCAATAGAGATAACTCTTTATAATAAATTGTTGTAACATAAAATAACACTCACCTCCTCCATTCTGGTAACAGATATAAGGAAATCTCCAAACATTTCCTAGGTCCACGGCATAACCAATAACAGAAAGAAGAAAGTCAATTTTTTTACTCCATGTTTCTCTTTCCCCCAACTCTGTCTGCATGTGCTGAACCTCAGCAATGCATGATGGGATTACAGTAAGTGAAGGGGCTGAGCCTTCCTCGCCTCCATTTCTCATGCCATTGCAAGGAGCCTCAGGACTCTGCACAGCCAAGTATTTGTTTGGTATATGTCCGGGTTCTGCCCTTTCTCCTGGACTGGGATGGACTTTATTGAGCTCTTCAGTTAGACGTAGTGAGGGCTTGCAGTTCCTATGTAGCTGCCCATCCTTTTTGCATTCTGAACGAGCCCTACAGGTGAGAGGTTCTTTTTCAGAGCCTAGGGACGGGCTCTCAATGCAGGTTGGTTTTCTTTCCATACTCTTGATTAGGTTGATTTATGGCTAATTCCCATTGGCACTCTGTAGGTTAGTGGTTATGTATTAAAAGTTATTCTCGGGTCTTCAGATGCCAACTCTGCAAGTAGATAAGAGACAATATTTTTAACAAAACTCATTATTGAGAAGGAAACCACCATTCCCATCAGAGCAAACACTGGGACGCATAGAAGCTTTAGGTACCAACCCTCCAAAAAGAAGGTTTCATCTGTACAGATAACTTTTCATCTGACTCAGGAATACTAAAGTAACAGATATCATTGGTGCATTTCTTACCATTAACATCATACGTGACCAATCGGCAAATTACCAGCTCCTGCTAAAAATCAGACTGGTAGTCCTGCATCAGGTCAGGTACCCGCAATGTGTTTGAATGGGTTGCATGTCAGGTTTGGATAGAAACCTGTGCGTGGGAGTTGGGTAAGGTAGCGGGTCTGTTTAATTTCGGGTGTGGGTCAGTTGCGGGTTGGTGCGGTTACGGAACCCACCAGCAAACAGGTCGGGTGCAGGAAACGGTTTATGCGTGTTGGGTGCGGGTTTGAAAAATTAGACCCGTGCAGGGATCCTGAAACAGTGTGCCTCCAGATGTTTGAAAACTACGACTCCCAGCATTCCTCAACTACAGGGGGAGGCCAAGAAATGATGGGTTTTAGTTTTCAAACATCTGGAGACACAGTTTCAGGATCCCTGCTCTAGCCTAAAGATATGTGAACTGTACATCAACAACAGCTTGGATGTTCAGTCAATGTCTACGGGCTGCTTTTGAGCACTAACTTCATCTACATCCTTATAATTCCCTGCCTATTGTAGTTAAAGGAAATAAGTTTGACCTTCAAACAATTGTATGCCGAGTACAGGGGATTGCGTACTTGCCACACATGTATACCATTTGTTCTTTGCAGATTATACAAGCTTTGCAAATATAATGGGATCCCAACAGAAAAGCATTACAGTTTAATGGAAAGCGAAACCTAAAGCAGTTTAAATGGACGTACAAGTGGATTATCTCACATCTCTGCAAATTCTCTTATTGTACAACCAATGCGCTTTCTAGTATTTTAGCATTAACGATGATCTTGCAATGCGTTTCCTGGTATAGACATAAAGCAAAGGAAACAACCTATGAAAAAATCTTTTCCAACATTACACAAAGCACCTAAGTGATACTCACATGATGGTGAGAGCTTCATTAGTATTTCTCACCTGGATTACCCTTGTCTGCACCTTGTCTATAAGGTCTATTTGTACACTAGGAAGTAGATTCCATATACTTTCATATACTCCCATAAACTACTACAATAACATATCCGTATGTCTCTGACCCTAGTGACCATCGTTTGTACTTGGTGTATTAGCTTTTGTGACCAAGTGATAATTTTGCTGCCATCTGCTCAGTAGTCTTACAATTTACTAATGTACTGGCCCTTAAATTCAACACATCTACCCCTATGGATCATTATGTTCTCATATAACATTCTGCTATATTTATATATATATTTTTATATAGAAGATATAAGATAAAAGAGTTCAAACGGACTCAGACTTCTCAAAATATCCGGACCCGGATTTCTCGGACTTTCGATAATTATCGAAAATCGAACGTGGGAGCTCGAATAAAATAGATTTTTTGAAAGTTCTGGATATTCAAACGTGTTCCCCAGACCATTTCCCAGGTCCCACAGCCATTTACATTAAGTTACCATTGATATTTTAATATATCAATGGTAACAGGTCTCAGGTAACAGACCGAAACGTTGCTCACGTTTTGCACAGTTCAATAAAGACCCTGGAGTGCTCCATATACTCTTATATCTTCTATCTTATTAATCGATTGGATGGCACCCAGACAACCATAAGTGAGTGATTGCACCAAATCTCTATACAAATTGGAGTATATTTTTAATTTTTTAATATTTTTATATACCCATATATTTATAGTTATAGTTATCATCTAAAATTATCCTTTTTCAAATTATGTTTCATAACCATCACAGGAAAACATGAAATTGTCCTGTAAATATGTTATTTACAATTTCAAGATGCAACTAGCAAAGTGACATTACAGAAGTGAACATCGATAGTTTTACATGTTCCAAAACCAAACGAGGATTGTCATGATCTGGAATCCCTTAACTAAGGGCTTGACATTGAAAAGAAGGATTTACACGTTAAACCATAGAGTAGGGAAATGCATCATAAATCCTTTTTATTCTTGGTACGACGGTTTTCAGGGAACTGATTGCCAACAAAGAGGGAGCCGATGACAAAGAATATTATGGCTTCATTTTTTCTGTTGTAAAAGCAAGAACACAATGGTGTCTATAAGAAATTCATTTAAAATATCATTGTGTAAATTCCTAAACTTCCAAGGCCATTTTGTTTATTAATAAGTTTTATCAACCCAGTGAGAGAACGTTTATTTAAGGGAAAGTCTGTTGGGATGTTTAGAAGCTCAAATCATGGTGGCGGAGACCAAGGGATTTGGAATAATAATGATATAAGCCTGTGTGCCGTGAAACCTAGTGAATGAGCGTACCGGTGATGAGAGATGGTTTACATCAAGTTTATTTATTGTTTACAACTTGAGAGGTTTGGCTGCACTCCAAGTGTAAAAAAAACAAATAGATCTGGCTAAGGGAAAATAGACCGCAAGACTAGAGAGGGACAATCAAATAAAGACAAACAGGGCTGCTAACCAAAAAATGGCGTAAAGGTCCCGCTAATGAATGTAATACTGGTTAGCATGACTTTAACACCGGGTTATGCTAATAGTGGCAATTATTCCGCTATTGGTTTATTACATTGCAAGTGCACCTGGGGCCAACAGTGGCTTCCAATGCATCATCCTGAAAGTGTATGATATTCCCTAGACATTACGTCAGGTATTGCATCATGGGATCGGGCTAAGGTAAGTAACGTGACTTAAAAGCCTCCCACATAGTTCTGTTAAGTTCCACGCTACCAAGTACAAAACGGTAGGGGTTTTGTAACAATAGCACAGCATTATTTCCAAAAACATTTGTAACCAATATTAAATCTCCCCCTATATTTATAGCTATACCTCATACTAATATATGGTCATGGGACTTTATTCTATAATAAGGAGAATTATTGAAAAACATGTCCAATCGAATAATGATTCTGTAGCATGATTGACCGAAATATATCACTGGCCTGGCCTTCAAAGTTGAAATATTGTACCAGGCCTAAAGCTAGGTAGACACGATACAATAATTCGGCCCGACCGACCGACATTACAGTGTTTCCAAATTGGATAAACAAATGATCGGACAGATCAGAAAATCACAACCGATTGTGCGGTCCTCTATGGACCACACGATTGGTTGCGCCTAACTGTCGGATGCGGTTGCTTTTGCCACGACTGACAGTCTTTCCTCATGGCTGACCGGTCGTAAGCCTCGAACAGTCCGTCAGGAGGAAAGATTGTATATTGTATACCTAGCTTAAACTGCACAGATCTGTTTGTCTGGCCTACAGGAGTACTAAAGATAAATTCTACTTATGTCCTCTCCAAGTTGGCCAATGACCCTTTGAAAAACCAGAGCTCCAAGGTCAACCAGATTTTCAGTCCTGATGAACTTGTGATGTGGTGTGACAATTTCCACTTTTTCCAGGTGGCCAGCATATCCACCAGGATTGGTCACATTCTAATCCAATCACATGTAAGTCATGGGAAATGTCACTGATGTTACAGGTTCATGTACATTGCATAGGGGAACTGACCACATTTTGTATTATTTTTCCTTAGTAAGAAGGAGGTGAGATTCACTGCTTTCACCTTATTAATCCAGCATCAGAAACCCTAATGAGGGGATCCTGCTTTACTGTTTGACTGGAGGTGTCTGAAAATTAATTAGCCGGCAGCTGGTAAGAATCAAGGCTTTAAACTCACCGACAATGGCCTCACAGGCTCTGTAAACAGACGTTGCTGTAGACGGTTGCTAATGTTCACCGTTCAAAAGCAGCCAGGTTGAAAGTTATGATTTATGGCCCATGGCTTATGAGTTTTCAATGTTTAAATTCTGGTCCCTGAAGAGAAATTAGGATCTCTGAATTATTAAAGAGACGTATAAAACATCTAAATGATTATGTAGCGATCGCTTGTTGTTACCAACAAATTCACAAAATAAACTCGACATTTAATAAAAAGCCTTTATGTCATTTAAATCATGTGAAAACTGGGAAAAATGTGTCATTATAATAGGCCAGTAAGTAATACACAGACTTCATTTGAATACACTTTCAATATACAAAGCACATACTACCGTACTTACCTGCCCCAGATCCGGCAATGCAATAATCCCTATGCTAGATTTAGTGCATCAGGTCAGGTAAGCTGTGCTGTTTATTACATAATACATCGGGTAGTGAGAGTTTTTCACTGACTTGCCCGTTAATGCTCAGTATTGCATCGCCACTTTTTTTTCTTAGGCCATAGATACTGTACTTTCCTGCATACCCCCAACTGTCCAGAACTGACCCAGTCTGATGGTCTATCCCGGGTGGGTGTGGCAGGGCATCCACATCTGGGATGTGGGAAGGCTGTCCAGGGGTGGACCTGGGCAGGGCTTAAATAGGTTCCACCTCTTCTGATATTGGGAGGTATGTAAAATGTTGTAGCATCTACCTGCTCTCAACTAATGGGCAAATTCAGATGTTCATATCTGGTTCCACTGTCCCCTTGTTTATCATATTTTTCAATTTTCCCAATAATTTATTTTCAGATGTGTGTGCAGATATATATCATCTGCGCGAACACAAAATAACATTTTGTGCACTACATACAAAATACATTGCTTACTTAATACATTTTGTACACTGTACACTGCATACCCTGAATCCACCCATATTTTTGTGCGTGCTCTATTTTTACCTGTGTGTGCAGACCTGCTGAGTGGCGCTTACAAGGAATATACATTTACCTAATGTCAGCACTTTTTGTGTTTGATAAAAACTCTGGCCACAATCTCGTGGTTGGTGTGTACAGGTTTAGCTATGCTACATATGTAATAAAATAATATTTCTTCTTAATGCTCTTTTTAAACAAGTGAATTCCAGCCTGTTGTGTTATTTGTGTATTTGTTTAATGTGTATCCTGGATATATAATATAATATTCTTTGGAGGGGACAGTTATTGGGGGGGGAGGCAGCTACAACCAGGTGCTAAAATGTATACAAGACTTCCAGGATTCCCCTCCAATGAAGACAATTGGAAATTCTACAATTTTATTCCCATTCCATCTGCTGATCTCATACAGGAAATTAAATTTATATGGCGATGGATATCTTGATGTGTGTCCATAGTACATGCAAATATTTTATTATTATTTTCCCAGAGCTCAAACTATTGTGAGGTAACATTCTGTCACATGGATCATTTCTGGGTGTGAATTGTGACTTAAAGGCTATGTCCACCCTAAAATTTATTTTTTCATATAAGATCCCCCCTGGGCTCCCAGCCCCAACCGCTATATTTTTTTTTTTAGAAAGCCCCCCAAACTCTACTTACCTCCCCTCGATCCTCCGCCGCGCTCCCGGCCCTCTGCTTGCAAGGAAATGCAAGCAGAGGGGCGGGACCGTCAGCCGCGTCTGTGATTGGCTGAGCGGCAGCCAATCACAGACGCGGCTGCCGGCAGCTCACTTCGCCGGAGGAAAGAGGAGAGGTAAGTAAGAGTTTGGGGAGCTTTCTAAAAAAAAAAAATATGCGGTTGGGGCTGGGAGACATGGGGGAAATCATTACTGAAGGGGTTTTATGCTAGGGGGAGGGATAGTAGAACGGGAGGGAGAGGGAGGGAGAGGGAGGGAGAGGGAGGGGGAGGGAGGGGGGAGAAGGGCTGCAGTACGCATGGCAAAAATCTACCTGAGGCCAGCTAGCAGGCAGTGTCCTATATGGACTCTGCTAGCCTCCTGGTAGTCATTTTTTGGGACTTTGGGGGGGGACTACAGGAGAACCCTATGGAGCTGGGATGTGAGGTAAGGATTAAACTACACTACATGGTGGGGCCAGTAGTTGGGGGGATTATAGTTTTGGGGGTGGACATGCCCTTTAACCACCATGATCTTAGAACAAACATAATGTTTAAGTTATGTATCAAGTTAAGTATCACTGGAGAAACCTTCACTTTTACAATGAATCCACTATACAAAGACTTCCAACGGAAAATAAAAATGACCATCCTCTATACAGGCCATATCTAAGGACATGTATTTATTAATATGGGCACAAATTCTTCTGTACCAACGAGCCATCAGTGCAGGAAAACTGGACCAAGTGAGATGAAGTCGAGTGAGATTACTCCAAAAAAGTAATAAACTGAATTTGATTATTTTTAAACAAACGTCAATCAGATAAGCAGAATGCAATCAGTATTTATTCAAACACAGTTCTTAAAATTCCATTTACATTAAATGTTAAATGTAAAAACATATTTATTTGGTAATCCTGTGTATACCAGAGAAAGGTAATTAAAAACATACATGTCATTGGCATTAGATCAGATTGGACCCAGAGGGATCCTGGAGGTTTCCAGTGTACACTGCTCTTCAGATTTCCCAGAGGGAATATGTGTCTCACCCAGGAGCTAGCCCACGGTTCTCTATGCTACATTGTGAGGGAAAACATAAGTCATATTAAAGGGCATTTAAGAAAAGATCCTATAGATGTCATTTCATATAACTGTATACAAAGGGAAAACTACAAAATGATCTGCAGTGAAGAGACCAGAGCCGAAGAAATTAAACAAAATAAAAAAAATCTTTAGAAACTGCAACTTAATTAAAATAAATATATTGTGCACATTTAGACTATTATGGAAAATAAAATAATAAACAAAAATGTCTTCAGCAGTGCAGTACTGCATATTTACTTTTTTCATGCATGCAGAAATCAGTACATGTACACGCAATCCCCTATATCACATGGCACAATAATTGGGAGTTTTTTTTGGGGGGGGGGGGAGTTAAGGCTAAAAAACATTTTTAGAATCTATTGCGTAAAATGAAATATTACTTTTTTCTCTATAAAATACCTATTCAAAGCCATGCAGTGTCTACCACCACCCTTAAGAATGAAAAACACAGACTGAGCATGCCTAAGCCAGTGACTCAGGAAGGAGTGATAAGAAATGAATGGAGGGTTTGGCTTTGCACAGATACATGTCTGGTTAAGAATTACATAGAAAGGCAAGCTTTAATAAGCATTTTTGAGGTACTGGATCTTCATATTTGCCAATATTCCCCAAAATAAGCCATATTACGTTCATGCCTGCTTTACAAAAACCACTTTCAATGGAAAGGCCTTTGTCTTACCTGCAAACATCCACCTATGAGTATTCAGATATCAAGGGTATAGAAGGTCCCACTATGCAAATCACACAAGCCAACAGTCATCATTCCAGTTACTGCAAAACTGCACGCAGCAATAGAGTTTATGATAATAAGGCACTTGATTGACAGCTGAAGTGAATTCCTAATGATGAAAGACCTAGGACTTCGCATAAATAACAGATTTAAGGGGCACTCCCAACTAGTGAGCTTTTCGGATGATTAATCACTTGAAATAATACTAACAATACTAACTAATACTAACAAAAAATTCAGAATATCTTTTTTTCATCAGGCACCAGGCACTGTAATTGTCATGCAATACAAGTTTTGTACAATTGTATCATTGTATGGGTGGGCCCTTTAATTTAA
Organism: Hymenochirus boettgeri; assembly: GCA_019447015.1. Lineage (NCBI taxonomy): Eukaryota > Metazoa > Chordata > Amphibia > Anura > Pipidae > Hymenochirus > Hymenochirus boettgeri. The sequence continues at coordinate 55,632,844 of CM033470.1, read as the reverse complement.
TCCACAGTTCTCTAAGAGCAAACTAGACAGGCTAAGCAATAGGGGATTATTCACTTCACAGGATCAAGCTGCCCATTCATGTGACTTTCCTTACTAATTACCAATACATTCTACTGGAACCTGACGGTAATATGTAAAGAGTTGCAAACACACTTCTCTGATCCTATATTCTGTATATGGGCTAGACTGCGGCAATTTTGACCACATTTTGTAATCTAATTGTGCGTGCGGCCCTACTGCCTATGTTGCATTCACATCCGATTCTGGAACACAATCAATCACCATTGTCTGTGCGAATCACATTCATTTCAGTATCTGGACAGTTCAAGACAACACAACCTCAGGTAACTGCTAACAATGCAATGTGATATCCTGTGTGTTGCAGTGGGTCCTCAGCCTGAGGATCAATTACACAGGTAATTACACATTACTACAATCAATATTGTCTTCTTACGGTGACCATAAAATAGGCTGATTTAATGTACAATCCGACATTTTCACTGATTGTCTGAAACCTTTCTTTCAATAGCCTTAACGGTGAATATCAGTAAATAAGAAAACTGTGCTGATAAATCCGCTATTAAAATCAATCTTTGTAGAATATACTTTATTAGTTTTACCATGTATTACTCTTTTTACATGCAGCCCTCTCAGTAATCTGAGTCATTTCATTTCTTTCCTTTAACTATCTTTAAGTACAGTTGGTTTAGCTCAAATTGGAACAGTGCCTGTTGACAAAACCAGCCGTCTTCAGTGTTCCACTATAGCTAACAATGTTTTATCATGTTCATTATTGGATTTTCCCAATCTTATTATGCGAATTAGATCGTAATATCAATCATAATTACGATCGCGAAAGTCCGTTTTTTTAAGGGCATGTCCACCCCAAAACTGGCCCCACTGTTTAAAAAAATCCATACCTTACATCTTAACTCCAAATGGTTCTCCTGCAGTGCCTTTTCAAAATCCAGGAAAGTGAAGAGTAGAAGCTTCATCCGGTGCCTGTTTCTTCCATAACCTCAGCAAGGACTGACACATGTGCAGGGGAGCCCTTCCCCCACCCCACGCCCTCCGACCATTCGGATCCATCCTCTGCAGCCGTGAAAAGCTTTAAGGTAGGTACCCCCTGCCTACCCCCAACCACCAAAATATTTCTTTAAAAAAATGTTTAGATCGATCACAGTCCCTTCTCTCCCACAGTGTCTCCATTGAAAGCAGCCACGTCTGTGATTGGCTGCCTTTCAGACAATCACAGACACGGCTACCGGTCTGGCCCCTCTCTGTAACTTCCTGCAAGCAGGGAGCCAGGGGGAGGCACCGTGGGAGTGTAAGGGCTGTAAGAATCGATCTATACATTTTTCGAAAGAAATATATCAGCGGTTGGGGGTGGGCAGGGGGTTAAAAATTTGTTTTCAGGGTGGACATGCCCTTTAAGTCAATCGGTTAAATGAGTGTAGTATTCTCTGAAGTTCCGATTAAATGTAAATGTAATGTAGCCTCACAATAGACGACATTAGTTATTCATCACCAAACAAATTGAATGTTGAACAAAATGTATGGTGCATGAATTGGTCAGTTTATGATCGCAATAACGCTTTGTAGTGTATGGCCACCTTCACATAATAAAGGCCAACAGCAATTCTCTTTTAGAAACGTCTAATCCTCATAGCACTGGGATTGGTCTTTTCAATCCATACACACAGCCACTAATTAGCAAATCACATTAGATTCATTTATCAGTTATTTCTTTGATTGGCTTTACAGGTTTAGGGCAGATGTGATAATAAAGGAATCTAATAATAAACTGTAAAGTATCCCCTAAAATTTAAAAGATTCTCCAGTGATCCCTAGAACAGTGGTGGCAGCCACTTGGCCACAGACCGGTACTAATTCATGGATCATTTGGTACTGGGATCATCTGTACAGTTTTACACACATTATACTCACTATAACAATGGCCAGTTTAAAGGACAACTAAAGCCTCAGAACAACACTGAACCAGAAGGCAGAACACCTTGATATAAAGCCAGTAATCAGTGTCTTACCTCTCATTTTGATATGAGTGCTGGGAAATTTACCTAAATAATATATGGTTTTTGCTTAACATCACAGCATTCTAATGTCACACAGTCTGGTCAACGACCATTATGTTCTGCCCATGCTCAGTCCTTAGCTATGGCAGAAATTGTTACAGTTGGTCACACCCATTAATAATCTCTAGCCAATACTTTTACAGGACAGATAAAGCAAGAAAGCATGTGACTGAGGTAAGGAGGTGTGGTCTGGCACTGCACAAACACACAGATACTTCATCCAGTTCTTAACAGGCTTACATTTACTATAATACGATTTACTGAAATGGTATTTTATAGCTATTGATGTACTTAGGGGGGTTATTTTCAGATTCTGGAGTATAGAAAATTGGGTTTAGTTTTCCTTTAAGAACAATTGCTTAAAGGGCATCTATAGCGAAAAATATGTTATTTTAAATTGCATTACTTGCATTACTGGAAACTATAATTCTTCTCAACCACCACTGATCATTTTTTTTCTTGATCTGCCCCCAATTTCTTTAGATATCCAATATAAAACGTCTTATATTTCAGCTGTCAATCAAGTTCCAGGTCGGATGGAATTGGTTAAAAGAGGTTAAAGAGTGGTTAAAAGAGGGATGGGGGATACTGCTCTTAAACAAAATGTGTGCTGGATTGAAGGCATGCAGCAACACACACAAATCAGAGTAAGTGCTACTTATAAGTATTCAATTATAGATTCTCCCGTATCGCTCACTACCTTCATGCTCATAACCTATTGGATCCTTTGCAATCTGGATTCCGTCCTGCACATTCAACTGTGATGGCCATGTGTAAGGTTGTGAATGATCTGCAGGTTTCAAAGGCCAATGGTAACTTTTCTATTCTTATCATCCTTGACCTCTCCTCTGCTTGTGAAACAGTCGATCATTCTCGAACATGAGTTTGAGCCGAACTATTCGAATTTGAACGAATTTGGACTTCTCGAACTAGACCATGAAATTGAAACAATATTTAACAACTATTATTGTTTTGTGTTGGTAGGTTTATGGCTAAAGCCAAACTAGCAGACAGCACAGAAATATAACAAATCTGTACACATTCAGCCTCTCTCATTAGGTAGAAATCAGGGGCTGTGGCAAATGTCATCCACTAAAATTATAAAATTACCAAAGGAACAAGGAGCACCACACACACACACACATACACACACATACACACACGGCAAAATAAATAGGGTAAATATCCAAGTAATTAAAGGGTAACTGTTGTCTCCAATTCTTCCAAACTAGTAGGAATTATATAAAAAGCCTTCCATCGTACCTTCAAAATAAAACCAAAATCACATCTCTAGATAAAATTAGTGAGAAGTTATTGCTGGAAAGGTTCAGCAATATTACTTTCTGCTTGAACTCTTCCTGTTTTCAGCCATGTGACCAGCTTGTAGTCATGTGACCAACCTGTCTGCATTAATAGACTCCCCTTCTCCACTGTCAATTTACCCCCCAGCTACTTCCTGATTTCCCCAGCATTAAAGGACAACTCCACCCTCATAAGAACATCTTTTAGAAAGAATGGCCTCTTTAAAATATGTTGATATATCATAGTTTGTCCTATGAATTCATTACTGTATGCCTGCTATGCTTTTGGATGCCTCATGGAAACTGAGCCATTTAGATACCTGTACTGAGCCTGTACTGAGCCTGGGCATGCTCATAAGAGGCAGAGAGGGGATTAACATTCAGTCATTGGCTGTGATGTCAACTGTCAAATCCATAACTGACAGTTACTAAATAGAAGAACCAGGAAGCAGAAAAAGGGAAATCAGGACATTGTGCAGGATTTCAAACTATTACCGTTTAGGTTTTTTGGGGGATGATTTCCCGGTATGTAAGTTTTCATTTTCGCTCTGGACTTGCCCTTTAAGTCTTAACTGAGCATGCTTCTCCCCCGGGGCAGAGAGGCTAGCAGAGGTAAGGGGATGTCACTCAACCTACTGGAAGCAGGAAGTTTGAACATTCACCTCAATATCATTTCTCACAGGGTGAAGCCAGAAATGTGATTGTCGGCTCGTTATAAAGAAAACACTGCAATCTTTTATTTAACCCTAACTTGTTTGGAGACCACAGTTGCCCTTTAAAAACCAGAGTGTTGAACATAATTATTAATAAACAGGGCGTTGTATCCAGTTATCAACAAACAGGGCGTTGTATCCAGTTATTAATAAAAAGGGCGTTGTACCCAGTTATAAATAAACAGGGTGTTGTACCCAGTTATTAATAAATAGGGCGTTGTATCCAGTTATTAATAAACAGGGAGTTGTATCCAGTTATCACATTGTACCCAGTTATTAATAAACAGGGCGTTGTATCCAGTTATCGATAAACAGGGTGTTGTATCCATTTATTAATAAACAGGGCGTTGTATCCCGTTATCAATAAACAGGGCATTGTATCAATAAACAGGGCGTTGTATCCAGTTATTAATAAACAGCGCGTTGTATCCAGTTATCAATAAACAGGGTGTTGTATCCAGTTATCAATAAACAGGGCATTGTATCGTTAGTAGCAAACAGGGCGTTGTATCCAGTTATCATAAACAGGCGTTGTATCCAGTTATCAATAAACAGGGTATTGTATCCAGTTATTAATAAACAGGGGCGTTGTATCCAGTTATCAATAAACAGGGTATTGTATCCAGTTATTAATAAACAGGGCATTGTATCCAGTTATCAATAAACAGGATATTGTATACAGTTATTAATAAACAGGGCGTTGTAGTGTGTTGTATGCAGTTATTAATAAACAGGACGTTGTATCCAGTTATCAATAAACAGGGTATTGTATCCAGTTATTAATAAACAGGGCATTGTATCCAGTTATTACGTTGTACCCATTTATTAATAAACAGGGCTTTGTATCCAGTTATCAATAAACAGGGTGTTGTACCCAGTTATTAATAAACAGGGCGTTGTACCCAGTTATTAATAAACAGGGCTTGTACCCAGTTATTAATAAACAGGGTGTTGTACCCAGTTATTAATAAACAGGGCGTTGTACCCAGTTATTAAGAAACAGGGCGTTGTACCCAGTTATTAATAAACAGGGCGTTGTACCCAGTTATTAAGAAACAGGGCGTTGTACCCAGTTATTTATAAACAGGGCGTTGTACCCAGTTATTAATAAACAGGGCGTTGTACCCAGTTATTAAGAAACAGGGCGTTGTATCCAGTTATCAATAAACAGGGCGTTGTACCCAGTTATTAATAAACAGGGCCTTGTATCCAGTTATCAATAAACAGGGCGTTGTATCCAATTATTAATAAACAGGATGTTGTACCCAGTTATCAATAAACAGGGCGTTGTACCCAGTTATTAATAAACAGGGCGTTGTACCCAGTTATAAATAAACAGGGTGTTGTACCCAGTTATTAATAAATAGGGCGTTGTATCCAGTTATTAATAAACAGGGAGTTGTATCCAGTTATCACATTGTACCCAGTTATTAATAAACAGGGCGTTGTATCCAGTTATTAAGAAACAGGGTATAGTATCCAGTTATCAATAAACAGGGCGTTGTACCCAGTTATTAATAAACAGAGCGTTGTACCCAGTTATTAATAAACAGGGCGTTGTACCCAGTTATTAATAAACAAGGCGTTGTATCCAGTTATCAATAAACAGGGTGTTGTACCCAGTTATTAATAAACAGGGCGTTGTACCCAGTTATCAATAAACAGGGTGTTGTATCCAGTTATCAATAAACAGGGCGTTGTACCCAGTTATTAATAAAGAGGGCATTGTACCCAGTTATCAATAAACAGGGCATTGTATCCAGTTATCAATAAACAGGGCGTTGTACCCAGTTATTAATAAACAGGGCATTGTACCTAGTGATTAATAAACAGGGTGTTGTATCCAGTAATCAACAAACAGGGCATTGTATCCAGTTATTAATAAACAGGGCGTTGTATCCAGTTATTACGTTGTACCCAGTTTTTAATAAACAGGGCGTTGTATCCAGTTATCAATAAACAGGGTGTTGTATCCAGTTATCAATAAACAGGGCATTGTATCGTTAGTAACAAACAGGGCGTTGTATCCAGTTATCAATAAACAGGGCGTTGTATCCAGTTATTAATAAACAGTGTGTTGTATCCAGTTATTAATAAACAGGGCATTGTATTCAGTTATTATGTTGTACCCATTTATTAATAAACAGGGCTTTGTATCCAGTTATCAATAAACAGGGTGTTGTACACAGTTATTAATAAACAGGGCGTTGTACCCAGTTATTAAGAAACAGGGCGTTGTACCCAGTTATTAATAAACAGGGCGTTGTACCCAGTTATTAATAAACAGGGCATTGTACCCAGTTATTAATAAACAGGGCGTTGTACCCAGTTATTAATAAACAGGGCGTTGTACCCAGTTATTAATAAACAGGGCGTTGTACCTAGTTATTAATAAACAGAGCGTTGTACCCAGTTATTAATAAACAGGGCGTTGTACCCAGTTATTAAGAAACAGGGCGTTGTACCCAGTAATTAATAAACAGGGCGTTGTACCCAGTTATTAATAAACAGGGCATTGTACCCAGTTATTAATAAACAGGGCATTATACCCAGTTATTAATAAACAGGGCGTTGTACCCTTGCAGTTTATCCATGTGCCATGTGCTTCCGGCCAAAATATCAACCAACTGATAAACCAATTGGCAAGCTGTCGGATTGAGTAATTAATTGAACGATTGGCCCAGGGAAGAAGGATCAGGGCTTAAACAAAAATACATACAATGAAAGGTAAAACTAGTAATTCTGATCGGTTTGCATAAGTTAATCAAAACCTGTGTATGGGCATCTATTCGATTGTCCACCAATATCTACCGAGCAAATTCCGGTCGGAAATCTTCCTGACAATCCCATTCACAGCCACATTATCTTGGGCAGATTTCAAGATGGGTTCTGACATTTGAATGGAACTTACCAATCAAGTTTCAATCAGGAAGTACAAATTGTCTGCCCCATCTTGCAGGCATCGAGCAGAGGTGATCGGGGAGGTGATTTAATCCTTAAGTTCCCCTTTAAAGTTTTCCAAGAGTTAAGGCCAACCACTAATCTCCTGCTAGGAAGGAAGGAATCAGGACAGTAGGTCACAAGTAGTCACTGTCCTGTTGTTGACTTTTTTGATTGGCTTCGTGGGATACAGTTTATTCTGTTACAGAAAAAATTCCTGAGCATTTATTTGCCTTGGAAACATGCAACCTTGGCCTGAATTCAACGATTCTTACAGATAACTGGAAAATAGTTTAATAAGATTGTAAAATAAATCACAAAAATGTTGAATAATCACATATTTACTATACTGTAAATGATACGATGTGATTACATCTTGTATTGACAAACCCTTATCTATCTATTTAATACTTTATGGGCTACATTTTCTAACTTCCAAAACATTGTTAGTAATGTTATTGCTGGAGTAGATTGAGCTGGTCTGATAAACAGGGTACACACTAACCGATACATACAGATAACAGGGTACACACTAACCGATACATACAGATAACTGGGTACACACTAACCGATACATACAGATAACAGGGTACACACTAACCGATACATACAGATAACTGGGTACACACTAACCGATGCATACAGATAACTGGGTACACACTAACCGATACATACAGATAACTGGGTACACACTAAGCGATACATACAGATAACTGGGTACACACTCACCGATACATACATATAACTGGGTACACACTAACCGATACATCAGATAACTGGGTACACAATAACCGATACATACATATAACTGGGTACACACTCACCGATACATACAGATAACTGGGTACACACGGACTAACGTACTACAAACTGGTACACATCACCGATACATACATAAACTGGGTACACACTAACCGATACATACAGATAACTGGGTACACAATAACCGATACATACATATACTGGGTACACACTCACCGATACATACAGATAAACTACTGGGTACACACTAACCGATACATACAGATAACTGGGTACACACTCACCGATACATACATATAACTGGGTACACACCTAACCGATACATACAGATAACTGGGTACACACATAACCGATACATACATATAACTGGGTACACACTCACCGATACATACAGATAACTGGGTTTACACAGATAACCGATACATACAGATAACTGGGTACACACTCACCGATACATACAGATCTGGTTACAACCTAACCATACATCAGATAACTGGGTAACACAATAACCGATACATCATACTACTGGTACACACTCAACCGATACATACAGATACTGGGTACACCAATAACCGATACATACAGATAACTGGGTACACACTCACACACTCACCGATACATACATATAACTGGGTACACACTAACCGATACATACAGATAACTGGGTACACACTCACCGATACATACAGATAACTGGGTACACACTCACCGATACATACATATAACTGGGTACACACTCACCGATACATACAGATAAATGGGTACACACTAACCGATACATACATATAACTGGGTACACACTAACCGATACATACAGATAACTGGGTACACACTAACCGATACATACATAACTGGGTACACAATAACCGATACATACCATATACTGGTACACACTCACCGATACATACAGATAAATGGGTACACACTAACCGATACATACAGATAACTGGGTACACACTCACCGATACATACAATATAACTGGGTACACACTAACCGATACATACAGATAACTGGGTACACACTCACCGATACATACAGATCCTTGCTTAAAACATAGTATTTTAATCACAATTCTTTAAAAACATTTTCTGCCATAATACTTATATCATAATAATATTGTTCAGATGGCCATGGGAGGAAGAAAGTTAATATGATGGAATGTCTACTTCAGAATCATACACACAGCAGACTGTAATCTTGCCAGTGATACCATAATACATAAATAGAAAGTATTTCCTATGTGTAGGGCTGAATTAACACCAGAATTATACCAGAAGTGCCTGACACTCAAACCTGCTCACTTGGATTATGCCATTTAACCCTTCCCATTCTCTCACCTACTCCATTATCATCATGTTCCAAATTACCTTGCTCGTCATCTGCCTAGTTTAAATAAATACTCAAATCTACACCCCCCAGAGGACCCAATAGAGGACCACATGATTGATTTTGATTTTCTGATGCCTCCAATCAATCTTTTCGTCCCATTTGGACGTACGAACGGTCGGTCATCGGTTGTGTTCGGCCGCAAAACACACCTGATAATTCGTCCCGACCAAACACTCAAATGTCGGTCAGTCAGGCCGAATTATTGTATGGTGTGTACACACATGCCATCGTGGGTCCTCACGAACATTAGTTTCAGCCAATAATCGGCCCGTGTATGGGCCCTTTATCGGCCGAAACGGCCGTTAGGTCGGGGATCGTTGTAACACAGTTTCCAATGCCCTGGGCTCTATTGTTCCCTTATCCACCCACTGCCTTAGTCGTAAAATGGCTTACGGATCAGATTAAAAGATGAAAAGGCAATCCCGTATAGCTGAACGGCACTGGCGCAAGAGCAACAAAAATAAAGACTTTCTAGAATTTAAAGGGTATGTCCATCCCTTAGAAAAACTTTTAATATGATAAGCAGGACCCCTTAAAACGTAATATCTAAATTGGTTAATATTGTTAAATATGCTCCCAGACAGAGATCTCAGACTTACCAGCTCCTCGATCCACCGCCACGGCTCTCTTGCTCTCGTGTGTAAGGCAGTCAGTCACGGCAGTGACAGTGATGTCACGGCTAATGGCTGACTGCCCTTCCAGGACGAGCCTCCACTGCTGCTGCTCGGGAATGGAAATAGAACAGAGCAGTGGAGAGGGAGGATTTTGAACATGTAATTATGATATATGTCTGGGAGCATATTTAGTAACATTAACCAATTTGAAACTTGTATTTTAAGGGTCTTTTCTAAGGGGTGGACATACCCTTTTAAAAGTGCTCTTTACCGGATCAGAAGTGCTTTGTCCTTTTGCCAAACAACACTACTTCTCTTTCCTCATATCCACTCCCAGCTACTCCCTGTGTATCGGCTGATGAAATAACCTCATATTTCACAGAAAAAATTGAAAACATCAGAAATATTTTATCCAGCTCATCCTAGCTACTCCCTACAGCTTCCAACCACCACCACTGCACCGCCTAACCTCCCTTCATTGCTCACCCCCTCCATCTATACCCCTACCACTGCATTGTCTCGCCTCCGTTCATTGGCTACTCCCTCTATTTGCCCCCTAACGAGCTTCACCACTATAACAGAACAAGTACTCTTCTCACTATCAGTCCCCTCTTATCTCATACCCCACCTCTCCTCTTTCTGCATTCCAGCCCTAACCTCTCTCTTTAACTTGTCCCTATCCACTGGTATTTTTCCCTCCTCATTTAAACATGCCGTTGTATCCCCTATACTTAAAAAACCCTCCCTGGACCCATCAGCTCTTTCCAGCTACCGGCCTGTCTCCCTTCTCCGTTTTGCTTCCAAACTGCTGGAAAAAAATGTCTATGCTGACCTGGTTCGCCACCTCGCTAATAATTTTCTTTTTGACCACCTCCAGTCAGGCATCAGCCCTAAGCACTTCACGGAAACTCGCTAAAGTGACCAAAGTAAATCTAAGGGTCACTACCCTTTGCTTATTCTTCTTGATCTGTCCTCTGCTTTTGATACTTTTGATCACCCTCTACTTCTTCAGACCCTGGCCTCTTTAGGTATCCAGGACACTTGACTTTCTTGGCTATCTTCCTATCTCTCTGGTAGAACCTTTTGTATTTTACACTACTCCACTTCTTGCCCCCTCCCTGTGGGGGTGCCACAAGGCTCTGTAATTGGTACTCTTTCTTTTCTTCATTTACACCTATGGCTTTGGACAAGTCATTACCTCATTTGGATTTCAGTATCACCTGTATGCAGATGATACACAAATTTACATCTCTGTCACAAATCTCCCTACACTAACATCCCAGGTCCCTGACTGCCTTAGTCAACAGTTAGGCAGGAAATGAGGCTATTGCTAGATGGGTTGTACTGGATGGACATATGTCTTTATTTAACCTCAAATACTATACTATACTAAAATCCTAGTTCATGCGCTAATCATATCCCGGCTAGACTAATGCAACACACTCCTGTGTGGTTTACCGAACTAAACGCTGCTGCCCGGCTCATTCATTTCTTCTCTCACTTCTCTAATGCCTCTCCTCTCTGTCAGTCCCTCTACTGGATTTCCATCAGGCAAAGAATCCAATTCAAGCTGCTTACCCTATCCTATAAAGCACTATCCAATACAGCCCCATACATTTCAGAGCTTATCTACAGATACAGTCCCAGATGCAACCTCTGCTCTGCAAATGATATCCTCTTCTCATCCACCCTGGTCACCTCTTTCCATGCCCGCATTCAGGACTTTGCTCGTGCTGTGCCTCTACTCAGGTACTCCCTTCCTCCGTCTGTCCGTCACTCACCGTCCCTTAATACCTTCAAATGTAACCTTAAAACCCATCTCTTCAGGCAAGCATATAACCTGGTCTAAACATTACCCCTCTCACTGTCCCAACCTGATCCTAACCGCCTCTCACACTCCACGGCCAATCTACTTACAGCCTACCGATTCCTGTCACCTTATGACTCAACCCCATTTCCTCTAGACTGTAAGCTCTTTGGGCAGGGCCTTCTTATTGTACCACGGTATTGCTGTAAGTAAATCATCACTCTCTTTACTTATATTGTGTATTACCTGTGTATGTAATATGGATGACTTTGAATAATATGTATTACCTTGTATATAATGTATGACTATGTAATTGTAAAGTGCCACGGAAGATGTTGGTGCTATATAAATTCATAATAATAATAAAAATCTAGTGCTGCAAAATTTTACACTGAATATACATAGCAACCTAATAGACATAACGAACTAAAGATGTATGCCATCAACTTCAACCCTTTTACCTTATTTACCCTTAGCTTTATCTACCTATTTGGCTATGACCTCAGATGTTTCTGTCCAACCCTACGGGAACGTCTAAATCCATCAGCCCACGTTTGACTGGATAAATACGCTTTTCATAAAAAAGAAGAAACTCTTAGATTCATAGATATCAAGATAAAACCCTTAGATGTCATAAATAATAAATGTTATATGTGCATTAGGTAACTGCCACAGGGGATTTGTCCAACCTTGTCAACTGAACCCTGTGGGAATTGTGTCCCTGCTTTAACCACTTTCTTCTTATTGATGTTTGGGTGTGGAATACAGGGTAATGGCTCGATACCCAAAATTTTAAAAAATGAGCCTACAATCACATCTCTCTGTCTGGCGCCTGTGAGACATTACATTGGGGTGAATGTTCAAACTTTCTACTTCAAGTAGGTTCAGTAACATCACCTGACCTCTGCCCTGCCCGTCCGCCCCAGGGGAGAAGCATGCTCAGTTAAGACTTAATGCTGGGGAAATCAGGAAGTTCCTGGGGAAAAAATTGACAGTTGAGAAGGGAAGCCTATTAATGCAGGTTGAGGCTGGTCACATGACTACAAGCTAGTCACATGGCTGAAAACAGGAAGTGTTCAAGCAGGAAGTAATATCGCTGAATCTTTCCAGCAATAACTTCTCACAAATTCTATCTAGAGATGTGATATAGGTTTTATTTTGAAGGTGTGATGGAAGGCTTTTTATATAATTCTTACTAATTTGCAAAAATTCGAGACCACAGTTACCCTTTAAAGAGTAATGCTGGTCAATCTCCTAATGCTTCCCTTACGCATCTCCATTAAACAGAGCCTGTAAACCCTTTGGTTGAGATTTAGCGCTCTGCTTTAATTCAATATGTGCTTTACCTGCGTGGGTAGAACCTGAAAGGTGTTCAAAAGATGCGCAAAAATATGCGCAATATTAAATTTCTATTTTCAATGCCCCTTTAGGGCATATCTTCAAGGCCAGGGTAACACAAAATAGCAATACCATGCTTTTACCGCAATGGCAGATCATTAGGTTATAAACATGGCAGTATAATACAAAAAGAGTACACTGGTTTTATATCTAAATCTAGATTGTAAGCTCTATGGGGCAGGGACCTCTTTCCTCATGTCGCATGGTTTAAGCACTTGAATACTTATAAATCTACAGAATTATTTATGTATCAATAATATACATATAATAAATGTATTTTATTTATATTTTTGTCCCCTTTGTATGACTTTTTGTATTCTAATATTGCACAGCGCTGCATCCCAGGTGGCTCTATATAAATAAACATATATATACATACATACATACATTGGCCACTCTTCTATAAATAGACCCCTTAAGAGTTTTATACACACAGGGAGATTCAATAAAAGTTCTTATCGTTTAAAATGGTGCTAATTTAGCCCCAACCAATCAGATCTTATTTAACATTTGAATGCTAACATCTGATTGGTTGAGGCAAAATTAGCACCATTTTAAACAATAAGAACTTTTATTGAATAACCCTGATAATTTTTTAAATGAAAGAAATCCCAAAATATAACTTAAAACAGTGATTATGGAATCCTGCAGTCCAAGGACAATGCCTTCCCCAAGGTCGCTGGACAACAGTGGATGCAGTCACATGTGTGTCATTGGGTCAAGAGCTCTCCTGGCTGTTGGCCCAATGACAGGAGAGGGATGGGATTTCTGGGTAGAGTTGTGTTTTAGTCTTAAATTTAGGACACCAGCTACTTGGATACACCAAGGGACTCTCAATCATAAAGCTATGTTATATAATAACCGAAGGCTGTAAATATAGGAGTGCCACTTAATTCATCACTTCCCACAGTGTGGGAGGGGTTGGAGAGGTGCGTGCGGGAGGATCCGTGCGGTGGGGGACACACACGAGGTGCGTGCGGTGGGGTTTGCTAGTTATTGTATAACCAAAGCAAAGTGACACATAGCCTGTGGATTGTCTTACAGGGAAGTGTGATAGATATGCAGTATGTCAGCAGATAATCACTGTATTATTAGTTTGTAAGCAGATGCCTTCCTTCTACTCTCAAATTGAAATTGGGGGCTAAACCAAAACATCCCAATTTCCCAAAATCACAATGGCGGAAGATATGAACAACATGTTTTATATTTCCAATGAACTGTGATCTGATGTACATTCCATCTGACACACATCAAGACTAAATGTAAATGTTCGAGTCCAGATTCCGTAGGCTAATACTTACATTTATGAATTTTGCCCTGAGAAAATCAATTGAAAACAGCTGTATGTAGATTCTTGCTTAAGCTTCTTTTTCGGTATTGCTGACATTGTTAAATCATGCATGTGTGTTCCCTGGGGATCTATGATCCCAATACAGTTTCTTGGACTTCATGATAAGCTTCAAGGAATCTCTATAGCACATTTTTACTTATAGTCTGGAAACTGCTGCTTTAAAGGGCAAGTCCACTCAAAAAAACTTTGTTCTAAAATGCAAAGATAAAGGGAGATTGAGATTCAATATTTGGTCCAGGTAGCTATACCATGGTGCAGTAAGTCTTTTACACCCTATGTTGCTTTACGATTCCATCTTTACAGCTTCTGCGTGAATTTAAGACCTGTTTTTTTTTTTTGAAGTCGGTAAAAATGTCCCACTAATCCAGTCTTAAAACATACTGCATTGCCTGCACCACATTCACTTGAAACGTGAGTATTTCTAAACCCACGCTAACGCCTTGTAACATTGCAAATGGATAAGTAAGGGTTAAGAACAGTAAATAGCGGTAGAGGCCATTTTCACATCACCCTGTATAGTCTTTCTTTACAGAAATAACTGCAATTACTTTCCCCTCTTCCCAGCTCACTGAGCTCACTGAGCTCAGGCGCGGTCAGTTGTGCTTCATCCTGGATGAAAAAGGGATTCTCTGTCCAGCTACTTTGTTCTAAGGGGAGTAAAAATGGAAAGTATCCAGGCTTTCTGTAGAGAAAAATGTTATTGACTTTAAACAGGTTTATCTTTAGTTAGGAATGACATTGAAAGACAAGTGATAGATTGCTTTAATCTACAGTGTTAATGCTACATATTCATTTGAAGACATTCAATCAGACATGAACGCCAAATTAGGATAATGTTTTCCACGTCCGTGCTGTAATGTTAGTTGAAAATGATGGGACGAGGTGTTTTTACAAACATGTATGGCTAGTGTATGGCCGATGTGTGGCTAGTCTTTGGCCAATGTATGGCTAGTGTTTGGTCAGTGTATGGCTAGTGTATGACCAATGTATGGTTAATGAATGGTCAAGCCATTCAGTTTAAGTTAGGCAATGACATGAAAAATCGCCCCTTATTAACCCGATCATCCAATTATCTAGACTAACAGGCAACCAAAATCGGTAGCGACACCATACAACATTTACGGCCAACCAACCAATACATGGTGATATCGGTAAGAAATATGGTAAAGTGTGAACCCAGCCATCATTCTCGGTCTAGCACCATATCTGGTAGGAGAACAATATCTGAAAGTTCTAAGCTTGTAAAACGTGTCCATTCTAGAACACAGCTCAGTCATTATGGGACCTGTAAATGTAAACATTTATTTATCCGTGTAAATATTTAAGTATACATTAGAATGTTGTACTAAGTTAGAGATGTTTATCTCTAATTGTGTTAAGGGTTTTATTACATTGTAAAGATTATTTGTCTTTCTGATACTGATTAGTCCTGTTGGTCTTGTAGGCTAATAAACGTTTAGATGATATGGGTAGAATCCTATCTTCTGCATTCAAATAGAACTTACTGCAATTCGTGCCACATGTCACTAATCATTTACTTCAGTGGGGAAAAGGTTATGGATTCTATTATGGGGGAGAGATTCAGGCAATCTGGGAGGAAAATGGGATTGTGGTGTAAAAGGATTTTAATGTAACCAGGCAGAGTAATGTAGACCATACACATTTACGTAATAACGTTTCAGGAGAACACAGACGCCCTTTGTCAGTAAAATGTCTGAGTTCCCCCAAAACATTATTACGTGGAATCCCTATAATAAATGGGTTAAGGACCTTTTTGCTTCAAGGTATGTGTGCGTTTCCTACTTTGTATTTGCTATACACTAAAGACGTGTCAGGACGTCTGGATACCAGCACCACACAATCACAATAGCACCATCAAGGTTCGGACCACAGCCTTGATCAATCATTTTGAAAATCTGCGGATGACAGATTTATATTCATGACAACAGACACAAAGATAATAACAATATTACGATGGACTGTGGCAGCACAATGACTGAAGGTTTCTACAGCCCAGCCAGTCAATCTGCCATGGTGCTGGTAAAAGTGATGTTCAGGCTCCTGTTAATTTAATAGGATTTTAAGTCCCATTCGAAGCCCTGCACATGGCTTGCCTCCCAGGCTGATATCATTTATCCTAGGATGTGGCAACCATATGATACTTGGGGCCTATTCAGTACGAATAGTCTTAATCTACAGCAACCAATCAGATGTTGTCAAAGGCTTTTCTAACTGTAATAGACCAGTAAATAGACCAACTGTAATAGACTGTATTAGACCATCTGATTGGTTTTGGCAAAAAAACCTTAGAGTCTCAGACAAAAGTTTGCACCTCTTATTAAATAAGCCTGAATGGCTGAGTGGCACTTCAGACAATGTAAGTGGACAGAACATAAAAGATACTAATGTTCTAAAGCAAATATGAAAACAATATGTTGATATTGTGATATTCCCAAGAGACTGGGACCTGTTTAAAGTGCTTTTATTTATTCACTCATGTGCAAAACCAGCTTGATAAAGGCCTAAGGCGTAGGCCGAAGCGTTGCTGGTTTTGCGCTTGAGTGAATAAATAAAAGCACTTTAAAACAAGTCCCAGTGTGCACTATTATATGGATAGATATATATGAAGAATCACAAATTGGTAGCACCAGGCAAATTGAATACCGACAGTTGGTCAATATATATATATATTTAGTTGTACCCCTTTTTGTGACACTTGGGGGATGTAATAAAAGGTGCAAAGGTTTGCCCATGCTATTAATCTGCAACAACCAATAAAATGTTATTTAACTGCAGTAACCCAG
This sequence comes from Hymenochirus boettgeri, assembly GCA_019447015.1. Lineage (NCBI taxonomy): Eukaryota > Metazoa > Chordata > Amphibia > Anura > Pipidae > Hymenochirus > Hymenochirus boettgeri. Next base: position 55,615,671 of record CM033470.1, on the reverse strand, counting down.
TAAAAAGCCAACATCTGATAGGCCAATGTAAATTAATTGCACAAGCAAAACATTGCATCTCTTACAGCATCAGCCCCTTGACCAGCAGGTCCATCTGCACTATGGTCTATGGTAAATCCATCACTGGGAAAGCCCATACACATACAGTATAACTGCATTGGTTGCCTGACAGCCATGAGAGCACAGAACTATTATTAACCAGCAGAGATTCTGTAGATAATCACACGGCATCTGTTGTTTATTATTAGGAAATTAGATAAATATGAGTTAGCGGTGAGCATGGTTATAGTGTATATTACTGGAATCAATTCTCAGAAATGCTGGCAGAACATTGATAAACTCACAGCATGATCTCCCCCCTAACAACATTCAGCTATCAATGGGATCCTGGAATCAATCTGTGCTCTAAACAGCTGGAGGGCGCCATGTTGGGATCCCTTATACAGTAATAATATCTATTAATGCTTATTAAATCATTTAGAATTCGGAACATTCACTATGGACAATTTGCGGGTAAGAGTCCTCAGTATGTATATATTTTATTTCTTATATATCGCTACATACTCCGCAGCGCTTTACAATTATTTACCCAGTTCACACCAGGTCCTGCCCCAAAGAGCTTACAAACTTATTACTTTATGTACACATACAACCTATCAGTATGTCTTTAAGATTGTGGGGGGAAACCGGAGCGCCCGGAGGAAACCCACGCAAGCACAGGGAAACCATACAAACTCCTTGCAGTGCTAAACCCAGAGCCACTGCGCTGCCTAAAAATGTCAGGGGGGTGTCCATGTGGCTAATGTCCTGTCCACCTTGTAACTCGTCCTGTAAATAAGAAGAACCAAACAGGAAACCCTTTTTCCAGGAATATTACTAATTATGACCAAAGATCCAAGAGACCAGACTGGATAGGGCTATAAGGAGAGGCTGCCCTCACTCTCACCAGCTGAGGGTGTCTATGTTTATACTGGTTTGTTTCTCTCCCAGCCTTTTTTCAGTTTGATTTACAAAGGCAAAACTGGAAATGCCACCTGTCATGGATCCTCAACTCCCAGAATCCTTCACCAGCTCTGCTCCCCGGGCAATGCATCAGTAAATCAAACTGTCTAAATCTGCCTGTAATTAAAAATAAATTTCCCACCAGTGACATGACCTACACCAAGAAAGCCCGGTCAGCATTTATCTACCTGTCTTAGGTCCATTAGCACTTAAGAAGCGCATTGCATGTCAAAGTGGGTGGCCACATTGCATGAGCTGTTCTGTGATCTGTATGTGATCACAATTTTTTTGCGGGTCGCATGTGCTTCTGAACAAACGGTCTCAGCCTTAATGGTTCTCACTATTCTAACATTTAATCATTTACTACCAAGTTAATTCCATTGTTTTACAGGTGCCACTGGGTAAAATCCTATATAGTAAAAGAAGGTTATCAATATGCACAGTCACTGGACCCACTTGCTCGCACTGGCCATGTGACATCATATAACACCCACAGGGGTCCGGTAGCGTGCCATGGGGGGAATGGATGTGCGTGGTTTGCGGGAGGTAGCGCGCGGGGGGGATATGCGCGCCACAGGGATGATTCTGTATAGAATTGGAGGGTTGCTAATAAAATAATAGAATACTGCTGTGCCCCATAATATGGATAGAAGGTGTCGATATTCCTTCTACAAGTTTACAAAAACTTTAGGGGAAAGAATATTTAGTAAATACAGATATAATGAGGGGTGTACAATAACTTTGAGGTGAATAGTTTTGATTGGTTAATAGCAGGTTTCCCACAGAATTAAGAGTTTTGAATTTCCACATTCTCTCTGTTCCGTGAACCGGTTGGAAGATTGAAACCCCGCAGGATTGTGCGTCCCTTGTTATAATCATTGGTTCAGGGATAGACACAGATTTACATTGAGACCTTCTCAAAGCTATCAGACCTGTCATTCAAGTTTCAGATGATTTTCACCTATATCGTCCTCACTGCGCACAGTTCACTATAATAAATCAGAATCACATAATGTGCCTTGGTCGCTTCCTTTCCAGTTAAAGTGACAGGCTATAGTATAGTCAGGAGGAACATAAGACCCTGATTAATGTTACATTACATTTCATTATAGTAACTATAACAGTGTCAAAGTGATAAAATATAATTATGTTCCTTTCATTTCTGACCAACGCGTTTTTTTGTTTTACTTTTTATGTCTTTCTCAATGAAGGTAAAAGGAACAATAAAATCATAATCATAAAAGTATAACAGATAATATTTCAGATCATCATTATCTCAACTTTTAATTACTGGTGTATTTGCTGACTTGTCTTAGCTGATCTTACCCAATGATAAGGCAAACAAGGTATAATAATGATGTTTTTTGTAGTATCTATTACAATATCAGTTTTAAAAACAATCACCAAAATGAAATAAAAAAAGGTAATTTTTATGCAATATTCCTTTAAGAGTACAGCCCTCTGATACAGCAAATGTTAATTTTAAGTGATACCGTCACTTTAAAAAAAAAAAAACTGCACCAGATAATAAGGTCAATATTTTTCAATCAAACCACAAGGGAAAAATAAAAGATCTAAAATCCACATCACTGAGCTGAATGATATCTTTATTAAATCAGTATCCAAACACTACTGGATAATTTGATTAACTTGGTAGACAACAAAATGTTGGTTTAGTGAAGATTCATAATTCAAAGAACATTTGGGACATTTCTGAGTCACAATCGCGCTCCCCTGAGGCAGTTATGGGGTTTTTAATGTTAAATTAAGTGCCAACTGTGCACTATTTAGAAACTTAAAAAATAAAAAAGTTTTTAACAGAAATGATAAAATCCATTTAACTTTTAATCTTTACACATCAAATCGCATAGCCCCAAATGTCCTTTGTAGAATAAAGTTTTTTTGCAGAAATGTTAAAATCCATTTACAGTGACACACACATAACTAGAAATAGATTGATGGACAATTCCTATATGTTTAGCTTTTTCCTTAGTTTAGTGTCTGTGTGACATAAGAGAATACAGGTCTCCCATAAACACATTGTAGGGACTGGTTTATCTGACATCTGGACAGATGTTCTATATTCCTTCTATTGCTCCCTGCATGTGTATTTTAATTCTAAGAAATTGAACTTTCTGTGGTTCCCCCACATATTTCAGATAATAAAGTTATATATTTCCCTTGGGTAAATTATGGAACACAGATGATAAAGAAAAGTCAAAACAGCCCTCAGATCATTTTATATGATACATGTTAAAGGACCATTAACCCCCACAATTAACTATTTTCCTCTGAATCAATAACTGTATAGTTAGTAGATATAAGGCAGTTTTCCTACCTCCTATTTTGCTGTCATTAAGGATTAAATAACTTTAGAAATTGGACTTTCAGTAGTTCATCTCTCACTCTGCCTGCTTCAAAGAAAAATAGTTATAGGTCGGGGAGGTCAATTCCCTGTTTTACTTACTTTAACCATTTATTCTTTTTTTTTATTTCATACTCCAAACAAGAAGACTTTTAATCACACGGCTCAGGTTAAAGTGAAAGTATAGTTTCTGTTATGGTATTCATATAAAACCCCTCCTACCTGATAAGACATTAAACATTACACCAAGAGGACATCTATAAAATAAAAGTCTATTATTTCTCTTGACATCTAGGGCTAAGAGCACCAATGACATAGCCAGCAATTCATACAAAACTTTTGCACTTTAGTGCAATCTAGCTCTCTTGTGCATTGAATAAGGCTAAACTGCACATACATTAATCTTCTGTGTGCAAATTAACCTGTAGCCTAGAGAATAGTTATTCGGTCACTTTCTCACATTTAACAGCCTGTGATTAAAACTTCTGGAGAACTTCTAAAACAACATTCCTGTAACTAACCAGAATCCATTTGTATCTGTTCAAAAGTGAAAAAGCATCCAATAAACAGACAAATGCAATACAGATTATTATTATTATTATTATTATTACTGTTACTATTATTTTCCAGCTGTGTGATCTGACTGTGCTACAAGTTACCTGCTTAGTTCCAGGGCAAGTCCAGGTATCAAAGTCTTCAAGGGTGTGGATCTGTTCTCCACTCCACACCTGCTCATTGAGATCCCAGCTGCTACAGTGTTGGGCTCAACATCCTCCACCAGCTTTTGTACACCAGATCCCCCCCTCACTCACATGGTCTGATTTGCAGATAAATCTACAGCCACAGGGGCTTTTGTAAATGCATCTTTCAGGCATGTTAACTTCATGTTTTCTTTATAAACTGCAACTCACATGCTCCCTCTAGGGGTGATCAGTGATATATATAAATAAAACATTAGATGGGTCATGAACAGGTTATGCTGAGTTATACTTATCGCATTTTTAACCCTTTAGAATATGAAACGTGCACATATTATTATTATTATTATAATGGACCTTGCATTGAATAGGGGGAGCCATGCTGTTATTTTCCCTATGACACATATAGCCTTCTCCCAGACTTTAGATGAAGCATGGATAGGGGCCCCATCTTAGTTGTGCTGGGGGATCCAGTGATTATTACGCTACTGAACTGCAGGTTTGTAAATACGCCAAATAGTGTTCCAGACTGTAGATAGATCTTATTATACATATCGTTCAATACAGCCAGTCGTGGGGATTTCCATATCCTGCACCACCTCTGCAAAGTTTCCCTTTCTCCACTTCAAAGTTTTAGCGCTAGGCCCCTCCTACATTTAACATCGCATTTTGCATGCAATTGCTGCAATAAAAGGTGCAAAAGTTTGCCTGTGCATTTAAATCACAGCAACCAAAACTGCAGTTAGATAACAACTGATTGTTTTTTGCAGATTATTAGCATGGAAAAAGTTTTGCACCATGTCTTGCATCAGCTCCTATGTGTGCTTTGTTGGGATCCGTTATTGGAAGCCATCAGGGCGATTTACCCAAAGCCGCAATCGGGGTAAATCTCCCCAACGCGATTCAATATCCCGTTCAATATCCCAAAAAGGATTTACCCACAGTGTAAATTCTTCTGCCAACGTTAAAATCATGAGCTAAAAAAAGCTCAAATACAATATTGAATCATGAGTGCCGGATGGGTAGGTGTCTTTTATGTAGCGAACCGGTTAGTGCGAATTTAACTCCATATAATTGCCAAGCAAATGCAGATCATGAGCTTGCTGCAAGCTTGGCAAGCGCAGGGCGGTGTGCAAGAAAATCCCATTCAATCATGGGCTGTGACATCAGCAATCACGACTAAGAATGGTTGGTTGGCAGACACTTTTGGAAAGCAACAGTGAAGTGTTTGGGACTGAAGTCAGGAGTATGTGCTGAGTTGAGCTCATTATGGTTTAATGAAATACTTAACATAAATCTCATAGGTAACCCAAGGACGGTCTGTTTACGTTAAATACAGTTTTGTAGTTGGGGGAAGCAGGGCCATCTCTAGACTTTTTGGCACCTAAAAAAAAATTCAAAATGCTGCTCTCCCTCGCTGTGCCACTGGAAGGGGTGTGTTTTAAAGAGGAACAGTGTTCCAAAAATGACTTTGGTAAATTGATAGGAATTGCTCTCCTGAGAATGCTTGCAATTTATTTTCATTGTTAATTTTGCATAGTTTTGAAGATATTTACATTTTTGTGTGTGATGCAGCAGCATCACCAGGTCCCCTGCTTCCTGCTCTGAAACCATGTCAGTCAATCTGCCCTGTATCTACCCTTTGCAGCCCCCCTGGTCCCTCCCACTCATGGACCCCATTGTCCCTTCAGTTGCAGGCCCCCCTTGGCCCATTCTCTTACAGCCCATGTGACCCTGCCCCACCCACTCACTGGCGCCCAAGCCCTGCCCACTCGTGGGTGTATAAGCCCCACCCACTCGTGCATAAGTCCCACCCACATGCGGGTGACATGGGCCACTCAGACCCCCCCAGAAAACTCTGTGGAAACATCCATTTCAGTGAGAACTCTGCCTGAAAAGGCTGTTTTTACATAGTGGGAAAGAAGGGCTGTAGATTACCTTACCTTCTCTGTCAGGACTTCACACAGCAAAGAGGAGGAGGGACTTCCTGTCTCCCTCACACACTGAGGGAGTCTGAGGCTGTGCTCGCCAGCGGCACTGTGCAGGAGAAGCCTCAGGAATGTCACATGTCAGCCTCCCACCCATAAACTTTCTGGTCAGTCATTTCTGTATATCTTGGGCTGTGGAGCACGTAAAGAGGTGGTTGATGGCTCTTTTTAAAGGTAGAAATCTGGTGGAAAACTCAACTTGTTTGGAGACCACAGCTTGCCCAGAAGCGTGAGGAGCTTTATACACATGACTGATAAATAATGCCCACAATGACTGATAAATGATGCCCACAGAGACTGGTATTGATTTTTGATCTGCAGGGCTGACAAACAATGATTTTGATAAAATGAATTGCCAGTCAGAAGGGAGGGGGAGGAGTCGTAGCTGCATTCTGTGCAATGAAAGTCACAGCTTCCCCTGCTATTTAAAGTGACAGTACCTCCTGAAAATGTGTGTTTTTTTTACAAAGGGCATTTGTGGGGCCCAGGCACATGATGCCAGGAAAAAAATTCTGCCATTAAAACCCTCCCTACGGGGTGCTGCTCTGTAATGTGCTTCACCTTGCCTCATTGGAGAGGCGTCCCTGGGGGGAAGCAGCACTAAATAATGCTCTGCCTGGTGTCTACTATTTCACCTGCTTGGCAAAATGGCTTTGTGCATCTCAGGGGAGCGAGTAGATCTTGGAAGGGGAACTCTACACCCTGTATCCAATGTTGCCCCTAAATTTAAATAATATATTTTCTGTGCACATTCAAAAATAAATGTGCGCTCCACACCGCAGCACTTATATTCCAGCAAATGTTTGTGTGCGCACCACTTTAACCTGTGTCCGTAGACAGAGTTATGTGCGCACAGCTTAGGAAAAACATTGTAATAATAATTCAAATGTTTCCTGCGAATAGTCAAAAAAAGTGACAAAAAAAGAGAGAACACCCATTGTTAGTAAACAAAATAATCAATTAGCTATATAAATATATACAGTATACTGAAAGTGAACATACATCCCACATAAATGTTTATATGAAGGCATACATGTAATGTATTTAGACACATTTACCAGAACCTGTGGGTAACACCGTGTGTTGCCAAATTCTCAGTGCAAAGTCCAAAGTCTCTGCACACTGACTGACATCTGGATTAGGGTACAGATAGGACTGTTTATACTGGGAGGCAAAAGGCAATGATCACACATGTTCCTACTGGGATATCGTCAATTCACTATTTTTCCCCAGTCTAAGCTGAAGGCCACTGGGTTAAAGTTGCGATGTTATGAAGCACAGTAAAGTGAATTGCACTATAATGATTCATATTTCCTAGATCTTATGATGTTTATGTGAATATTTTGTTTTATTATGTCACCAGCTTGTAAAGTGAAGGATGAACTGTGACTCCAAACTAAGCAGCTGGAGGACACACATTGGTGATAAGCAACTGCGCAGTTACTGGAAATAAGGAATCGCTGCACATAAATGAAACAGAGCAATATATTAACATACAGATACACAAATACCGTGGTTCACCAATGGACCAATGGCGAATGCAAACATTCTGTAAATAGACAATCTGGTTTGGAGTTAAGGTTCCCATTGCACGTTCATTCCCTAAGCATAGACACCACTCAAACCATAAGTCTCAAAGGGGTTTTTAGCACTGGAGTTTTAATACTCTGCAGTACATCATGGGAGGATTTTAGAGACTGCAGCAGTCATGTAGAGATGTTCGAAACTGTTGAGTTTTGTTTAGTTTTCGAATTTTAAACATTTTCGGAAATTTCGAAAGTTGGAAAGTTCGAGTTTCGATTTTCGAAAATTGTCTACTTTCGATTTTCGATAATTATCTACTTTCGATAATTATCTACTTTCGATAATTATCTACTTTTGATAATTATCTACTTTAGATTTTCGATAATTATCTACTTTCGATAATTATCTACTTTTGATAATTATCTACTTTAGATTTTCGATAATTACCTACTTTCGATAATTATCTACTTTCGATTTCGATAATTACCTACTTTCGAAAATTATCTACTTTCGATTTCGATAATTATCATCACATTTTCGATAAAAATCTAAAACTCCTAAAATTCGGGTTTTGTAAATTCCGGGAATTCTGAATTTTTTACGGGACTTCGAAACCCTCAGATCCGATTCGAAACTGGGTTCTATTAGAACCCACAGTACATCTCTACAGTCATGTTTAAAGGTAGCAGGTGTCCATTGTGCATCAATAACGTGTGGGTTTGATATTTGTATAGACTGTACTAGAGTTGGGTGAGGATATGTTCAATCTGTCATCTTTTTATTTGTGTTAAAGGGATGCAGAGAGAGGAGCTGTTTTCTGAGCTACTTTATATAGGGGAGGGGGGAGTGAGAAGGAAAGTGTTGAGACTTTGGGTATAATTACTTGGAAAAGCAAGTTATAGCAAATAGATTAATTGTGATAGGAATTTGGTTAATCAGTAATTTCAATGCTGTAAGGCTGGTTACACACCATGAGATTCTCGTTCTGACCGACCATTCGCCTATAGCGAACAGTTGGCCAGAACGAAGCACTGAGAATTACTGGTATTAATACATATACTTTAGTTCTGGTTGATCCAGGGATACTATATAATATTGAGAATTACTGGGTTTTAAGAACACTACTGTAGTTCTGGTTGGTACAGGATACTATATAATATTGAGAATTACTGGTATTAATACATATACTGTAGTTCTGGTTGGTACAGGATACATATAATATTGAGATTACTGGTATTAATACATATATCTGTAGTTCTGGTTGGTACAGGGATACTATATAATATTAAGATACTGGTATTAATACATACACTGTAGTTCGTGTGTACAGGGATACTATATATATTGAGAATTACTGGTATTAATACATATTCTGTAGTTCTGGTTGGTATGTGGATACTATATACTATTGAGAATTACTGGTTTATTATATAAGTAGGTTCTGGTTGGTACAGGGATTATATATAAGTGAGAATTACTGGTATTAAACATATACTGTAGTTCTGGTTGGTGGACAGGTAACTATTTTTAAGAGAATTACTGGTATTAATACATATACTGTAGTTCTGGTGGTACAGGGATACTATATAATATGAGAAATACTGGTATTAAACATATACTGTAGTTTGTTGGTACGGGATACTATATAATATTGAGAATTACTGGTATTAATACATTACTGTAGTTCTGGTTGGTACAGGGATACTATATATATTGAGAATTACTGGTATTAATACATATACTGTAGTTCTGGTTGGTACAGGGATACTATATAATATTAAGACTTACTGGTATTAATACATACACTGTAGTTCTGGTTGGTACAGGGATACTATATACTATTGAGAATTACTGGTATTAATACATATTCTGTAGTTCTGGTTGGTATTGGGGATACTATATACTATTGAGAATTACTGGTATTAATGCATATACTGTAGTTCTGGTTGGTACAGGGATACTATATAATATTGAGAATTACTGGTATTAATACATATACTGTAGTTCTTTTTGGGACAGGGATACTATATAATATTGAGAATTACTGGTATTAATACATATACTGTAGTTCTGGTTGGTACAGGGATACTATATAATATTGAGAATTACTGGTATTAATACATATACTGTAGTTCTGGTTGATCCAGGGATGCTTTCCAATTGCTAGGAATTGTTTTTTTCCCTCATTTTTAGCTGTTTTTTCCCCCCTTCCTCTGGATCAATTGTTAGGTAGGGTTAAAGAGTAGGGTGAATAGGTTGGACTTGATGGACGGATGTCTTTATTCATCCTCAATTACTAAGTTACTGGTTTGCGGATCTAGGTAAATCCAAAAGGGATTTAACCCTTGTATGACTTTAATAGCAGTAATAGCTGGAGTTAAACAGTTGCAATGTCAGTAATGAATAGTTTGCGACGGCTGCACAGGTGTCTTTTGTGATACATGCTAACTAGTATTGACTTGGTTTTCAAGAAGAATAAGGCAAAGCCATATGTACCTACTGTATCCTCCCAGGGTCACAGATACACTTTACCAGTGATGTGTTTATCAAGCTGCAGTATCTGTATTATACGACTGTGTTGTTAGTTTGTAAACACAATATAAAATACCAATTGGAAACACCACACACTATAAATATATATACTCCTAATAGAACAGTATATATAAGGGATCATTCGCCCCCTTTACCGTGTAATATAAGGATATTACACAACTGAAAAGTTCCCTGACCATATAAAAGCACAAGGCTGCAGGTGTTGCATGAAGTAAGGCAGGCAGATAAGGCATTGGTGGCAGTGGTAGATCACAATTCACCCCTCCTATACCATATCATGCATACTCTGCATGAGTGTACTGAAGTCATTGTGTATGAAATCATATGCCTCTTGCTGGTATAAGACAGTTTAGGGTATATATAGGCTGTCCCCAATATACAGTAGAATAGTAGGGGCGAACTGCATTCCACCACTGCCACTGACCAATACCTTGTCTGCCTGCCTTACTTTATGCTTACACTGGTACAATATGCCTTATGCTTGATATTTGTCTTACCATGTGTATAAGCAATATGTAGTTGGTCTACATAGATGTTTTTAGATGTATCTCTCTGTCTAATAAAGGATCTGTAGTAGCTTTTACACAAATGTACTGTCTCCCATCACAGATTATTGCGTTGCCATTGTGGCCTGTTGAAAGTTCTGCTCAATCCTTTGCCATTCTTTGTGCACCTTTCCCTATAAACCATGGGACACCCTGCTGAATGCAGGATGAGGGGGGCAGATTGTTAAAGCCTGGGACTCACAGAATCTTGGACTATTGGCAGTGGTGCCCCTGGACTTTTTGCTGCCTCAGGTGAATGTGGATGATTTCATACCTGTCCCCAAACTATTTTCACCTGGCACACCTTAGCAGAGGGACCAGGCTCAGCAAGCTGCTAGCAGGGAGAATGAGGGTCAGAGAATCAGAGCCGCGGGTTCCGTCTCCTCATCCGATTCAAGGCTTGACATGTGTTCGGAGATGTTATTCTGTATACACTGGTTATAACAAGTGGTTATTGAGTTACTGTTGCATTTAAATCTTCTCAAACCCGTGAAATCATTCTCCTCTGACCTCTGACATCAACAAGGTATTCACATCCACACAACAGACACTCACTGGATATTTTCTCAGTAAATGCTCAGACTGGTCCTTCTGACACCATCAACCATGTCACGTTCAGTGTCACCAAAATCCCCTTTTTCCCCCATTATGAGGGTCTGTTTGAACATCAACAGTCTTTGCATCTTCTACTTACCTAAATGCATTGAGTTGCTGCCGTGTGATTGGCAGATTAGGTGTTTATATTAACAGGTCTACCTAATAAAGTGGCCAGTAAATATATATACATATTTTCCATCATAATTGGCTATTTAATGTCTTTTTAAGCAAATATTAATGTATGAGTATCCATAAAGATCATGGCAACCCCTAAAATGATCTTTTACATCAGAGTAGGAAACCCCCAGACCATAATGTTCTACTTATAGATCCCAGATCATAGATATTATCCCTGGCTCCATAGCTTGATCTCTTGATCTGGTGTCCATCAGAGTAGTAAAAGCTCTGAGAGCTTTACAGCAAATTCCCCTAAGCGTACCCTGAGCTGAATGGACACCTGGGTAAATGTGCTAGACATTGGCAGGCCTACCTGGAAGAAGTTGGGGGAGGTTCCTAATCAGAAGTAAAAGACTTAATCCGTCACAATATAATTACTGAAACATTTTACACTTTACAGTATTTATAAATAATCAATATCCGGCTGGAATTATAGCTGCCGTTATCGGTTAAAACCGCAGTGTTAAATTTCAGCCAACAGCAACACAAAATAAACCCTGGAGTGGGGAGGTCCTGTCAAACCAAGTGGTGTAGTGGTCACTAAAACCTCCAAACACTGTAGCCCATCAGTTTAGTAACATGTAAGAAGCCCAGAGTGGAGGCAGGTAACCAATAAACTGTCCTTTGTTGTAGTCTGTACTTTATTGGTTAACTGCCTCTGCTCTGGACTTCTTAAAGGGCAAGTCTAGCCCCAAATGTAAACTTACATACACGTAAATCACCCCCCAAAACCCTGAAACCTGAAATGTATAAGTCTAACCTGAAATCCTGCACAATGTCTTGGTGCCCTTGTTCATGCTTCCTGGTTCTTCCAGTTAGCAACAGTCAGTTATGGATTTGACAGTTGACATCACAGCCAATGACTGAATGCTAATCCCCTAGCTGCCTCTTCTGAGCATGCTCAGGCTCAGTACAGGCTCAGTACAGTTCTAAATTGCTTAGTTTCCATGAGGCATCCAGAAGAATAGCAGGCATACAGTAATTAATTCATAGGACAAACTATGATATATCAACATATTTTATAGAGGCCATTCTTTCTAAAAGATGTTCTTATGAGGGTGGAGTTGTCCTTTAAAGAATAACACCTGTGGGTATTAATCGGTTGATGCCAGGCTGTATTGGTATTTTCATTATTGATATTATTAGACCATTACAAAGGATAAATATCAATAATTAACAATATTGATCCTTAATTAGATTGTAAGCTCTATGGGGCAGGGACCTCATTACCTCTTGTGGCAAAGCCCTAGCACTTCTATTTATATAAGTTATATATTTATGTACTGAACTATCTATGTATTTATCCCCCTTGTATGACTTTATTGTATTTTATACTGTACAGCGCTGTGTCCCCAAATGCTACTATATAAATAAACTATACATACATACATACATAAATACCAGGCTGTAAAACCAGCCTGAAAACTTGGACTCGGTTTATACTCGAGTCACTAAGTACCTGTAACATCCTTTGCATTCCGGCAGCAGCGTCCTCTCCATTCCGGCAGCCGCACAATCCATGTACTGGCGCGTCGGCCGACGTCACTGCCCGGCACCAATTAGTGACGTCAGCCGGCGCGCCAGTACATGGATTGAGCGCGCTTGCTTCCGGAATGGAGAGGACGCTGCTGCCGGAATGGGGAAGACACTTACCTTCAATGCCAGCAACAGGAAGCCCTGGATGGAGGAGAGCCCACAGGTACAAAATGAAGTGGAGGGGAGGGTGAGGGTGGCATTCAAGATGTTTGGAAACTACAACTCCCAGCATGCTTATTAGCGGGAGTTGCAGTTTCCAAACATCTTGAATGCCAAGTGAGGGTGGCATTCAAGATGGGAAACTACAACTCCAGCTAATAAAGCATGCTGGGAGTTGTGGTTTCCAAACATCTTGAATGCCAAGTTACTACCCTCGGTGTATACTCGAGTCAACAACTTTTATTAGATTTTTAGTGAAATTGGGTACCTCGGTTTATACTCGGGTCGGTTTATACTCGAGTTATAGGTACGTCCTTGATATTTGAACATGTTTTTTCCACATACATATTATTTCCACCAGGAAACATCATGGATATAATATTTTTTCATGTCTTTGCATTAATAACAAAACATAAACTGTGTAAAATACTTAACATATGAGTTTTTCTTCTCTAACCAAAACCCTACACTTCCTTTTCAATGGTCAATGTTAGTCTGATGCCACCTGGTGGTCATTATGTAATCCTACCATAAGGCCATTATACAGGCTACAATAACATAAAAGAAAACATTTAGAAAAATCTAAGGACAACATGCAAAAAATAGAGGTTTGGCGGTAGGAAGCCGAAAACTTCAATGCTTTATTGGAACATCAAAATAAAGTTGTACGCTGGACATACATTCATATATGGGGGGATTACATTCCATGTGTGTATTTCCCCCCAATATATAAATGTATTTGTGGCATAAGACTTTATTTTGAAGTTTTAAGATATCGGCTACTTACCTCTGAACCTGTATGATACAAGTGTACGCTGGGAATTAATAGGCCATTTCAATGTTTGTGTATTGGAGTATTCGAGTTCCACACTCCCTGCTGTGAGTGTGGAACTATTCGTACCCTCTAAACATGCAAAATAAAATGTAAAAAATAAAATAAAAATAAAATAAAGCATTCTTCTAAACATACTGCTTAATGTTTTCTTTGCCTTGTATACAGACTCTGTCTATGCCCAGCACAGACCTGTCCACCCTGAGAATAGAAAGCAGCTGGGCAAAATATGTGGTGCACACCACAAACCTGGACCGATCAAGAAATCCAATAGTAATAACACAATAGTAATAACACAATAGTAATAACACAATAGTAATAACACAATAGTAATAACAGAAGGTAGAGGCACTCTTTTTAAAGGCTACCTCCACTGATTTTTTAAGTCTAATTGAAGAACGGGAGATAAAGGAACTGTGTCTTACGGCTCGTACACACGTGCAATCACGGGTCCTGTGTGGTTTTCAATAAAACACTGTAAATTCACCAAGGTGTGCGACTCCAAATATCCAGAATCGGTTGATACTTACCTTCCTTGGATGTGGGGAGAATTCAGGAGGTCAGCACCCACCTAGGTTTGTGTGCATAAGTAACCTGTGTACCTTTGAGCTTTATCGGCCAAAACGGTTTTTCATTCGGGGATCGTTGAACAACCGACTTGGCGGATCTCCGAACGACCATTTTGGCCAATAAAGAGCCTACACAAGGGCTGATTATCGCCGAAAGGCTGGTATCCCACCTGGAGATAAGGGAAACACTAATCAAGGATTTCCATTTGGTGTTTTAGGGAGAAGCACACTCAAATAGAAAACACACACAGTATGTTTGATTATGCACCTGAGGAAGGGGGAAACCCCCGAAACGTTGTGCACCTGGTTTGTGTGTTGAGCACTTAATAAATGGAACTGTTGTGATAATTTTCTATTTGAGTGTGCTTCCCTATGAACTGAAATAGAATTGATACTTACCTGACGTGGCACAGGCTACAGGGAGTGCACATCACAATCTACCTGGCGGGATTCCACTGAACAATTGGATATTTCCATTTGGTGACCTACATGTCTTCAACCCCCAGACATCCTAGTTATTCTGGTATCCTTCAAAAACAATGCAGGCCTAACATGGGAGCCATATTCATGAATTCTTGAGAACCTCAATGGGAGATTTATAGGAAATGATGGATTGTAAAATATAAGAACATTAGAAGTAGTTCTATATTAAAGGGGAAGTTCAGTGCAAATACATATGCTTTTCAGAAAAAAGAGCAGTATTTTTTCATCCCAATGACCTTAAAATGCCAATTCAGCATTTTGTCTGTGTATAAATAAATGCAACCGAAATACTTCCTGTCTGCAGGACCCCTAGTAGAGACCATTATGATCTTGCCCTTGACCCAGCGCCTGGGTTGATTCAGTTGCTCAGTAGAGATCTGAGCATCTTTGACCCATCCAACAACCAATCAGTAGAAATTACTGTTAATAGTGGTGCATCCTGGGAAGAAGAAGGACCGTTAGAACCTGAAATGGCAGCTCACTAATGTCAACAGCAGGGAACAGCAAACGGTGTGAAATCAACAGATTTTTCAAAGGGGAGAGAATATGTAGAATAACGAAGAAGGCATTACACAAACTAACAATTTAACAAATATTGAATTTCCACTGAACTGACCCTTTAAAGTACAAACTAAACATGACACTGCTGACATTGCTATGCAGCAATCACAACTGATCACAAAGCGAAGCACGGTTTACAAGGATATAATTCACAGGATGTGTTTATAACACTATAATACACAATCGTATAAAATAAGTAACGGAGAACACACACACATGTGTTTAAGCTTATATTGTAAGTGCACAACGTTTCGGGGGTTTCCCCCTTCCTCAGGTGCATAATCAAACATACTGTGTGTGGGTCACTCCATTAAAGGGGTGGAGCTTCAACAAGCTGTGTTGTGATTGGACAAATGTGCTTAGTGCTTAAAAAATACTTTTTAAATACTAAATATTGCTATATTTTAACCATATATTATATAGTTACAATTTCATGTATATAAATATATTACAGGGGAAGTTCAGTGCAAATACATGTACTTTTCAGAAAAAAGAGCAGTATTTTTTAATCCAAATTACCTTAATCTGCCCATTCAGCATTGTGTCTGTATATAAATAAATGCAACTGAAATACTGACTTCCTGTTTGCAGGACCCCTAGTAGAGAGCGTTATGGTCTTGCCCTTGGGCGCCTGCATTGATTCAGTTGCTCAGTAGAGATCTGAGCATCTTTGACCCATCCAACAGCCAATCAGTAGAAATTACTGTTAGGAACATTCCAAGGAAGTGGTGCATCCTGGGAAGAAGAAGGACCATTAGAACCTGAAATGTCAGCTCACTAATGTCAACAGCAGGGGACAGCAAAGGGTGTGAAATCAACTGATTTTTGAAAATGGAAGAGAATATGTAGAATAATGATAATTTCCAATGAACTGTCCCTTTAAATATATATTATATGGTTAAAATATAGCTAAAAGTATTTAAAAAGTTCATTTTGATTGGTTCTTCTCCATCAAAATTAAATGGCTTGCATAACTGCATTTACACAGTGCAAGCCTGCAGTGTTAAAAGGACCCCCTGCCACAAGATTTACCGTGAAAGATGGTGCATTTTGATTGGTTCTTCCCTATCAACATAAATGGCTAGTTTAACTGCACTGTGTTAAAAGGGCCCCTTGCCACAGTCTATAGATCATTCTGCATCCTGGGCTTGTTATGACATGGCGTTGAATTCAGGTGGAAACACAGTTAAATGACCACATTTGGTTTGCTGTGTTGAAAACTTGCACTTTATTTCATCCTAATGAATTATGATTCATGTTTTGCCTAGAAAAATACAGTTTTATTAGATCTGTCAGATTAGGTGTGGCCCGGTTGTGGACAGACTTGTGAATGTACTGCTGTAGTGTACTAGACAGTCCAGCTCGTTCTCCCTAAAAAGAGACAGACCAGACCTGCCTAAGGAGATTTCCGGCTGCTCCTACTATAGATGATGTCATGTGGATGTCATGTGGATGTCATGTAGATATGTACACACAGCGTCTGCATTAGGTTTTACCTCCTCAAGGATTTGGGGTTATGTCATATGATTTGTACAGCTGTTTCTAATGACATGGGACCTGTTCAGTTATAGCATCAGCAAGTGATAAACGTTTATGATAAACGTAACAGCCACTAAATGGGATGTTTTTAACATACAACTTCCTATGTGGTTGAACTTTTATTCATTAAAATGAGTAAATGGAAGCGTTTAGTGCTAGGCCCCACTTTCACGGTTTGCAATCCGAATGACTTTCCTGATTCAATTGTGCAATTCAGTTGGACTGGCCGACTGTGTGATGATTACACAAAGGGCTTTCCAATGAAATCCATCTGTATTAGCATTAAAATGGTAGCAGCGTTCCTCAACCAGGGGTCCGGGGACCACTAGGGGTCACTGAGAGCTTGCATGGGGGTCCTCAAGAGATTGTGACAGAGATTGTATGGATCCGCCATTTTGATGAATACAGATACATTTTTCTATATGTTCTATATTTGTATGAATTATGTGTAGGATGTATTGATGTCTGAGGGATAAATGATAAGTAAGAATGTTTTTATGTTCCCTGAGATATTAACATTTCAAGGGTTCCATAAGGATAAAAAGGTTAAAAAACACTGGTATGGGCCCATCCCTGTGGGGAATTTGAGTGCGTTTTTGCAAAGAGATAAAAGATCTATCATTTATATTTGTATGAATTATGTATGTATGTATACTGTAATTTTATTTATAAAGTGTCACTTGGGTATGCAGCACTGTACATTTAAAAATACAGAGTACACAAACATGGGGATATTTTAATGATTTGATGGTTCCCCGAGACACCCATAACATATGTCAAGGCACCATCACTAATTTTTGATTATTTTTGATCACTTCCTTTTTCTGGCAGGAGTAACAAGTTGTTAAATTTTGTAGTTCTCTGTAGTCTGCCAACTGACTACAAAACAGGACGTTTATGGTGCATTTACCAATGCTTCCAAATGTTTACATCACTAAAAACTACTGATACCGCATATGCAGTCTCATCCATAGACATTGTATGTTTCCAAGATGCACTGGTATTTTTATGGTCAGTCGGAATTTAGTGACAGCCGCTGATTTTGGCGCATTGTACATACATACTGTGTATTTATAGACCCGGTGTACTAGAAATTGACAATACTGTGGGTTTATATATAAATTAGTGTGTGTCTATTATTCATTCTCATTATTGTTTTTCTATTACTTCCAGGCCAGACACTAAATGACATAACAATAGTTTGAAATGCAGCAAAAACACACGAACAACAGTAGAGCCACGAAACCTCAAGAACAAATCAGAGTAGGTTTAGAGAAACAGTGTGGCCAGTTTGGTTCACAACTTTTTAAAGTTTGTAGATAAAATGTTGTTATTTGTGTTAAATGGAACGATTACAAGGTGTGTATATCCCTATATGGCGACAAATACTGTAGCAAGCAAATTTGCTCTGAATCATTTAAATAAAGTTATGTTGTGATGTCATCAGACTGTTTGAATGAATTTAAATACAATAGACAAAAGGAGGAAATCAAATGTATCTATTAGAGAATTGTAAATTGGTACACCGCCTTAAATGGGAACGAAGCATGATATCACACCTTTATTGAGGTCATATAATACAGCTGGCACCGGTATTACTGCATGGGTACTTACTTTACCTTGGTGCAAAATACAGATACTGAATGACAGCCTAGCATGGACCCATTGGCCACAATAGTGTTATTTTTCAATGGATTGTAAAACAACATTCTGGTAAATACCAGTAACGTCCTGTTTTATTTGATTGCATAATCTTTTATGACACAAATGAAAAATAACTACTGTGGTGATAAAGGAACAATATTGCTATTTTTTTTATATGAAAGGGGAACACTTTCTGCAAAGTGCAGTTCCCTGATGTGCGCTGGTCGTCCCTAAGCACTCAGCATGTAGGCCAACCTATAGGATGACGTTTGCTGTAAGCAATTTGTCTCTATCTATCTAACATACTAGCATTTTCAGTCCTTCCCAGGGTACATCAGTTAGTAAAAACCTAACTAGGGCCAATAGGTTACTTAAGTTTCCATTTTCCAGCAAAGCCAAGCTGTACATATGGAAAAATAATTAATTACAGAAAGGCTCTTGAAATATTTTTTCTGCCTTCTTCCAATCTACTGTACTATTAGATACATATGTTGTAAAATTCCCTACCTGGTTCTCCTTATATCAGGCGATAAATGAATATGTCATCATGGAGCTTATTTTGGCACTTTATTTATTACATTTAAGCAATAGCCAGCACACACTGCAGACATTAGATGGAGATCAAATATAAAATCTTGATTGGATAGAAATATGGGTCTTTCACTTTATATTCCAGAATCCGCCTTGTTTAAATCAGCCATTTGTTGGTGGATTTACATAACTTATTGTGTAATGTCATGTTGTCTACTTTCACTTGAGCTATAGACTGTCCTACATTATCCTTAAAGGGGAACTGTGGTCCAAAAATGACTTTAGGTAAATTGACAGAAATTGCTCTCCTGAGAATTTTTGCAATTTTTTTCATTGTTTATTTTGCATAGTTTTGAAGATATTTACGTTTTTGTGTATGATATGGCAGCAACATCACCAGGTCCCCTGCACTTCCTGCTCTTAAACCAGGTCCGTGGATGACAGTCAATCTGCCCTGTGTCTCCTCCTTCCCTTGCAGCCCCCCTGGTCCCTCCCACTCATGGACCCCATGGCCCCTCCATTTGCAGGCCCTTGGCCCCATGTGGATCTGCCCACCCATGGGTGCCTTAGCTCCACCCACTCACAGGTGCCCTGTGCCACTCAGACCCCCCCAACCCAGCCTCTCCTACAGAAAACTGTGTGAAAACAGCTTTTTCAGGCAGAGTGAGAAGTGTTTTCACATAGTGGAAGAGTAGGGCTGTAGATTCCCTTACCTTCTCTGTGGGGATCTTCACACAGCAGGGAGGGGGAGGGACTTCCTGTCTCCTGTCCTGTCACTGAAGTCTGAGGCTGTGCTCGCCAGCAGCGAGGTGGAGGAGCAGCCTTAGGAATGTCACATGTCTGCCTCCCACCCATTAACTTTCTGTTATTACTTTCAGTAATTTCTTTATATCTTGGGCTGTGGAGCACGTAGAAAGGTGGTTGATGGCTCGTTTTATAGGTAGGAAACTGGCCTTTCATTTAAACTTGTATGGAGACCACAGTTCGCCTTTAAGCACCTTGAAAATGATCACAAATGTTTATTTCTACTGTGCCTGATTTAAAGGGATAGTTCAATGGAAATTATCATTATTTGTTATTGTTAGTTTGTGTAATGCATACTTAATTATTTTACATATTTACTTCCATTTTGAAAAATCAGTTAATTTCATACCCTTTGCTGTTCCCTGCTGTTGACATTAGTGAGCTGACAGTAATTTCTACTGATTGACTGTTGGATGGGCCAAAAATGCTCAGATCTCTACTGAGCAACTGAATCAACACAGGCGCTAGGTCAAGGGAAGGGCATACGGGTCTCTACTATGGGTGCTGCAAACAGGAAGTCAGTATTTTGGTTGCATTTATTTATACACAGACAAAATGCTGAATTGGCAGATTTCGGTCATTGGGATAAAACAAATACTGCTCTTTTTTCTGAAAAGTACATGTATTTGCACTGAACTTCCCCTTTAAGCTGGGCTACACACCTCTCACTCCAGTGTCCTGACCGACAACTAGCGGAGCCACGACCTACAGTTCACTGGCACCGCACAACACAATTTGCTGTGGTTTTCAGACACGTCCAATTGTCTATTCCTCCAAGTCGGGCAAAGGAATGCAGTGACCGATTAACAGATACACTGAAATATCAGTCGATCAGGCCAAAAAAAATTAACAGAGCCTTGCTTAAAGGGTAAAATTGTACAGATGGAAATGGGAGGTGGGAATGTGCAATCTTAAATTTAGGCATCACTTTGAGAAAAATATTAAATATGGTGAATTCAGGAGGAAGCCTGGAAAAAAGGAGTTTTCTTCATGCTGGTGTTCACGTTCACAACTTTTTATGCTCTCCTTTAATAGTTTACAAAAAGTGTTTGCCATTGGTAAAAAGTAGTCAAAATCTAATGAGAAACTCATTAGTGAAAAAAAAGATATCATACCAAAGCCTGATAACTGAACTGTACAAAATTGCCTCATCTTAATCTATAAAATAAGAAATTTTACAAACATACCGTAATTTCTGTTTCTTCTGTTTCTGTCACCTTCCATGGCAGGATTCAACAATCTGGTGAATGCCTGCCTCTGGGTTGACAGAAATAAATACATGTAAGTAACCCTTACTCTAACGTGTGTGTGTTGTTGTTACAGCAAAACTGCACACAGCAGAAAAGGTTATGTTAATAAGACACTTAATTGACAGTTAAATGGATTGGATATCAAAACAAACAACAAAGAAATGTATCAGTGATAGTTGAGAAGAATTATAGTTTCCAGTAATGGGCAAAGTAATAAAAACTCCCCCCTCCCCTTATTATAGATGTCCTTTAGTATGCACCCCTCCTAAACTAACATTTGGATGAAGCACATTTAAAGTTTACTGAGTACTGGGCCTAAGTTAGCAGATGGCAAGTGGTTGTCACTTTTGGTGGCAGACTATTTCCATGCAAAAACAGTCCCTAAACCATCTAATTTTTTTTAAACCTAACCAATGATTAAAATCAATGATATCCATGGGAACAGTTTTTCCATAACAAAGAGATAAGATACTTTAGTTTAACATTTGTCCATTGGACATTTTACCATTGCTGAGATAATTAACTATTTCTCTATATCCTAAAATGAATAACTCAATCATGTCTAAAAATCTCAGATGATAAAAAAAATGAGTTGGCCAGCACCTTAAACAGGAACTGTGGTCTCCAAAAAGTTGATGAATGTCAACAGCAGGGAACAGCAAAGGGTATGAAGTTAACTGATTTTTCAAAATGGAAGTAAATATGTAAAATAATTAAGTATGCATTACACAAACTAACAATAACAAATAATGATAATTTCCATTGAACTATCCCTTTAAATCAGGCACAGTAGATCTAGTTAAACATTTGTGATCATTTTCAAGGTGCTTAAAGGGGAACTGTGGTCTCCATACAAGTTGAGTTTAAATGAAAGGCCAGTTTCCTACCTTTAAAACGAGCCATCAACCACCTCTCTACGTGATCCACAGCCCAAGATATAAAGAAATCAATGACCAGAAAGTTAATGGGTGGGAGGCTGACATGTAACATTCCTAAGGCTGATCCTTCACCTCGCCACCGGCGAGCACAGCCTCAGACTTCAGTGACAGGACAGGAGACAGGAAGTCCCTCCTCCCCCTCCCTGCTGTGTGAAGATCCACAGAGAAGGTATGGGAATCTACAGCCCTACTCTCCCACTATGTGAAAACAGCCTTTTTAGGCAAAGTTCTTACTCTGTTCTCACTCTGCCTGAAAAGGCTGTTTTCACAGTATTCTGTTGGGGGTGGGGTCTGAGTGTACTAGGGCACCTGTGAGTGGGTGGGGCTTAGGCCCCCACGAGTGGGTGGGGCCACATGGGGCTGTAAGGGAAGGGGCCAAGGGGGGTTGGAAATGGAGGGGCCATGGGGTCCATGAGTAGGAGGGACCAGGGGGTTTTGCAAGAGGAGGAGGAGACACAGGGAAGATTGACCGTCATCAACTGACATGGTTTCAGAGCAGGAAGCAGGAAGTCCAGGGGACCTGCTGATGTTGCTGCCATAAATGTAAATATCTTCAAAACTATGCAAAATAAACAATGAAAAGAAATTGCAAAAATTCTCAGGAAAGCAATCCTATCAATTTACCTAAAGTCATTTTTGGACCACAGTTCCCCATTAATCTACAATCCCAGAAGTGAATAAAACACCAATAAGCGTTTAAAATTATAATTTTATCATTAAGACACGATTGATTAGCAGCTCCTTTAAAAATATTTAACACTGTAGATAAGTATTTATTTCACTGATTCCATGTGTGACAAGATTTCCCATGCCACCATCAACAATCATTAAATGAGATTCATGTAAATCTACAGCAAATTGCACAGAAATGAAGTTGATCATACAGTCTTGAGAAGATGTAGAATACGTTTTTTTCTTTTTATCCTTTAACCGAACTAAAATATGATGGCATTGTTTCCTGTTTGTGGAAAACAGATCACAGCTTAGCAAAGGCAATCTGCCATAGAAGTTGCACCATGAAAGGGAAAAATATATATTTTGGTTTTTGTAGTAAGAGACACAAACGTTTGCCTTTACTAAAGGCCTGCAGCAACCAATGACATTCTATCTAACTGCAGTAGACCAATAAAAAACTAACATCTGATTGAATAATACAGGTAAATCAAAGACATATTGTTACACCTTGTATTACATTACCATTGTAGTGTTTATTGCAGTTGGTATCTTAAGCTTACAGACACTAGTGTTTTGGGGCTTTATCGGCAGTGTGTATAGTGGCTTTCCCGAATGAGCGTGCGGCTGCCAAACGTTACCGTCGCCCGAGTGGTCGTTCGGGAAAGACCGCAGTAGACTCCTTATAGGGGAGTCAGCCACAGCAACACACAGTCCTAAGCGGGCTCCCTATGCTGTGTATATTCTGTGCCAAGGGAGAACGCTTGGGACTATGTATACCCCGATATTTGAAAAATGACAGACCGGGTCTTGCAGATCCTGTCCATCATTTTTCGAAAATCTGTCATGTGTGTACCCAGCTTTAGGCTCCTTTAGGACAAACCACAAACCTGAGCGGTTCCAGATGTTTAGCGACTACATGTAGTGTTTCTCTATCGGCAACTGTCAAGAAACAATCAGTTAAATTTCAGCAAATGTAGTTATTCTAGATATTCTATTCCATTTTGTAAAATCAGTTACATTTCTACCTCTTGCTATTCCCTGCTGTTGCGTGAGCTGCCAATTCAGGTTCGAACAGACCTCCTTCTTCCCAGGATGCACCACTTACCTGGAATGTTCCTAACAGTAATTTCTACTGATTGGCTGTTGGATGGGTCAAACATGCTCAGATCAAGGGCAAGACCATAACGGTCTCTACTAGGGGTCCTACAAACAGGAAGTTAGTATTTGGAAGTACCGTATATACTCGAGTATAAACCGACCCGAGTATAAACCGAGGTACCCAATTTCACCTAAAAAATCTAATAAAAGTTGTTGACTCGAGGGTAGAAACTTGGCATTCAAGATGTTTGGAAACTACAACTCCCAGTTAATAAAGCATGCTGGGAGTTGTAGTTTCCAAACATCTTGAATGCCCCCCTCACCCTCCCACCCAGTTCAGTTTGTACCTGTGGGCTCTCCTCCATCCAGTAACTTGGGGCCAGCATTGAAGATCAGCATTCCGGCAGCCGTGATCAGGTAAGCATTCCGGCATCCGCGCGCTCATTCCCAGTACTGGCGTGCTGGCTGATGTCACTAATTGGAGCCGGGCTTGGCGCCGGGCAGTGATGTCGGCTGGCGCGCCAGTACAAGGAATGATCGTGCAGCTAAAGTAAGTAATGTCTCGAGTATAAACCGAGTCCAGGTTTATACTCGAGTATATATGGTATTTATTTATACAAAAGACAAAATTCTGAATGGGCAGGTTAAGGTCATTGGGATGGGAAAATACTGCTTATTATTGTTATTATTATTATATTATTATTATAATAACTTCCCCCTAAATATAATTTTGACAATGAATGTGATTTTTCCCAACAAACCATGGAAATGTAAAAATAAAATGCACAATGTTTCCTCTCTTGTGAACAAGATATATTTTGTTTAAATGTTCAGATACTCCAAAAACAAGAATGAAAACAAAGTACGGTATATAAAACGCAGCACCTTGTGATTTGTCCATAGTTATCCTTGCTTGGCATTGCAAATAAAAAGAATAAAAGTGGCAATTCTGTACAGTACAATGGTCCATAAAGAAAGTACATTGGTGTCATAGCAACAAAGAAACCAATCTGTTTTGATCAGATGCCTCTAACTGCACAGCTCATAAAATTACAGGTAAAAAACATACAGAAAGCATTAAATAGTTCTGGGACATAAAACAAATCACTGTAAAAATGGTTCTAAAAATGTTCATGAAGTTAGATTTCAACATTATACCGATATGAAATGTTCTTCCTGAGTGGTGATATCAAGGCGGGACTAAGGATTAATCACTGGTGACAATCCCTTCTCTCCTATATAGACACATGCAGCATTACTTTCATCGTTATTCCAACCCTCCACGTAACACCAAAACAGGAAGAGGGTTGAATATTGTGAATGTGGAGTGCGAACATTAGGATAAAGTGTGCCCTGGTCGATTAAGCTAAAGCACCCATGGGATCCCATGCAGGAAGGACGATAGGTTCCTGCTTTAGCACCTCCAAAACATCTTCAGGAACATGCTTCTTGTCCACTACTACTTCATAGACATATTCAGAAAACCAGTCATCTGTCATGATTAGGTAACCTGGGAAAAGTTAAAAGTATAATAAATATGGAAAAGTATCCCTGTAACTTAACAAGTCTAAATATTTCTAGTGAAAAGTACATTATACTGGACACAAACTCATAGGAAAGATAATTGCTTACCGAGCCCAAAAGTAAAGGTTATTTCTCCACTAAAATGTTTCCCTTTTCTTTAAAGGGGACACTAATTCAATTATGTAATTATGTCAAGTTCATGAAATCTGTAGCTATTATTCACAGGGAGGAGAGATCGCTTATTCCCACCTCCCTGTGAATAAAAGAATGCCCAGGTAGCAGTGATAGACTTGCCTACCGGTGGTCCACTTGTAGCTTCTTCCCAGCAGATAGCACTGTGTTCCGACTAAGCTCCTATCTTCTGTGAATGCGGGTCAATACAAAAGATAGGAACGAGGTCGGGAGAGCACCTGTAGGAAAGTGCATCACTGTTAACAGTGACACACAGGAAGGTGGGAATAAGCGTTCTCAACTTCCTGTGAATAATGGCTACAGAATTTTTAGACACAAGTGATTGGAAATTGCCACAATCTTCCCACGGATTTTCCTTTTATCTATGGCTGTGTACACATGGCCGATTGACTTTTGGCCCTAAATTTTGGCCTGATCTACCAAAATTTTAGTTGCAATTTTCAGCCACAACTGACCCATGGACCCCTAAATTGTGTCTGATCAGGCTATTTCAGAGTGACTGACCAGTCAAAATATCGGTGTGTACCCAGCCTACCTATGGACCGTACAATCAGTTGTGGAAAGCTGTCGGATGCGGTTCACGTAATCAACACTAAAATGACCTTACTGTGTGTACCAGCCCTTAGACATCCCTGACAGATCACGACCCATAATTGTTATGGTTTGATATATTATCCCTGTAAATTAATATCAAGGACTATAAAAAGCAACAACAATAAAAAGTCAATCCAAACAAACATACATTAAAAAAAAACAATCCTCTTCATGCCAAAGCCCTAACAAAACTTGCCATCTGGAAGGCCGTTAATGAATGCACTATGCTATGGTTAAAATCTTTGTAATGTAATCTTACCAAAATAAGCAGACCTTTTTATTTTCATGCCCTCTCTTAACCTTCCTGCAAACCATCATTCAACCCTGTGGCTGTCATTACAGATTAAACATTGAAATCTAGCAATATTTGTTTGTTTTGGAAAAACTAAAGATAACTACACCAACTCCGTCCCCATGTGCAAATGTCAAAGACATCAAGTTACATAGTGATATACATTTACATGGAAACGGAGACTTAAAGAAAATAATCTAGTTCATCCCTTGTCAATCTCTAACTAAAGGATATAATACAGAGCTTCTGAAAATGCGATATCCAGAATGCTGCCCATGGCCTATTACATGGGGTGTATCCAGTGTGCAGCATCACACACTGGATATCACAGTTTCAAAATTACTTTTAAATAATGTGAAAGCTAAGACAGTGGGCCTAATTCAAAGGTTTGCCCGTGCTATTCATTTGCAGCAATCAGATGTTATCTAACTGCAGGAACCCAGTAATAAGCCAAGATTTGATTGGTTGCTCTACAGTAATGCCGGGTACACAAGTGGGGGGGGACTTTTTGTCCCGACGAGCATTCGCTACTAGCGATTGCCTGGCGGGGACAAATGACTGTTGGTCACGGCAATAGTGGCCGCAACCGACAGTTCACATTTTATTTACCAACAATCCTGCTTGGCCTATACACGTCACTATTGGTCGGTCGACCGAAAATATCTTGGTGTGTACCCATCCTAATAGCAAGCATTATCTATTGCACATGATATTGCATTAGCCCCAGTATGTCTATCCCAACACCACTTTGTATATACAGAGAGCACAAACTTACAGTGCTCACCAGGCTCAGTATGGGGATGGATATTCATTGTTTGAGACACATTTATTGTATTTACCTGGTGGGTAATTAAATGTGTAGGGTGGCTAATAAACATATATTTGCTCCGCTACTATTTATATTTTAAATATAGCGAATACCATTTTAATTTCTAAACCTAATGTTGCTTTAGAGTTCCTAATAGGGTTATCTACAGAGAGCCATAAACGTCTTTTTCCGTCTTAAAGTCATGTTAGCCTATATACCAAGGATTAACGCAACTTTAAGACATAACTTACGGCGGTTGCGGTGGTATACAAAAAACGTGTAGTGCAACCTCCGCAAGGCATGGACCAATAACGGCTCTTTAAGACTAAATCTTTAATGGGGGAAAAACCCATTCCTCGGCTCAGTGCATTGCCTACAGGAGGCCATAGAGAGCAATACTGGCTCTCCCCGTGCATAGCCCTATAATTGTCTAATTTAATGTACAGCATTTCTATAAAATCAATCCTAGCCATACCTTAGTCGGCATTGACACACTGATCGGTTCTGTGTTCAATGGACCAACATAACCAGATGATTTTTACCTTTATTTCCACGATCATCTCCCCACGAGTTTTCCACTCGCCACTTATCATATTCTTCATCTTTACCGTCCTGAAAACCCAGAATGTAAATATAAAATGGATTAATGGGCAGAAATTGATTCTTCCAATATGTTATATTACAATATCCAGTACCGAGTGCAGCTAATTTTATAAAAATTACCCACAAGTTACATAACCACATGAGAGATCAATATCTAAACCCAGAGGATCAGCATGATGAAGAATCTTATGGCTATAGATGATAAAGCATAGAAAGAATGTGGATATTTCATGGTTGAATGTCCTACATGGTAATTATTCCCTTAACTTCGATTGCAGGAAAAAATTATTGTTCTGCTTAACATTACAACCCATTGGACAATGGGATGTCAGATAGTAGTAACAGAGCCAGTATATGGTCAGCTTAAGCCAGATGTACAATTATGCTTCCTATATGATGTTTAATACCAGCTGAAGAATAGCAAAATTTAAGGGCAATTATTTATTTTACTACTATAAATTCTACCACTAGGCCTGCACCTCTGGGTTCACCCTAGGAAAGTTGAACTTTTTAATGGAAGTTCCCATTGGCGATCTGGTCTATTTCTGTCAACTGGCTAAGTTGGGTAATTGACCAATGGGAAGAAGCAGAGAAGATGCAAAAAGCGTCTACCCATTTGGTAGTATTCAAAGAAGGATGGTTTAGTATGCTCCAAGACATACTGTACATAGTGAAGTTAAAGGAAGTTCTCTAACTTAATGTATCAGGGAAGGGATCCTTACATGTAAAAAGCGAACAATTTGCCAATTTGTTTAACAGCATTGTGAACTGACAAATATGTCCTCTTAAAACAGAACTGTACTTTTGACAGTGAAGCCAATACAAATACCACAAGCTTGTTGTAGTTTCCTGCCTCTGTTAATTATCTGCCTTTGACGTTTTAAAGAAATGTTCTGAAGTTAAAAGACCGGCTAACAAGTTAATCCCATACCAAAGGAATGAACACATTTTTAATACCGCAGCTGTGGATTTGAACCTCGCTGTCTCTGTTGCCACTAATTAGAAAGCACAAATTCTCAGTAAAATGTCTCTCTTTTGTAGTGCTGCATTTTTTAGTTACTTAATCCAGATAAGAACCACAGCAAAACACAAAATTCTAAAATTATCAAGGGGAGAATAATAAAACAAGCCAGGAGGTCAGTGGATATTATTTGTGTTTAATGAAGGACCCTCCCACGGTCTTGGCAGTACATACACTTATTAGGTCAGCATGTTGAGAGCAGGTTTTAGGGCTCATTTTTCCGATTTCTAATAAAAAACAGAGAGAAGGCTGCAAGCTAGACACAGCCTTTTCGGAAAAACATTGGGGCAGGATGCTATGCACAACAGGAGCTTTGCTAGGGAACAAAACATTTTACAAACCTGGAATAATTACCATTCACAAATAAATGTTTAAGGATAGAAACAGAAGAATAGAACAGTATTTGATCTCACATTTTACTGGTTAAATTCAAATTTATAGTGTTATCCAATACTTTAAGTGATGTAGGCAAGACAGAGGGTATATGTACAATCAACAAACTATATTATCTGTATTCGTGTAATTAGTGGACATGTTACAATTAAATGTAAAACATTCCCTGTTCAGTTAAAATGAGCAAAGACCAGATTAATTCCTGTAAAATTATAACTAAAAGTATGCTTCTGGCAATCAGAATGGATAGTGATCTAAGGTAAGAAGTGGGTCCCCAGGGCGGATGGAACCAGTATATTTGGGGACAATTATTAAGCATACCTTTAGCTTGAGTCTATAGGAAATTCATTCAAACTGGGTACGTTTATTGGGTGTGAGCAGGGGTACAATATGGTTGCCCTTTAATTCTGAGACTAAAGTTAACTTTGTAAATGTAACAAATTTTCCATTTGCTGGTTTACATGCCCCCTTAAGGTTGTAGTGCCCACTGTACTCTTCATACATTAACCTTTACCTTTTTAAAAGGTCAACATCAAACTTATGCTGAACACAATTGTTTATCTAATTAATTTATTAGGAAACCTCATCTTCACATGCACAGAGGATTCTTATAGGGTATGTCCACTAATACGTCTTTCTTTCTGTTTAACTGAAGAACGGGAGGTATATGTGCTGCCTTACCTCCTGTACTTCAGTAAAACTTGCAGGCAAGAGAACAAAACTTACCTCAGATCGCTCCAGCGATGGCTTCTCACTGACAGATCCAGACACCTCCACGCTTCCTTGCACTGTGTGCACATGCACGCACAATGCAAAGCACTGTGGACGTGTCAGAGACTGGCAGCTGCGCTGGAGCGATCCATGGTAAATTCTATCCTCTTGCCTACAAGTTTTACTGAAGAACAGGAGCTAAGACATAGCTCACTTAGGCTGGGTACACACCGGCCTATTATCTGTTGTGGTCGAGCGCTCGGCCGAGACAGTTGACTGTTGGACGCAGCAATAGTGGCCACAGCCACCAGTGAGCACGATTGCCATAGGGTCCTATAGGGAACCGCACAATCGGCTGTGATTTACCACCTCTGGACTGGATACTGCCCAATTAAATTCATCTGTATCATGTACAGCTCTAGCTGTTTCTAACGAAGTTAGAAGATGTGTGCATCTGCAGATTTATAGTCTCCTTTTCAAAACGTGTCAAGATCTTTAATTATTGGTCACATGCACCTAAAAGGCAGGATTCCATTTCGTGCTTTTCTGGCTTCTCCCTTCATTTAAAAAGAATCCTCCCCAAGCCTTGGTGTAATAAATTTCCACGTTAGTAATTTGAAAAATGTAAGTTAAACGGCACCAGATACGTATGCGATGATTAGGTTGTGGTTTCTATTACACACAGTAAGTGGCACATTGGATACAGGATTTTTGTTTTTCTCAACAATCTGTTTAAAAGCGATCAAAGCAGTTGGCAGATCTGAAAGTTTGCCAGATACCAAGGAGAATGGCAGCCTGAGCTAATTATCAGGATTAGCTGGATAATGTCAAATACATTTCATTGGCTTGTTATAAGAAACATACAGGGTTATTCAATAAAAGTTCTTATCGTTTAAAATGGCGCTAATTTTGCCCCAACCAATCAAATGTTACCTTTCAAATGTTAAATAATCTCTGATTGATTGGGGCAAAATTAGCACCATTTTAAACGATAAGAACTTTTATTGAATAACCCTGATACGTCAGAAGCTTAAAGGATAAGTGCACTGTAAAATCAAGTTATGTTCATTTGGAAGCTGCAGCTTTAAAAATACTGTTGCCATATTTATTTTTTACCTATGCCCCTCCAAAGCCTAGCTTTGTGCCTTGAAAGTTGTGCCATCTTGTTTCTGGTTTGCTGAATGTTAAGCTCCGCCCCTCTGAGATTTCCTGTTTTCTCTTGCTTGCGCCTCAAACAGTAATGCTTGTGAGTTCCGTGCACATGCTCGTGCACGAAACTCACAGGCATTACTGTTTGAGGCTCAAGCAGGAGAGTGCACGGAACTAACAGGCATTACTGTTTGAGGCTCAAGCAGGAGAAAGCAGAAGAAATCTCAGAGGGGCGGAGCTTAACATTCAGCAAACCAGTAACAAGATGCCAGTAACTTTCAAGGCACAAAGCTAGGCTCTGGAGGGACATAGGTAAAAAAAAAAAACGGCAACGGTATTTTTGAAGCTGCAGCTTCCAAATGAACATAACTTGATTTTACAGTGCACTTATCCTTTAATGAGGGTTCTCCCAGAAACAAAAAACGAATACGTGGTCCGGGGCTATTTTCACATATATAGAATAAAGAGGAGGATGGACACAACAAAAATGAAAATGTGCCCCTTTGGTAGAAAAGGGTTTGATTGATTATAAATACAGCTTATTATTAGATCATGTCTGGTTTGAGAATTAGCTTTTGGACATATGAAGGCAGCCCCATTATATTGAACACCTAGTCTGAACGATCTATAGGTCAATTATACAAATAGTCTCTTCCCAAAGCCCCATCTATCAAGAATTCACAGTCAGTAAAAAGGGACATTAGTACATTAATAAAGAGAAAAAAATGGTTGATCACTATGAACGGAGGGACTGGATTTCACCAGCAGATCTTCCCAGGAGGTCAAAAAGAAAACAACTGATTTTAAATTTAATGGCAGAAAGTAATTTTGCCAAAATGTGCATACATGTATGAGCATATGAACAAGCCCAACAGCCATTTAGAGCGATTGTTACACGTAAGTGGTCGCTCAGTAGGGGGTTTGTAAATCCCAAATGACAACTTAACCAACAGGCCACAAACGTGTTGCCCTACTGGAGTCTGTTTTGCCTTTGTCTCAACTCAAGATAAATAGGGAAAGTGAATAAGGAAGCTTATTATTAACAGTAAAATTCGAAATTCCATCTCACTACTATTATTTTGTGTATCCTAGATATATAGTAATATACATTTCATGTTCATTCATGTTCAACTGATGGCGAAGGTTTTATATGGCAAACAATCCAGCATTTCTCAGCAAAATGTGGATTAAAATTAACTCAGAATATCAGGAGCATTGTAAAGTAAAGGTTACCTTCTCTGTGACAGCTGTGAGCGCCATCGCATGGGTCATTTGTGAGTCACCAAATATTAGCCTTTCTGCTTTGTTCATGTTCTTGATGGACAAACCAAACACAAGCTCGTGGTCAAATCTGAGAAAAGCAGGTGAGGCAGAAAAGTAAAAATATTACAGTTTAGGTAACTGTGAAAGGCCACGTGGTGACGTATTTTATTTAACTCAATTGTCACAGACAGAGATGAGAGGACACAGCCCAACTGTTCCCCTTAATTCCATTTATTTTCTGAAAAAGCAGACATGGGTATTTAACTCCTTTAGGACACATGCTAGCAGCCTGTACTCCATAACATATTCCCCCATTCACAAAATCAAATGATTTCATGAAGCTATAGGATAAGCTGTTCATAGTAATAGTAACTAGTGATTACTGCTCAATGTGCCACCTGACTACAGTAATACACAATTACACTTAAACCCAACACAATCATATTAAGGATGTGAAAGCAGCCTGGCCACTACAGTGTCAACCACTCTCCCGCTGCAAGTTTAACTATCTGTATTGCAGAATGTAGATAAGTACCAGGTGGGAGTGTAATCTCTTACCTCCATATAAATGATATGGATACAGGCACTAATGTTATTTTCTCACTACAGATACTCTTTAACACACATTCAGGGAGATTCAATAAAAGTTCTAATCGTTAAAAATTTTGCTAAACGATAAGAACTTTTATTAAATGACCCTCATTGTTTCTCCAGTGTAGACCATGCCAGAGGAATCCCACTAACTATACTGTTTAATGCCCCCTCGCATCACTGCCTGATGAATGCACTAGATTATTTAAAGTGGTGACCATGCAACGCCTCCATCTGGTAGTCACATGCAATTACTGCTAAAGTAAATGGAAAACTAAATTAGGCAGTTTATAGAATTTCTCTAAAGTGGAGTAACACACAATAGTTTGGATTAACAGAGATCTACTAGGACATGGAAAGTGATTATTTAATTCAGATCTGGATTGTACCCTAATGTGACTTTAAAACTAACAAATAACCGGCGTTAAAAATACGGCTAAGGGCTGCAAATTCAATATTAAATCACTAGGGGGCTCGGCGTGCTCTTCTTTTCCAAATTGCACCAGCCCCCACAATCCCTGTCTTAGGGTGATGGTAACTCTTGCTAATGGTCCCAACTGATGTGTGTTTGACCAGATAGAGAAGCCGTAACAGATTTTACTTTACTGTAGCAAAGGTAAAAAGACACAGGCACAGTGTAAAGGGCTTTTAAAAATGTCAGAACTTACATATTCATATCATTGATTCCCAACTTTCCATGGAAATGTTTACCAACATCACAGCCAAACCACACTGCCTGTTCAAAAAACAAATCAATAAAATGTTTGATTATTGAAACGGACAGAACACTGTATAGAATGTATATAGATAGCTCAATAGGGATGTAAAACAGGTGGATTAAAATCTCCAGTTAACAATATTCCTTGTGGATAAGTAGGGTTTATATTGATCTGGAAATGTTCAAATGACACAATGACAAAAGGAAACATTGTCGGATTATTTTGATTGTTTCATTTGAGTGGTAAGAGCCACTGTTCCTTGGCCGAACTAAGGCTTCGGTCACACTATGCTGCGTTTTGGTTCACATTGTACCTCTGCGATGTAGTGCATTGTCAAAAACACACAGTGTACAGCAGTTTTGTTCGTTAACGCACAGCAGTGCCATTGAAATTAATGGCCGCCGCTGCGCATTTACGCACTAGATCGCAAGTGGGATGTTCCACTGCATTAAAAAAATGCCTAATGTGAACATAGCCTAAAGGAATTAGATCACACCTTCCTCACCAACCCTGAACCTGCAGTTTTCACAGGGCATAGAAAACAGCAATATCAATAGCAGAGGTGCAGGTCACCTCTTCTCTCAAAAGACAAGAACCCCCCAGTAAAACGAACCGTCCTTATCAGGGAAATTCCATCTTGTCTACATGTGTGTGCTCTACGCGTCTTACAAGGGAATTGTAGGTTAAATCCAGGGACACACGTCTAAGACAGTTTACCAAGACAGTTTATAAGTCATGTGGTAGGTTGAGATCAGCTGCACTTTTCAACAAACACAATGACAGACCATGATATTAAACTTTGCCCAGCTGTCTCTTTGCTTCAATGCCCAGTTCTATGAACCAACACTTTTTTTTTTTAACAGACATTCATGTTTTTTTGTACTTTTAATAATAAAAGATGTTTTTAATGTCCCTGAATGTGTGGGGGTATAAACCTTTCTACTTCCCTTTACTAGGACAAATAAATCTTCTCTAAATTGTGACAACACCCTTGATGGTTTCCATAGTATCACTAAATTGGTTGAAACAAAGCCAGAGGCTCCTTAAAGGGGCATTAAAATGGCCAAAACACAATCTTAAAAAAAAAACACCCTGCTTTAGAGAAGGAGAAATAAGTGACAGGGACAAGTGGGAAGCCGTCAATTGCACTAGCTGCAGCCATCTTTGAATCAATGTCTGCCAGCTTTAAGGTAAAAACTGGAGGCGTTTCTCCTATCTCCCTGGAAATAATGGTAACATGGCTGTTAAGAGCACTGAACATGACAATGCCATGCTAAATGGAGATTTGAGCGCAACTCACTGCACCACCCTAATGATATGCAATATATAGAGAGAGACTTCTAAATCGACACACACCAGTCGAGTTTTTGTCCCGGCTGTGATTTACAGACAGTCCCGACCACTTGTTCATCCAATACAGATGAACAGGCGTCGAAGCTAGGTCGCAGCTGGCCGCCCCACACCACCAGATATTTCCGGCCAAACGACCAATACACGGCACCATCGGTCAGTCGGCCGGAAATATCTGCTGGTGTGTAAAAGATTGTAGTTTTTTTATGAAAAGGACAATAAAATAATTACATTTTGATTGTGAAAAGGTTACCACAAGCCAAATTTCAAGTCACACATTTTCCCTGTAATATAGCTTGAGAGACACAGATTTAAACACAGATTTACATATAATACCTATTTAAGGAACAATGTAAAACATTTAAACTTAAAGGGGAACTATGGTCTCCAAACAATGAAAATGCCAGTTTCCTACCTTTAAAACAAGCCATCAACCACCTCTCTGCGTGCTCCACAGCCCAAGATATGAAGAAATGACTGACCAGAAAGTTAATGGGTGGGAGGCTGACATGTGACATTCCTGAGGCTTCTCCTGCACAGTGCCGCTGGCGAGCACAGCCTCAGACTCCCTCAGTGTGAAGAAGCCGCTCCTCCTCTCTGCTGTGTGAAGTCCTGACAGAGAAGGTAAGGGAATCTACAGCCCTACTCTTTCACAGTGTGAAAACAGCCTCTTCAGGCAGAGTTCTCACTCACAGAGTTTTCTGTGGGGGGGTTTCTGAGTAACCCTCTGCACCCGCGAGTGGGCGGGGCTTAGCCACCCGCGGGTGGGCGGGGCCACGTGGGGCTGTAAGATAATGGGCCATGGGGGGCCTGCAACTGGAGGGACCATGGGGTCCATAAGTGGGAGGGACCAGGGGGGCTGCAAAAGGAAAGAGGAGACACAGGACAGATTGACTGACAGCTTCAGAGCAGGAAGTGCAGGGGACCTGGTGATGCTGCTGCCATATCACACACAAAAATGTAAATATCTTCAAAACTATGCAAAATAAACATTGGAAATAAATTGCAAAAATTCCTATCAATTTACCTTAAGTCATTTTTGGACCATAGTTCCCCTTTAATTTTAGAATGTGTCAGGACAATGCTGTTAGCAAAGTTTCTCTTGTGAGAATTGTACCTTGTAGCATATGTATTTAATGAATATCTATAAAAGGATCACATCATTTTATTTAAAGGGGTACTGAAAGGCTACTTCACCTCCCTCTATAAAACACTAGCAGGGAGATTCAATAAAAGGTTTTATCTTTTAAATCTGTGCTAATTTTGTCCCAACCAATCAGATGTTAGCTTTCAAGTAGTAAATAACTTCTGATTAGATGGGGCAAAATTAGCACCATTTTTAACAATAAGAACATTTATTGAATCTCCCTGTAGGTCCTCATTCCTGCATATCACGAGGATTGTTACCTAAAAATACAGCTCCCAATATATATACCTTGGGAGTGATTCTCTTACCTCTCCATCTTTAATAGACAAGGCAGCCATCTTTTTTAAGACATCAACAGGCTGGTTATTATAAGTAGTTTTTCGACCATCCACCATATTTCCTAGAAACTGAACAGTGTACAACTTCCCAAATTTGTTATGAGGTCTAGGATCATTCACGAGGCAAATCTTGAAAGAAGGAGAGAAATATATATATATGTGTGTTAGTATATGTATATATAATATATATATATAGGTAGCAAAGGTATGTGAGGCTTATGTGGCTAGCCTTAATTGTATTGATTCACCTGACTGACCATGAAGGCCAGTACTGAATCTATAGAATTCCTGGACCTTAAACTATATAAGAATGATAAAGGCATTGGCTCTACGCTTTATGCGAAACCTACCGACCGCAACACCCTTATGCATGCTGACAGTTATTACCCCGAGTCACACAAAAAAGGAATTGTATATTCCCAAAGCTTGAGGGTCCTTAGAAACAACACGGACTCCGATATAGCATTGACACAACTCGATGAGCTTAAACAAAAATTTTGGAATAGGGGGTACAACAAGGAAGTTGTGGAACAACAGGTCCAGCGGGCGATCATCAAATGTAGTAGTGGAAATACCTTTGCGGCTAACACTACATATACTGGAGATAAAACCATACCATTTGTGAGCACTTACTCCCCATTAAGTGGAACATTAAAGAAAAGTAATAAAACACGATGGGACATAATAACACGGGATCCTAACTTACCATTCAAGGAATGCACTCCCTTGTTTGCATATAGAAGGGGACGAAACTTACGAAATATGCTCATGCGAACTGACTTTAGGGAAACAACAATAACCAAGGCTCCCAAAAAATAAGGAGGGGTGTTTCAAATGCCATGGTTGTGTGGCATGCAACAGCGCCCTCACGGGCAGTGATTTCCCTCATCCCCAGACTGGCCAGCGGATTAAGATCAGGGGCCGTTTAAACTGTCTAAGCCGATTTGTGATCTATATTATCACTTGCCCTTGTGGCAAGTATTATGTGGGTAAGACCACGACCTCCCTACGCGAGCGCCTGGCTAACCATCGGCAAGCCATTAGGGCAGACGGACAGGGTAATATGACCACCAATGACACACCCGTAGAAGAGGTTGAAAAATTCGGTGAACAGTCAGTTGCACGACACTTTAGACTTGCAAAACACTCTATAGCCTCATTCAGGTGGATGGCCATAGACTTTGAACCCCCCAAGGAGGGCTGTGATCCTAAACGAGCCCTCCTACAACAGGAAGCTCGTTGGATAAAGAGACTTTGTACCCTATCGCCCAGGGGAATGAATGAACAATTCGCCTTAAATTGGTTTTTTATAAGACATACCATCTTTGACCTGTGCCTAGCACCTTGAGTAATTTTATTATACTGGCCGTACCGGCCCCTAGATCTTTCACTACCTTTAGCTATTTTCTTAGTAGTAATGATGGCTGTGGAACGGCCCTACCATACCCCTTATATATATATATGTCCTTCCCGTTAGAACTTAGCCCCATCTCCTTAGATATTTACCCGTGAATTTCGACAGATTGATTTGATGCTTTAATATGTATTTTATTATGTGTATTTTTATTATATTGGTCTGGGCTTGTTGGTGTACAGGCACTCGGATTTTCTAGTCATTTATGCACTATAACCCGCACTGTGCACTTTACCCGTAAATTGGGGTTATGTAGTCCTTACATTTTTACATAACCATGGCCACTTTTCGATTGACATGCTTATTTATATATTTAGCACAGTTTTTTAGCAGACAATACATTTGGATTCATTCCTATATACTCTTATCTTTTTACTTAGTCCAGCACTGGCACTTTTTGATAGCGTTATCTTATTAGCATTGTTTGCACTATTTCTCCGGTTGTACCTCGGGTCTTCCTTTGGGTTGCCTCCGGGATAATTGTTTGCACTGTCACACTTTAATGACGGTCCTTTATGACTCTTGGTCTTTCGGTTTCAGCCTTCTAGGGGTTAGGGGAGGTGCTATGCTTGGGTGTCACTAATACGTAGTCCTGTCATACTCTATCACGTAGGGGGGCGGGTGGGGGGGGTGTTTGTGGGAGTGCCGATAGTTTTTAAATGTGTTTTTTGCCATTTGCGTGTAACCCTGATGACGGCCCAGTAGCGTTGGGCTGAAACGCGTAGGTTGCTTTGGCCTACCATTTTAACTTAATAAAGATTTGTTAAGTCCGTGGAGTGCGCCTGATTCACTACTTTGTTATATATATATAACAAAGTAGTGATATATATATATATATATATCTCCATCTATCTATATATATACACACACACACACACACATATTATAATATATATAATATATGTTAGTTCTACTCCTCTACCACGGTATAAAAGTGAACATGTAGTAAATATTAAAGGCAAATGCACTGTAAAAATGTTTATTTTAAGGCTAGTGTCCTGGGCCTTATTAAAGACAGGAGGTAGCAATAGTAGGAGGTAAGTACTATGAATCCTACCTCTCTGGCCCAGGTACTTTTCTTTTTAATAGGTTTAACTGTCAAACTAGCATTATAATTTTCATTTTTTTAAAAATGGAAAAATGGATTTTTAGAAGCATTGGAAACTACACCATAGGTTCTGAAAATAAATATATTTTCTATGTAAAGAAGTTTAAATGAAGGATCAGAAGCTACACTGGAATGGCCAGATCCATCAAGCAATAAAAGGATTCAGGTAAATCTGCATGCAAATAGGAACTGAACTACTTTATTCTGAATTTGTTTTTTTAGAAGTCACTAAGGGAGATTCACCAGAGGCACAAGCACTATGGGCAAATCTCCCATTCAGGATTTACCAGCGGCTGTGGGACTCTGGGTGAATCTCACCCGCCAGCTAAAAGAAATGCAAACAGAAAATTATTTCAGTTTGCATTTTTAGTGAAAAACAATGTTTCAAACCTTACAAAAATACAGACACGATTTTGTACTTTGATCCAAATTAAATAAGAAACCATAGAATGGACAGGGCTTTTTTTTCTTACCAATTATAGTTTCCTTTTAAATTTTACCCTCCAAACTCATCATTCAAATTACTATGTTTTACAGCCTCTTCTTTATGCATTAAGCAAGGACTTGCAGGTGGCAGACATGTTG
This sequence comes from Hymenochirus boettgeri, assembly GCA_019447015.1. NCBI lineage: Eukaryota > Metazoa > Chordata > Amphibia > Anura > Pipidae > Hymenochirus > Hymenochirus boettgeri. The sequence continues at coordinate 55,575,801 of CM033470.1, read as the reverse complement.
GATGTTTGCACAATTTGGGCCAGAGATGACAGCACCTTTCTGAGACCTAACAATGGCACTGACAGACGCAGTCTGTGTTAATAGCGATTGCGTTTCTAATGACAATACAAATATGAATGTACAACAACCAAGAACATGGATTACAAACACGCAACACACCCTGGAGCTTTCTTTCAAACAAAGGGAGATAAGACATAGCTATTCAACAAACACATAGGGTTAAGGACTTTACAATTAAAAATGAAAGCCAACCCCCTGACCTTTCAGTGAAATCTCCTCTTAATCATATGTGGCTGTATATTACGTGACAAGCCAACATTCCCCCTCTGGGCCCTCATGCAAGATAGGGCAGAGTGCAAATGGCTAAATAGGAAGAGTCTGGTCAAGAGGGGATGTTTATTTTGAATCTGGGAAGCAGAAAAACCTAATAAAAAAGTCTGAAGTATGAAGGATCTGCAAGGTCATAATCTTGAGTTCTTTCTACTGAAACAAATCCCTTGCTATGTTTTAATTAGATCTTTAGCCAGATTAGTTTTAGGATGACGGTCCTATTGAGCAACTGCTGCAGGGAATTACAGAAATATGTAGGGTAGATTAACTGACCATCCATTGTTGGTGCGCAATATTCCTTTAAATGACAGAAGAGACATATCTGTTGTATTCAGTTAGATCAACTAGACTTAAAGTTTAGTTCTTGAAGACGTTTCGCTAGTCATCCGACTGGCTTTCTCAATTCTCAAGCCAGTCAGGTGACTAGCGAACTGTCTAAAACTTGAAGTCCATTTGAACTAACAGATATACCATGAGCTGGATGAATGAGAACCTTCACAAAAGACAGACAAGTTTGTTATTTCATGCTAAGAATTTGATTACTCAACAAAAAGTAAACTAAATCGATATAATAAAGTGAATGTCTGGAACATGCAGAGCGGCAGCTAAAGAAAGTAGTATTGGGCAACTGCTCCTATTCCACTAAAATGTTGAGTGCAGGTAGTGTGAAAATAGAACTACAGATGAGGATAGCAGCCTTCTAAATAACAGGATTTCACTAAAGCATAGTACACACCATGCAACATTTCCTCCTGACCGACCATTTGGCTGGTCAGGAGGAATAGTGGCCGTGGCCGACAGTTTGCCCTATAAAGGACCGCACGATTGGCTGTGGTTTTCAGACATGTCCGATCGTGCATTTGTCCTATTCGGACAAACGAACAGTTGTGCCCAAAAAAACATGCAATTATTTCGGCCCGATCAACTGATACACTGAACTATTGGTTGATTTGGCCAAAATATTGCATGGTGTGTACCATGCTTTAGAGGTAAAGGAGAACTGTGATCTCCAGACAAGTTGATTTTAGCATTGCACTGACCCATCACATGGATGTTTCTGTACCAACAAGACAGACATTATAAAGTGCAATTTGCTCTAAACAGACAATTGAATTTTCTGGATGGTACTGTGCAAACACGACATCACTTCAGTAATCACACAGTCTCCATTCAATTCAGTGGTTAGTGGGTAATATGTTTTGAAAGTAGGAAAACCAACAGAAGCATGGCTGTGAAGTTGGATCAGAAAGGATCAGTTTATGACATGGACTGCTTTATGTTTAATATACAAATGGGTTTTTCAAATTCACAGCCCTGAGAAGAAGTCAGAAAGTGATAGGCATGGATGGCCATAAATGTAGATGGCTGGGGAACCATCAGGAAGCACTATGTAAAAAAGATATATGCCATCCTGTTTAACCCGCATTAGCACTATGCTATGTGTTAATAAGTAGTCATCTTATACACCCTTAGAGTGAGTGTTATTATGAGTCCAGGAAGCACTACAAGCCCCAATAGCTACATGGCTTGTTCTGTCTTTGTGTAAAGTAAAGGGCGTATTTGTAATACACAAATCGATTTAAATCAGATTAGTGAAAAATAAATTTAATTAAGGTCTATAGGCTGTCCCTAACCTCACAAATAGCAAAAAAATACCAGAAACAGTGTCCATTTAAATGTAAATAGTCCTGCTTATTCTTGTGAAGGTTCTCATTCATCCAGGTCATGGTATATCTGTTGTATTCAATTAGATCAACTGGACCTGAAGTTTAGTTCGTCTTCAAGAACTAAACTTCAAGTCCAGTTGATCTAATTGAATACAACAGATAGTCCTGCTTATTAATGAGCTGCCCTTTATTACATCACTAAGAGCTCCTTACAGACTGGGCATTTCTAGCTGCCTACTTGGCCATGCTCAGGGCTGACCAAATTGCACTTATTATTTAGCCCACAAGATCAGAATCAAAATTAAGTAAAACGCTCTTTATAATAGGCTGGATCTGTGGACGAAATTACATTGTATTAGTGAGCCACAGTCGCCTTATTTTTCACTAATAATTTAATTTTTTTTTTAATACCGACTAATTCTATACTCTATTTTTCATTGCTACTGAAACACTAATCTGCCCAATTAAGTACAAAAAGGCTGTTTTCCTCCTTTCTAATATCTGCAGTTAAAGGGTACACTGAAAAAATTAATTTGCTTCATCTTAATCTATAATTAAATACATGTAAGTAGCCCTTACTCTGAGGGGTGTGTGTTGCTGCATGCCTTCAATCCAGTACTTGTTTTGCTCAGGTTCAGTATCTCCCCTCCTTCTCTTAACCAACCCGTCCTTTCCACAGACCTGACTTTTTTTTTAAACTGAGCATGCTCGGGAATCAATATCATTTAGCACGGAGAGAGTGAATTTCCCAACTGTCACTTTTCCAGTTACAGCAAAATCCAGAACTTGCACACAGCAGAAGATAAGGTACTTGATTGACAGCTGAATAAACTTGTGCTTCAGATTAGATATTTTAAGAAATAGATGGGAGATCAACAAGAATATGTTACAGTGTTAGTTGGGATGAATTATTATTTCTAGTAACGGGCAATTTAAAAAAAACATTTTTGTGTACATACCCTTTAAGAAAATATCCCCAAGTTTTATTTAAAATAAACAATAAGATTGTGAGGTTGCCTAATTTCTTACAGACAGTTATGATTTTATTAAAAGTAATGAAGGAACCAAGTTCCCCATAAATATAAAGTAGCTCACCTTGTCCTCAACATTAAAAACGGGTTTCACATGTTCTTTGTAAAACTCCTGAGGGGTTATGGGTCCAATCTTGTGAAAGTTTTTCTCCTTGTCTCTGAATTCCCATGTAAAATTATTTGGAGGGCTCCCCAGGCAGATGCTGACCACTCTGTACACCTGGCAAGGAAAAGAGAAAAGATAGGTGAATGCAACACCAGAAACAAATTAGAAACTAATGTTGTACAAAGGACTAATGCTGGCCGTTCACTATTTAGATGTAAAAGCTTATTAGATATTTAACGCAATTAATTGTAATTAAAGGGTATGTCCTCCCTCAATCAAAATTTTAGTACGTTGATATTGCGCCTTAGCCAATCACAGGAGCGGCTGCCGGTCCGCCCCCTTCTGTTTGCTTCCATGCATGAAAAAGGCACAAAAGACCAGCAGAAGGCAGCGAGGGAACAAAGGATGGTAAGTACATTTAGGGAGAGCTTTCAATGGTATAAACCTCGCAAAGTTGAGGTTTTGGGGGGATCTCTACAGCAAACTAAAATGTTTGTTTGGGAGGTAGACATACCCTTTAACTTTTTACATCTACCTGCTCAGCAGTTATTACCTGTGACATTCCCCAGCTGGATTGCACATTATGATCAATGTCGCAGCTGTAATGTCGGTCGTAAAATGGATTAGAGAATCCAGTTCGGGGGATGTCACAAGTAAGTTAACTGTGAATGGGACCTTAACACATCACAGATTGACTTCTCTAGAAATCTTGGTGCTATAGATAAACTGTGTGTTGCTGACTTGTGATAATGGACATCCAATGAGCCACTATAGCTGCAAAACATTCTCACACCCTTCCCACTCAGAGCAGTCAAGTAACTACTAGCTGGCCTGCCCATGACTACTCTGTAATTAAGACTAAGCCATAAGGAAACAAATAAATTACTCATTAGGAATTAGGGCTTATAAATCGGGAAAAGCAATAGAAATGCAGAACTACCGTATATACTCGTATAAGTCGAGGTACCTATTTTTACCTGAAAAATAAGTAAAAACTGACTGACCCAAGTATAAGCTGGGGGTAGAAATTATGACCACTACTGTCTTCTGATTTAGTATTATTTTGTGCCTTAAGATGCCCTTTAAAATGGACAGAAGAATTCACACACAGTAGTCCCATACAGTAATAGCCAAATCCAGTACCAGTAACCCCCAATTCCTTGGCACTCCAGATGTTTGGAAACTACAACTCCCAGCATGCTTTGGTAGCTGGGAATTGTAGTTTCTAAACATGTGGAGTGGCAAGGTTCAATAAACTTTTAATTAAGCTTACCATCATTTACAATTTTCCTGACCCCAATAGTTAAGTGTCGCCTGCGAGTTGTAGTTTCAAGCTGTCACTTGCATTGAACTAGCAGCCATTTTTTGCCCCAAACTGAGAAGACCCACAAGATTTACAGCATCCAGATGAGCAGTGACAGTGCTGAGTGAGTCCAGCAGCCAGACTACAGGAAGCAGGAAGGAGTGTAAAGGTAGATCAGCTCCTGTAACTTTCAATGCAGATGAAAGATTTTCGCCACCTACTGGTTACTATCCGCAATTGCAGCATTTGGATCTAAATTAGGACTTGACCTGAGAATAAGCCAAGGTTAGGTTTTCAGGCTAATTTTAAAGCCTGAAAATCTTGACTTGAATTCGAGTATATACAGTAAATGATTTTTCCCACAAAGATGCAAATTTCTGAGGAGACAGTAACAGGAAGTGTATAATAGCTCATTTATATTTTACTTTTGGACTTTTGATGTTAAGAAAAAATAAATCCTGCTCTATAGCCATCAAGTTAGGTTTACCTACTACATTGCATACAATGTAGTAAAGTGTAATCCGATCTTAAACGCTAGCAAATTCCTGGTACACAGCCAAAAAAAAAGCGTAAAACAGATCAAGGTCATGTTAGAATATGTTTTTAGGAATTGTGCACCAGTGTACATTCCACCCATAGCTTAAAATCATAGAATTTGCCTTTTTAGGATCAGAGGAATATATCAGAATACTTTACTGTAAAGAACACGATCTCCGATATACAAATGGCATGGGAAATCATTTGATGGGATACATAGCAGGTCCAGAGGGGAAGTTAGTGCCCTACTGTTTCTGTAAACAGACAGACCAAAAAACGTAAATCCTGATAAATGTAAGTGCCTAAGATTGTTAACCATACTGAACAGGAAACTGGAGTAATGAGATTACATTCAATAACAAAGGCAACAGGCAGAGATTAAGAATACTGGAAAAGCAAAAAAACGGTTTTAACGTTTCTCATGACCGTTGGTGACACAATCTACTTCCAAGAGAATGGCATTTACTGAGCACAGTTCATATATAAATCACACTCATTTCCCTCCCTAGATCACCAGGCAATTTTTAGTAATTTTGAAAGGTAACAAAACAATTGTGTACAATCCAAACAGAGTTTAGAAGTATACAATACAAAATTAGTAATGCATTCTAGGGATTCCAAAGTGTGGAGAGTAAGGAGATTTTTGGTAGGTTATAAAAAACAAAATGGCGTGCGTAGAGAGAGAGAGAGTACGAAAGATGCTAGGAGAGAAACAGCGAAAAATGTTGTGAGAGAAAGTGTAAAATGGTTGAGCATGATGGATCCATATCTTTACTTAACCGTGACCACTAATAGCTGATGCAGAGGTTTGTGATAATAAACCTAAACAGAAAAAAGTTAAGTCTAAAAGTTATTATTGCAGTTTGCATTTCCCATGTATAATACAAATGATTTTTAAATTTAATAGGCTGTATCTCACACACTTTAAAATAAAAGTAGATTACAGCCTCTAATTAAAGGGAAAGTTCAGTGGAAAATATCATAATTTTAAAATTCTTAGTTTGTATTATGCATACCTAGTTATTCTACAAATTCTCTTTTGAAAATCAGTTGAATTTATTCCCCTTGTTATTCCCCGCTGTTGACATCAGCGAGCTGACATTTCAGGTTATGCAATGGTCCTTCTTCCCAGAATGCACATTTCCCTTGGAACATTCCTAACAGTAATTTAAACTGATTGGCAGTTGGATGGCTCAGATCTCTACTGAGCAACTGAATCAACCCAAGCAACCCAATCGGAAGCATTTATTTATTCACAAACAAATGCTGAATGGGCAGGTTAGTTATTATTAGGATGGAAAAATAATGCTCTTTTTTTCTTAAAATACATGATTTTGCACTAAACTTCCACTTTAAGAACACAAACCACTTCTGGGGGGCTACAGTTTTAAAAGTGGGTCTCTGCCTTTAAAGATTTAGAATCCATGGTGTACACATTCATTTCATTAGGCTGAAATCAGCATTCTACTTCACGACTGGAATAAGGTCAGGTCCCGCCTGGCCCATTCATTTTGCGTCCATATCTCGGCGAGTAAGTACTAATGTATGGGCACCGTTAGGATAGCTATACAGGAATCAAGCCGTGTTCAATCAAATTTACATTTCAATCAACATATGAATAAAAGTAAAACATAGAAAATGAATCAATCAAACCACACATGGGATTTATTTATTTTTTAAATGCACTTGTTTAGTGATTATTAAGAAGTGCAAATGCTTATTAGTGCAATCGAAAGGAAATGGTAACAAACTTTAGATTTTCAGACAATTGATAGGTTTGGTTGCATTTACACTCAATATTGATCACTCAATTTCTATTAAAACAGATCACCATTTAGCATTCAATTGGCCAAAAGTACTACATATACACATTGATTGAGGTGAAAAAAGTTGACCTGTGTATTGCTGGCTATAAGCTAGATAACGGTTGCCCCCCCCCCCAGCCAACAAATGTCTGCTTCAACTGACCAATTAACATTTGTGGAGGCTCCCATAGGCATTGTTAAGTGATCCATCTTGACAGATCTCTTAAAGGGCAATTATACTCCCCACCCCCTTGCTCCTGTTCTTCCACCCATTACTAGTACCCAGGGTGAGGACTTTTGCGGTTTCAGTCCTTCCTGCAGTCTGCAATGCAGCCAATGGGAAGACACTCTTCTAGAAGCATGGTTTTCCCATTAAGTAGATTGCAGACTGCCACTGACACTAGCAGAGGGGACCAGAACAGCATGGGAAATTTCATGTAAGTATAACAGCTGATAGGTAAAGTTACCAGGGGTGAGGACTAATGCTGACCATACACTAGATAAACAGACAAATTAGACATTCTTTTGTAGAGAAACATCAAATCTATTTAGTATCTAAATACTGCATTTTCAGGACAGCGGTTCTTACATTCTGATGATCCTGCCTGGTTCATTAATTTTGCAATTGCAAGTCAATTACAAAAAAAGAACAGGTCAGGCAGTTCTTTGCACAATGGGGAAACATCTGAAGGTAAAGTATTGTGTATGTGCACCTTTAGTGTATGTACGAATCTTAAGTTTCTTGCATTTAAAGCGCACCACCTATTTCTAAATCTCAAAGAGAAACTCATTTATAACAGCACTTCATTGAACGCTTAATATTCATCCATGTAGATTCTTTGAATCTTTATTTTACGGGGCAAGAAAAATCATTAAAAAGCTGCACATCTTTAAAGGGTAACTGTGGTCCAAAAATGACTTTAGCTAAATTGACAGGAATTGCTTTTTTTTGCAATTTACTTTCATTATTTATTTTACATCGTTTTGAAGATATTTACATTTATATGTGTGATATGGTTGCAGCATCACCAGGTCCCCTGCACTTCCTGCACTGAAACCATGTGACAGTCCCTCTTTTGTGTTTCCTCCTCCTTGTGGGCCCCCCCCTTGCAGCCCCTTGGGCCTTTCCCTTGCAAACTCCCGGGACCCCTCCCACTCAGGCCCCTTCCCACCTGGGGGCCCTTCCTATTTGGGGGCCCCTTCCACTCAGGGCCCCTGCCCACTTAAGGGCCCTAGGGGCCTTTCCCACTTGGGGCCTCTCCCACTCGGGGGCCCCTGGGCCCCTTCCACTCAGGGGCCCCTTCCCATTTGGGGGCCCCAGGGGCCCTTCCCACTCAGGGGCCCCTCCCACTCTGGGGCCCCTGGGCCCCTTCCACTCGGGGGCCCAAGGGGCCCTTCCCATTTGGGGACCCCTCCCACTTGTGGGCCCCAGGGGCCCTTCCCACTCAGGGGCCACTGGGCCCTTCCCACTCAGGGGTCCCTGGGCCCCTCCCACTCAGGGGCCCCAGGGCCCCTCCCACTCGGGGGTCCTTCTCACCGGGGGCCCCAGGGTCCCTTACCATTCGGGGGCCCCTGAGCCCCTTCCACTCGTGGGCCCCAGGGGCCCCTCCCACTCGGGGGTCCTTCTCACCGGGGGCCCCAGGGTCCCTTACCATTCGGGGGCCCCTCCCACTCGGGGGCCCCTGAGCCCCTTCCCATTTGGGGGCCCCTCCCACTCTGGGGCCCCTGGGCCCCTTCCACTCGGGGGCCACTGGGCCCTTCCCACTCAGGGGTCCCTGGGCCCTTCCCACTCAGGAGTCCCTGGGCCCCTCCCACTCAGGGGTCCCTGGGCCCCTCCCACTCAGGGGTCCCTGGGCCCCTCCCACTCAGGGGTCCCTTACCATTCGGGGGCCCCTCCCACTCAGGGAGGGGCCACAGGACCCACGAGTGTGCGGAGCCACAGAGTCCGTGAGTGGGAGGAGCCACAGGGGGCTGCAATGGGAGGGGACACAGGGCCCACGATTGGGAAGGGCCAGCAAGTGGGAGGCATTTAAAAAAGCAGTGCTGTGGGCTGTGCTGTTCTCCCCACCCCCTTCTACCCTTCAGTCATGCACTGAGCATGTTTCAACCGCAGATTAGAGGAGGAAACAGTATTTCTGACCGCAGATTCAGAACCTCCCACCCCCTAACTTTCTGATCAGTGATTTCTTCATATATTGGGCTGTGCAGCACGTAGAGAGGTGGTTGATGGCTCGTTTTAAAGGTATGAATCTGGCCTTTCATTTAAAATAAACTTGTTTGGAGACCACAGTTCCCCTTTAAGTGTAAATGGTATTAAATACTGAGGAAGGGGGCACGGATATGACTTGTGGTCACTAATAAAAGTTATTACGTTTATTTGGAGTGCGACCCTTGATTCTGTTGATATTTGATGTCTATGACCCACCAAGGGTTGGATACTGAGGAGTAAGCAATGGATTCAATGCAAAATGACTTTCTATTATACAAGACATTAAAAACTGCATTTAGAACATAATAAGGAGAACAATCTCAGTCTAAAGGTTCGCACACACGTGTGATCACGGGTGCCGACTAGCAGTGCACGATGTGTATGAACGGGTGTTTCGGCCGCAAATCAGCCTGTATATGGGAACTTTATCGGTCAAAACGGACATTCGTTCGGAGAGCCGCCCGGCGGATTGGGCAATGATCTCTAAATGAATGGCCGTTTCGGTCGATTAAGTGCCCATATACAGGCTGATTATGGGCTGAAACGGCCGTTCGTACACATTGCTATGTACGGATAAGGGGCTTTGAAATGATTGTTACACTAGACTATTTTATGCATATTTCTGTACACACAGGTTGCTTGGCCAGCACCAGCCTTCTCTCTCAATGGAGAGGGGATTCCCTCAACATGGGAGAGCAATGGATCATTAAGCAATCTGACCAGACAAATAACCAGGTTGGCTCAAGTGTGCACACAACTAAGTTGTTGGCCGATGTGATCCCTTGTGGGCTGCATCAGCCGATAAAGATCTAAATAATGTTCACATAGTCTTGTTTGACACAAGCACAAAAGCCATCCATGATAATAATATATAAATAACTTGTGTGTATAAGCCACATGCAATAAAAAATCCAATTGCAATTATTCTGTCATTTGTCCGTTTGTTATCCCCCTTATCTACATTATTTGGATTACCTTTAACTGGGTGCACATTGGCTGGATGCACAGAGAGGGATAACTAAATTGCCTGACACCTAAGAGTGGATTACTAATATATAAAATAAAAAAAACTTGCTACATATTCAGAGAAAGTGCTCCTGTCTTCCTAAAATGAAAAATATGTAAAATAGGTTTCCGAACCATTTAAATAGTATGGTTCCAAAGGGGTCAGGAAAGTAACCAACGCATGGACAGAACAGATTCTGGTCAAATTTCTCACAAGAAGCAATCTAGGCCTTTTTTGTTGATGGTTTACCTACCAATAAATAGATATTACTTAAGGGCATGTTCACCCAGAAAATAACTAACCATTTTCAGGTTATTTAACCCCCAAAAGTGGACTTGCCTCTTTATCCTAACTTCATCCAACACTCCCAATCTGAGATATAATTACTTTAAACAACCGATCCATTGTCGCCTCCTCCTTTTCTTCTGGGTATGTACTGTCAGTCATGGCCGCGTCAGTGATGTCACGGCCCAGTGGCTGACAGTCCATATCCGGAAGAGCGGTTTTGAGCACCCCTCTGCTCCTGCACCCTAAAGGGAACTTAAGCTGGATACACATGTGCAATTCTGCATGCAATTACTGACGAAGAGATGCACTGGATGATTATAGTACATGTGTGGCCCAACCCGGCGGACAAATGAACATCAGACATACTGCCAACATACATAATATTATCATTATCCGTTCATTGGATGGCCTTTCGTTAGTGGTTACATGGGGAAACTGCACGTGTTTACCAGCCTTTAATATCCTTGTTTGGAGGGTGGTGTTTTTGTTAAGGTTCTAAAGGAGGGCATAGACACAAAGATAATCTTACAACAATTGGATTAAAGTTAATTCAAAGAATTTGATGGCCAAATATAATTTATATGCAGACAATACACAAATCTACTTGTCCACACCTACGCTAACTCCTGACATCTAATAACGTGTCACCGACTGCTTTCTTGCCATCTCCTCCTCCATCTCAACGCTACCTCAAATGAAATCTTTGATAATTGAAATGATCATTTTCCCACCTAAACCTGGTCCTGTCCCATCTTTCTCGATCTCTGTTGACAATAACCCCATTTTCCCTATCCAATCGGCACGCTGCTTAGGGGTAATTATTGACTCCCTCTCCCACCTCTTTCCCCTTCAGTCTATACTTAACTCTGCCACACGTACTGTTTCGCACTCTAATAAACCGGATCCTACATCTCCCCTGTAGCAAACAACAACCTGGTTCCCCGTTAAACAGCGCATTGTATACAAAATCCTTCTAACATTTAAATCCCTTCGCTCTGCTGCTCCTCCTTATATTTCCTCTCTAGTCTCCCCATATGTTCCTGTCCGTACCCTCAGCTCATCGCAGAGCCAGCTCCTGTACAGACCCCCCTCTCGGACTGCTTCCTCTCGCCTTTTTTCATTTGACTCCCACCTCTGGAATTCTATTCCCCTCTCTCTATGTCAAGAAACCTCAATTAGCAGGTTTAAATCTAGCCTTACATCCTACCTATCTGGTAACCAGCACAGTCTACGATTGTTTTATTTGCACTGCATACATCTCACTCCAGCACTTATACCCATTCCATTGTGTTACCCACATAACTAGATTGTAAGCTCTATGGGGCAGGGACCTCCTTACCTCTAGTGGCAAAGCTCTAGCACTTCTAGTTATATATTTATGTACTGAACTATCTATATATTTGTTCCCCTTTTAGGACTTGTTTGTATGTTATTGTACAGTGCTGCGTCCCCAAGTGGGGTTTCAATAATAAACGATATATACATACAGGTAGAAACTGAATGTACTATAAAATACCTTTGCTATGTTATTACACAGATGGGCTGCGGCAGGGCCGGCCTTAGGATAAATAGCACCCTGTGCAAGATTTGCTACTGGCACCTAGAACCCCCTCCAGAACACCCCCTTGGGCAAACACAATACAATGCTAAATGCTGCTGCCTTTGCCTGCTTCAAATCAAGTCCACCACCTGCGCTTACTGTCTTTCAGTATCTGTAGTTTGTGCTTGTATATATCGTGGGTACATCATTACACGTAACACACTAAATGCAGACAGGACAGCACAGCAAACAGAAGGCTTGCATGTGTTCCTGTAACATCCGGGCATTACCAGTGGGACTCCTGCTTCTGTGAAATCTAAACCTCCAGGTCCCACAAAACAACTGTACTTGGCTGGAAAATCAGGAAATGTCAAACTGTCCTGCCTCCAGGAAACCACAAACCTGATTTTATCCACATTATTCAACCATGGAGATTTCAATCACTCCAAACAAAACCTCATACCCCCCACATAGCTCAATCAATAGTGATTGCAAGCACATTTGTACTGCAAGACAAATTAGAACACATTTAACACACAATGAAGCTGAAAGTAACTAAGAACAATTGGCAACATTTAGAAGGAATATTTCTCTATCCTGACCTGACCTCTTGTGGCCAATACATGTAACTACATAAAATGGAGAAAAACTGAACACTTTGTGGCACATTCATTTTTGACAAATTATCGCAAGCTGTAAGACTCTGACAAGTCAGTGGGGCTTTTCAAGCATGGAAAAAAGTTATTTCTTACTGGAAGGGGTCATTACATTATTGTTAGAAATTCTTGACCGTATGTTTCCCAATACACAAAAAACAAATACGGTAGGTATCCAGGGAGGTCTTAAGGTGGCCATACACATTAGCAATATTAGGTAAATCCCGTTGGCCCATAAAGGGTTTTACCCAATATCCCTAATGTGTAGGGGCCAAATGATTGTAATGCCGAGGAATGTCTGTGGCATTATGGTTGGTCGGGAAAGATGGAAAACTGTCCCCATCGACTCCCTTTACTTTAAAGTAAAGAGCCAATACAGTTGGCCCGTGTATGCCTGCACAATTACCCTACTGTGTATGGGCGATAGGTTGGTTCCATGTGTACGGTTCCCTTTGCAATGTTCCGTCTGTCACGGTGTAAATTTCCTCCCAAACAGTTTTAAATGGAACATGCACATCCTTCAAACCAAAATATACCAAATACCAACACTTTGTTTCATATCAGAAAATTTTTGGTGTTAAAAAAAACTGAGCCAACATCACTCCTTATATCACTTATAAATATGCCCCTAAGGCTGCATTCACACCAGACAAATTTCCCATCAGACTACCGATTGATAATTCCAATTAAAAAGCACAATCAGATCAAAATTTCCAACGCATCACCAGAACGTTTCTCGTCACCTTCGCCAAAAATGATTGGATGCAAAGCTTGGTCTATGAGACGTCCATTTCATCCAGGTAATTACAAAACATTATTACAACTTAATATCTTTAATCAACACTTCTACACTGAAATTATGATTAATGATATTTTATAGGAATAAAAAAAAATCTAGTAATAAAGAAATGAAGCATTCGGTCTACACACAGGCAAACGGTTGTCACCATTCTCAACTGAGAATCAATAACTGCCGAACTTACCTTACTGGAGCTCCACTCGCAGCTGCTTCTGAACTGACAGCCGCGCTATCCCGATCACGCACCTATCTTTTGTATTGGCATGCATGAGCGCAGAAGCAGCTGCGAGTGGAGCGCTGGTAAAGTAAGTTCCAGTGTCCCCTGGGCATTCTATTATTCACAGGGAGGTGGGAATAAGCGTTCTCACCTCCCTGTGAATAATAGAAACAGATGCAATATACTTAAAATCACAGCTTTAGTGTTGTTTAGTGTTCCTTTAAGGGGCATTGTGTGTAGAATTCCCGAGGAAAAAAATAAATTGAATCCATTTTGGAATGAAAAAATGTGGAAAAAGTGATGAGCTGTGAATACTTTCTGGATGAACTATAAATAAGCAATCACTTAGTAGTTCTAAAAAGATGGCATTAAATGTCATTAAAATGTAGAAAAATTAAGCAACTTTTTAAAAAGCAAAAAGATAATTATACACCTTCCCAGTTCCCCCCTCCAAATAAAAGTTTCCAGGGAGAGGAACTAAAATGCTAGGTCCTCATTCCTGGGCTTTCCATAGAACTCCTGCACTTTTAAAAAAAATGTATTTCTTACATAGTGCAAAATGAAGATACAACGTTGTACAGATGCAATAAAGGTAAGACATGGAGAACAAATAAATGAGCATTATGATCTGCTACCATATATATATAAAATATAAAGATGCATGTATCAAATCACAAAGGCTGTTTATCTAAATAAGTACTAAACAATAATTGGGAAAAAAACAAGGGAAAGGGTAGGGGTTTATGCAGGTGGGATAAAATTTGGTATGAACCATGACAAGAATATTGGTATAGCATACACGTAGTGCAGAGAGTATAAAATATATTGAATTATTTTATATACTCCAACTGGTAGATGCATTCCCATATAATCATACCACAGGCCCCAGACTTTAAGAATTGTATATGGACTGCCCCTTCCAATATATACTAGCTGCATATACGGTGCAGCCTTGTTAACCATTTCTTTTCAGAATCTAATTCTGGGGGCCTTTCACTTTACAACTATGGGTTTCCTTAGATAGAACAGAGTCTAACATAAGAACGTAAGTTGATATCTAGACCAGGTTTCTGTTTCAGATAGACCCTAGACTCATAGATTAGCTGCACTTAGCCTTTTAAGTTATGATCGCCAGCTTGCTTAGTCTTAATCAGAAGAAGCAATTGGCAAAGCTAGAAGTACATGTTTTGATTGGCCATGTTCCGTACATAAGCCAGCGACCATAACTACAAAAGCCAAGTAAGCAGTTCTACAGTAAGCCCAGAGGTGAGGACCTAGCATTTTAGGTACTCGTCCTAGGTACTTCGGTGGTTTTATTGGGTGGGGGACATGATTATAATTGTCTTTAATAAGTCAAGTGGCAAGCAAAATCACCAAGTGGCTTCTATAGAATGTATTTAATGGACAGAAGTTATTTTCTTATACATATTTATGTTTAATGGTACTGGAATTATTTGCAATTCTAGATTCATCTCACTAATTCTTTGTCCTAGAACCATTCTTTCCAACAAAAAGCAGCGAGAGCAGAACAAAATTATAAATAACTCAAACATTCATAAACAGCAGCTTAGCAGTGCATTGGTTATGGTGCTATAGGAAGAATGAAAGTGTTCACATACCTCCTCTATCATGGAGTCCAGCTCTGTTGATATTTCCTCTTTTGTACATGAGCTTAAAACCATATTTCTCAATCGCAAGCAGTATTCTCTCATCTTAAATTAAAAAATGCAGAATAATTAAAGGGATGGTAAAATATGTATTTTTATTAAAGAGTAAAATACAAAACCCAAACATAAGGAAGGGATCGGCTATCCAGGTTCCTCGTCCTACTATTCTTTCTGTTGACCCTGATCTAAATACTTATCTTTCCTCTGTGCCGATGGGGCTAAAAAGCATACATTACATAGCCCCATGATCAGTGCTGTCTCAGTGGTTGGGATGGCAGACCTGGCGTAATGCACTGTAAATTGGAGTAACGTCATCTACCAGGCTCATTAGCACACACAGAGGGATAACACGGACATTAACAGCTGCTGTCATCAAATTGGCCTACAACTACTAGTTTGCCACTTAATTAACTTATCCCAACATCCCTCTAATAAGCAGTTAAACATAAACCTACTTTGTCACGTACAAGGCAGTATCACCCAGCGCTGTCCTGCATATAGCAACTGCATAGGGGAAACTAGCCCAAGTATAAGTCTAGTGTGATAAGGAGAAATAAAGCTTTCGGACACATGTATGATTTTACCACCGATGCACGATCCGAGCACGTGCACACGCATTACGAACGGGCGATAACACGTGTGTATGCATTCGATCAGGCATTGTTCATTAATCTGCCATGATGGATCAATGAATGACGCCCAACCAAATGCATACACATGTGCGATTATTGGGCGAAACAGACTTTCGTACCCTGTGCCGTGCGTTAGTTGCCAATTAAAATCGCATGTGTGTGCAAGGCTTAAGGCTAAAAATAAAGTCTGGTCCAGACAATACTCCATGAAATAGGAACCCTATCTGAAAATTTGCAATACAGTTTACTAAAAATGCATCAATTTATCTAAAATCAGATATAAGGTAAAGTTTACCTTGATTGTGCGCAGATAAAGTCTACCTTGATAAAGATCTGTGAGTGAACCAAAACATCAATATAGCTAAATGATCTGCACGTGTGTGTGCACTAATACATTTATTTGTAGATTACCAGCAATTTGTTGTCACTTTAAGAATGTTCACTTGAAGACCTCCAGTAGCAATAGAATTAGAAGCCCAGGAAAGGGCTGGACGATCCAGACTGAGCGTCACTATTCCAATCAAGTCAGACAAAGATTGCAGTGTAGGTCTGACTACTCACATGTATTACATTTTAGTAAAACCAGTTATCAGTCTCCACCTATAAATATTACAGAAAAAACTAACAACATTTATAGAAGGCACGCTGATCGATGGTGTATGGGCAACTGCAGGCAGTAACTATTTGATCGGTGCAAAATGGAAATAACAGCCTAGTTATAATGTACAGTATATTGTAATAGGGCTCCTGATACCCAGTTCCCGCAATGAAAGAAGAAACGATCATAACTCAATTACCTTGTGATTCAGAATGTCATTCATTCTTCGAGTAGCTTCGGAGGTGTGGGATTCTGGGAAACATTTCTTAGGTACAACACCATATTTAGCTAGAAAAATGTAGAAACACAGGAGCCTTAATATTAGGAAAAGGCGGAAGTTTACCAACTGTCTGTGTTTCGCAATTTCTCCAATCATGTGGCATGATAATGATATATTCTACATAGTGATTGTAGCTGTAATTATCACACTTCTGGTAGAAATTCAGCCCATTGGACGATGGTCTTCTCTACTATTTCTGTTTTCAGAGATTTGTTGCACAGCGATAATAATGCTCATCTAATCCCAACATTAACATACAACACACAGCAACATGGAAAGGTTTGCGAGAATTCTGTCCTTGTTTTGAGTTTATTGCAGTTTTTAAATGATTAACTTATTCTTCTACACAAGGCCAGTAAACCAAGCAAACAACTTCGTAAGGGTCACATAGTTCTTTCTAGTCATAAGAACGGCTAGGTTCTTTCACTATAGCAACCTTACTGAGTTTACACTACATCAAAGTACTTGATGTTCACCTATTAACTGTTGAAATGTTTTATATAATTAACTTTTTAACATTCATGGTGTTCCATAGAAAACCCTTAAATAGCCTCTATTATTACATTTCTAAGCACATTGGCTAAATAGCTTCAGGGATTCGGCCTGCCCTGGTGGACCAGTAGGTTGTACTGAAAATGTATAGTGGAATATAAACCCACTATATAGTTAAATGGGTTACAAAAAAGGACTGTCAAATGCAGATTCTACATCATACCAATGAGATTAACCAGCATGTCCCACTGCCCTCCATCATTGCAGGGGTTAGATAGTAAGAACTGCATTAGCCTTCCATCCACAGGTTCATTCAGATGTGCAGTTTCAATAAAAGCATTTAAAAAGTAAAAGCAGCGTTCCACCTGTAGGTACGAGAATGGGAAAGGTTGGTGCCGGAATTTTATATTCCCAAAACAACAAATGAAAGGGATTAGGTTCAGCAAAGTACTAACCACTTTAAATATAGTATGATGTGTATTACTCAAAATAACATCCTAGAATGTCTCTTAAAATATGTATAAATTGGATAATAGTTCCACTTAAGGTATTAGTTCCAGTAATAATGCCAGGAGTAATCTGCCTAAAACTATGTATCATACAAAATAGTAAACTGGTAGGTAAACAAGATAATGTCAGAAAGGCTGCATCACATTTATTAACATCAGCAATACATTGCAGACATTCTAGCTTTGCTTTGTGGTTCTACATATACCTACCAGTTAACTATTTGCAGAACTCAAGATATTGTTTATGTGTGATTAGTGAAATGATTTCTTCTACCATTGCATATAAAGATGCAGGTGTGCAGAATAAACAGGAAAAAAAATTCTATTAGCTGAGGTGTATATGGTATTAAACCACAAAGGTTTGACGTACAACTCATGTAGGAGTATTGGTACATCTGTTAAAGGGCATTTCACCTTAAAAAAAGACAAAACTTAATATAATGTTCCTCAGGCTTGCCCACCTCCAACCGCCATGTTAGCACTAAAAAAAACCCAACTTTCCAATAGTTACTTACAGCCCCTTCGCTCCCGCAGCTATCTTCTCCCCTCTCTGCAGACCAGAAACAGCAGAGAGGGGCCTGACCGGCAGCTGCGCCTGTAATTGGCTGCCAGTCAGCCAATCACAGACGTGTCTGCCTGATGTGAAGATAGGAGAGGGAGCAAAGGGCTGTACAGAGGAACCAATTTTAGATTTGGGAGTGGACATGCCCTTAAAAATATAAATCATGGGTTAATAATAGGGCTTGAAATCATCTTTTTAATGCAGATTTTACAAATATGTAAGGTGACAGAAAAACAAACATTATTATTTGATCATAATATACCTTGTCCCAGAAAAACAGGTAAGACTGACTAAACTCAAATTCTTCTAGATTAAACTTTTTCATGAAAGGAAGTCGCATAACATTCAGACAGGAAAAAATCCAGCACCTTCCTAAAAGATAAAGCACATTGTGTTAATGTAGCATTTTACCACAGCACTAGGGGACATTAACCCAGAAACACATATTCATTAATTCAATGATTTCTTGATGTATACTTTCTTCACCTGAGTTTTTCTGATTGGTGATAGGCTTCCCCTCTGCAGGAATAGTGTGCTGGAAGACATGCACACTGTCTTGTACAGTCTGCCTCTGCAAACAGACTTCCAACGGGTCGCTGCTGGTTGCCACATTCTGGGCAAGCAAGTACCTAGGTTCAGACTTCAACTTTTTTCTGAAAGCTGCAGTTTTCTCTAAGCTTAAGCCTAAATAAAAGTACAGGAAATGTTGGTGAGTGAAATAAAAAGCCACTTCTTAATAAAGAAATATTAACCATATAGCTTCTATAAACCTAAAATGAGAGAACGTAAAAGTACAAAATAAAGTACTTGTAGCATTTTTATAGTCCTTCCAATTTTTGCATCAATAAAGCAATACGGTTTCACGTGAAATAGGATTGCATCACGTTTTGACAGCTAATTACAGTAACTACAGCTTGGTTTCCTTTGTAATCAAAAAGGCTCAAAGTTACTTTAATAAGTTTTTGGAGATTCCATTTTATGAAGAATTTTAAGGAGGTTCTGCCAGACAAAGTTCAGCAATGATAAAGGACGGCTTCTCCAAACAGGACAGTGGCGTATAATGTGTGTTTTGTAGTTTGTTCTTCTGAGCTTTGGAATCGAAATGAACAATCTCTATAGCCAACCTGAGAACTGGTTGTTTATGTTCAGTTGTATTGATAAGTATCTAGCATGAACCCGTATTGTGTGTTTCTACCGGATTAAATGAGAGAAGCAGGCCCTGCAAATAAAACAGAGGTTTATTTAATTGATCCATATTTGTGCAGGAGACTTATTAAACTAATACACTGAAGACTTGGATATAAAAGTAGCGATTATGTGTTTGTGTTATTTTCTCCACAGAAATGTCAGGAAGCCTTCCTGTGTTCTCAAGTACAATAAACCTAAGAAACTTTTATATTGAAAAAGGAATATATGTTAAAACCAAATTACTGCACTTAGTGTATGCTATCTAAATCTTGGGTGGACTAACCAACAACTCATCCCACTGCCAATTAACATTACCTAGGAAGGAAGAAGCTTGAAAAAAAAAACAAAGATCTTAAAGGGTAACTATACTAAAAAAATGAAAACATGAAAGTGTCTGCTATACATTATCTTGGGATCTGTAGTCACTAAAAAAGCTAATATTTGCTCAGATTCCCAGGTCTAAAATGGATGAAATTGTGCATGCTCTGCAGACTGCTTTTCACCCAAAAGTTGTCTTTTTTTTTCCCTACAAAAAGGACCGTCCAGGGGAGATTTTTCTTAAAGGACACGTACACCCTATTTTTCACCCAGCTAGAATAAGAGCTAATATGAGATCTCACAGAATTACAGTGGGAGGAGACTTTTTATTATATGATGAAGTTAAACTGGAAAAATGATAAAAATCGATCTACAAATGACAGGAAAAAAACCGAACAAGGGAAATTAAAACTTTGCAATAGAAAGATACAAGGCGAGCGAAAAATATGTGTATGTGTCCTTAAATGTATGTATGTATGCATTACACAAAGGTCTCTAGCACTCAACTACACATACAATTATAAATGAATAGGGTAAAATAGTTAGACATGTATGCAAGCAATGAAGCCAAAAAACCTGCACTTCAGTTCAAATGGATTCTTTTAGTTACATTGTTTGTACAAACATGCTTAGCTGACATGCCACTTCACAGCAGTATCCCAGTGTCAGTCCTAACCTAGTGAAAAAAATATACGGTATGTTCCCCGGGGCTACCAGGCCATACCTGCTTCTCTCTTTGTCTAGCATGACTTTTTCCAGGGACTCAAATGAGCTTACAGATCTTCTATACCTTTTTGTATGTATAATTTCATCTATAAAGTACCACTTGGGTACGCAGCGCTGTACATTATAAAATACAGAGTATACAAACAAGGGGATAAGTGAAAGCCATTATACAGATAGATAAAAATTGAATTAAGTTAAATACAATTTCAAACATCAGTTAAGAAAGTATATATATAAATTATGTATAAATGGATACAAGTACAACAAGCCTCAACACATAAGGAATGAGATCCCTGCCCTGAAGAGCTTACAATCTAAGTGGGGGGGGGGGGGGGAAACAGACAGGGGGGGGGGGGGGATTAGTACAAAGTGCTTAAAAGGGCTAACAATCATTTGTTGTGCTGATGCTCAGAAAGGTAGGATAACAGTCTAGTTTTGAAAGTATTAATGGATGTCACCAGGCGAAGCGAGAGATGGAGAGAGTTCCAAAGGTAGGGAGCAGCAAGAGAGAATGGTATAAAGGCGGGAGAAAGCAGTTTTTGTTGGGGGTTTGTGGAGAAGATTTCCTTGCGAGGAACTAGAACATAGGGGACCAAGAGAGAAGATAAGTAGGGAGGTGCAGTAGAGCTAAGGGATTTAAAGGTTAAAAGCAGGGTATTGAATGTGATTCTTTGTTTGATGGGAAGCTTGCAGGTTCTCTTTTGGGGGAGAGTGAGCTGCCGAGTTTAAGATAGACTGGAGAGGAGAGAGGCTGGGAGTCCAAGCAGTAGAATGTTACAGTAGTTGAGACAGAAGATTATAAGGGCATGGATGAGCATTTTAGTAGTGGAGAAAGAAAGAAAAGGCAATATTGCGAAGGAGAAAACGACAGGTCCTAGCGACATTGTTAATGTGATGATAGAAGGAAAGAAAGGAGAATGGTGGACTAGGTCCCAGTTTAGGGGGGGGGGAAATGATTAATTCCATTTTGGATAGATTGAGTTTAAAGGGCATGTCCACCCTTAAAAATGATTTTTTTGTTGCTCCCCCATGTATGGTAGCCCCAACCGCATGATTAGTATTTTCCAAAAGCTCCCCAAACTCTTACTTACCTCCCCTCGTTCCTCCGCTGCACTGCCGGCCCTCTGCTTGCGAGAATGCAAGCAGAGGGGCGGGACCGCAGTCGCGTCTGTGATTGGCTGAGCGGCAGCCAATCACGGACGCGGCTTGCTGGTCATTCAGTGCAGCGGAGGAAAGAGGAGAGGTAAGTAAGAGTTTGGGGAGCTTTTTGAAAATACTAAACATGCGGTTGGGGCTACCATACATGGGGGAGCAGCATATTAAAATGGTTTTACGCTAGGGGGAGGGATAGTGGAACGGGAGGGAGAGGGAGGGGGGAGAAGGGCTGCAGTACGCATGACAAATATCTACCGGAGGCAAGGTAGCAGGCAGAGCCCTGCTAGCCTCCTGGTGGACAGTTTTTGGGACTTTAGGGGGGGTCTACAGGAGAACCCTATGGAGCTGGGATGTGAGGTAAGGATTACACTACACTACATGGTGGGGCCATTACTGGGGGGGATTATAGTTTTGGGGGTGGACATGCCCTTTAAGGCGGCCATCCAGGAAGAGATAGAAAGCAGACATTTGCGATTGAACTTCAGGGGTTAGTGTGGGGGTGGACATGTAAATTTGGGTATCATCAGCATATAAGGGATACTAAAAACTGAAAGAACTTATTATTTCTCCCAGAGAGATAGTGTAGAGGGAGAACAGCAAGGGTCCTAAAACAGAGCCCTGAGGGACCCCCACACTAAGTGGAACAGGAGAGGAAGTCTTATTAGCAAATAGACAGTGAAAGATCTGTTAGAGAGATAAGAAGACAAACACGCTGCAGCTTGATTTCGGATGCCCAGAGAATATAGAATCTGCAAGAGTGGTCCACAGTATCAAAGGCAGCCGATAGGTCAAGGAATAAAGGAACGATAACTGTCCTTTGGCAGCTTGTAGGTCATTTGAGACTTTGCAGAGGGCCGTTTCAGGCTGGAATCCTGATTGCAACGGGTCCAATAAGTTATTAGCATGGAGGTATTTAGTAATGCGTGTAGAGACGAGACGTTCTAAGCAAACGGTAAAAGGGAGACAGGGCGGTAGTTTGAGTGACAGGTAGGGTCCAGAGAGGGTTTTTAAGAAGAGGTTTGACACACGCATGTTTAAAGGCAGCAGGAAAAATCCCAGAGGTCAGGGAGGAATTAAAAATGTAAGCAAGAGCAGGGGAAAGGATATTAGCACAGTGTCTGAGTAAGAAGGAGGGCATGGGATCAAGGGTACACATTGTACCGGTAAGCGGCGAGGACAATGGGAGGTCGAAAACTTCAGACTGGGCGACGGGTGAAAGATTCCAGGAAAAAGAAGCCAAGAGTTGTCTTGGGGTGTAGTCTGCAAAATCCCGAGGAGCGTTAATGGAATGAAGCGTGTCCGTAGAGGAGGGCTGCAAGAGTGGTAAATAGGGAAAATAGATGACGTGGGTTATTTTTATTAATGTTTATAAGCATGCTAAAGTAGGAGTGTTTTGCTGCTGAAAGATGAATTAAGACATGAAAGCATGAGCTTGTAATGGTTAAAGTCTGCCTGATTGCATGACTTTTTCCACAGCCACTCAGCTGCACGAGTACAGCGACGTAGGAACTTGGTATCTGAATTGAGCCAAGGACGGGGATTAGTCGGGGCGACATTTGTGAGTTTGTAGGGGGGGCAAAGGAGTCAATAGTAGGGGATAAGTTAGAGTTATAAGAATGTATTAGTGAATCAGGATTGGGATTAGACATGAGGGCAGCCAGGCTAAAACAGAGAGGAGGAGAGAGACGGAAGGTCTATTGCATGGGTGTTGCGAACAAGGACAGTAGATGGAGCATCAGAGGAGAGGGGAAAGTAGGTAGTAGAAAAAGTAATTAGATTATGATCAGACAGTGGTAAGGAGTTACTAGCAAACTGTGAGACAGAAAGATTTTTAGTAAAGACCAAGTCCAGGAAGTGACCATCCTTATGGGTGCTAGTGTTGGTCCACTGCTGGAGGGAGGAGGAATTTAGGTGGAGAAAGCGAGAGGGCCAGGATTGCTTCATATCGTCAATGTGACAATTGAAGTCACCTAGAATTACAGCAGCACAGTCGAAAGAAAGATAGCCAGGTTTCAAACTCTGTAAGGAAAGTGGCTGGAGCTAAGGTAGAAGGGGGTCTGTATACGACGGCTCCTCGTAGACATAAGGGGTGGAAAAGTTTAATAATAGTCTATGGGAATGGAAAAAAAGCAGACACACATGGAAGTTATTTTTAGTGTTTTCTTCAATATTTCTTGTCATTTTCCAAAAAATACTCAGGAACGCAATGCATTGAAAAATGCATGTCTGTTAAGCTGTGAACGGACCGTAACGCGGATAAAATGCATTGTCCTAAACGCACTAAAAATGGACACCATCCAACAAGCATAGTGGGACCTTGCCCAAAAGGTGCCCGTCCATTACAGCTTACCTGCAGACCGATCCCGCAACATTTGATCAATTCTGGAGGAAGCGCCTTTGTGGATCTTCTTTGTGGCCGACATATGATCACGAGGTCCAGACTGTTCCATTCATTTTGTGATGCTATGTCGGTCGCAATGAAGATTTCCTGTAACTAAGCTATAAACAAACATCCTATGTAAATGGCATTGCCACATGTCACACATCATGCTGGTTGTTGTAGTTCCCAAAACATCTGGAATGCCCAAGGTTCCCTGTCACTGCCATAGAGATTAATGGAGGATCCAATCCCAGTTGGATGTCATGTCCCCAATATCTCCCAGAATGCTGTGTGTTCTCTATTGTTATTGGTCCCAAATCTGTCCACTATCCCAGGGACCTCCACTCCCCTTACACTATGATGGCGAAGCTTCCCTCCCAGTTCTCTCACCTGAGCTCATTGTAACAAGTTATATTCCCGGAGCAGACTGCAACACGACAACCCTCGCACACAATGAATGTACCGGCAACTAGCACTTCCGCCCAGCTGTTTCCGGGATACGCAGAAAAGTTATGGGGCGGGGCTTGATCATCTCAACAGTGATTGGCTAGCGTGGGAGTGACAGGCCAGTCACAGAGGTTTCGACTAGAAACTGCAAACAATGTGCTGATTCATGATCCGGTCTTTAAATGAATGAACCGTTCATATTGCACAGCCTGGTTAGAATTATTTCATAAAACAGCCAATCAAATGTTGTCCTTATATGTAGTTAAGTTACGTGACCGCTGATCGGTTGCTGCTTTCTAAGTTTGTTCCTATGTGCATTGTTACAGCAGGTTGGTTCTAGATCAGGGTAGACAAACAATGACCCACCAGATGGTGTTCTGATTTGGCGATAACCCTCAAATGAAAGCTAACCCTTGAATGTATCATTCGATTTTCAGTAACCCTCGAATTGGCGATAACCCTCGAATTTAGCATGCGGAAACACGACAACTGCTCGATCGTTAGTAACGTTAGTGTTAAAATAAGTTTTGGTGATATAGACATGTATGTATTAGGGTAAAACTCATAGGAGGTCCTTAAGCTATATAGAATGTTGTTTAGAATGTGAACATATCTTTCAAGATCCCTGGCTTAAATGTAATTAAAGGGCAAGTCCAGCCCCAAAATGAACACTTACATACAGGTAAATAACCCCCCAAAACCCTTAACAGTAATAGTTTGAAATCTGAAATATATAAGTCTATCCTACACAATGTCCTGTTTACCCTGTCTCTGCTTCCTGGTTCTTCCAGTTAGCAACTGTCAGTTATGGATTTGACAGTTGACATCACAGCCAATGACTGGATGTTAATCCCCTGTCTGTCTCTTCTGAGCATGCCCAGGCTCAGTACAGGTTTCTTAATTGCTTAGTTTCCATGAGGCATCCAGAAGCATAGCAGGCATACAGTAATGAATTCAGAAGGCAAAGTAGGATATATCAACATATTTTAAAGAGGCCATTCTTTCTAAAAGATGTTCTTATGAGGGTGGAGTTGTCCTTTAAGCACAAACAATGCATATCTGTGGTGTCCCTGTAATATTATAAAGGGAATCAAGTAGGGGAAATGCATTTTAGACTAAAGATATAATTTGAGTCCAAAAAAGGAGGGAAATATATATAAAACGTCATCCATGCCTTCCATTTTAGGTTGTGTCAAGATGGCCCCAGGAGTTTGCTGTGTATTGAGTGGAACAAAATAAGAAAGTGCTTCTTATCCATAGCAGCCATAGCCCATTGTGTATGTGTGATAATCAAGCAGTTTAAAATATCACTTCCTTGAATAACAACTGGAAAACCTCTACTGTTACTTCCTTGTGTAATATAAACAACAACTGTATCAGGTCCAATGTGGGGTGATCAAGCAATTATGAATTTCACAATCCTCTGCTGCTAATTCCTTATGAACAGACATTGACATTTGATTTGGCATTTGCATTAGTCCTTAGGCTAGGTAAACACGAGCAGATTCTTTTGCCCAACTGTGTTGTTGGTTGGTGGGGCCTGAAAAATCAGTGCTTATTTCGCAGGTGGCGGCAACCGATATCGATCACCCCTTCGGCCATATCAAAATCAGCGCCGATCGTGCGGTCACCTATGGACCACACGATCCAGCCTTAGAAGTAGATTATGGTCAGCCATACCAATTTTAACAAAAGCCAGTGGCCAGTGACTTACAGTTGCATACCAGCACACCTCCTCTGCAGCTGTGTGAGCATTTACTTAAAGGATAAGTGCACAGTAAAATTAAGTTACCTTCCTTTGGAAACTGCAGCTTTAAAAATACTGTTGCCATATTTCTTTTCACTATGCCCCTCCAGAGCCTACCTTTACAGCTTGAAAGTTGCTGACATCTTGTTACTGGTTTGCTGAATGTTAAAGGGGAAGTTCAGTGCAAATACATATGCTTTTTAGAAAAAAGAGCAGTATTTTTTCATCCCAATGACCTTAATCTGCCAATTCAGCATTGTGTCTGTGTATAAATTAAATGCAACTGAAATACTGACTTCCTGTTTACAGGACCCCTAGTAGAGACCGTTATGGTCTTGCCCTTGACCCAGCGCCTGGGTTGATTCAGTTGCTCAATAGAGATCTGAGCATCTTTGACCCATCCAACAGCCAATCAGTAGAAATTACTGTTAGGAACACTCCAAGGAAGTGGTGCATCCTGGGAAGAAGAAGGACCGTTAGAACCTGAAATGGCAGCTCACTAATGTCAACAGCAGGGTACAGCAAAGGGTACGAAATCAACTGATTTTTCAAAATGGGAGAGAATATGTAGAATAACTAAGAAGGCATTACACAAACTAACAAATTAACAAATATTGATCATTTCCATTGAACTGTCCCTTTAAGCTCTGCCGCTGTGAGATTTCCTCTTTCTCCTTCTTGAGCCTCAAATGCCTGTGAGTTATGTCCATACCGTACGCACGAACACAGAACTCACAGGCATTACTGTTTGAGGCTCAAGCAGGAGAGTGCACGGAACTCACAGGCATTACTGTTTGAGGCTCAAGCTCCGAGTGCACGGAACTCACAGGCAATACTGTTTGAGGCTCAAGCAGGAGAGTGCATGGAACTCACAGGCATTACCGTTTGAGGCTCAAGCAGGAGAGTGCACGGAACTCACAAGCATTACCGTTTGAGGCTCAAGCAGGAGAGTGCACGGAACTCACAGGCATTACCATTTGAGGCTCAAGCAGGAGAGTGCACGGAACTCACAGGCATTACCGTTTGAGGCTCAAGCAGGAGAGTGCATGGAGAGGTGGCCCTGTTTAATCTCTCAGTGGGACAAACATGCTCATGGAGAGAGGGAGGAGCTAATTATATACATTGTGTCTCAAAAATGAAAGTGAAAATACGTGCTTGGTGGAATAAACCATTCATAAAAAAATCGCATGTCATTTTGATTTTGTCCGCTTCTGTCCGCTTTTTTATGCGCTTCCATGGACTTGTATTAAGTGTATTTTTGACAGTAACAAACCAAAATTGTGATTGCATGCGTTAGCAAATCACCACAGATTGCAGCACACACAGTGGGGCCTACTTCACGCGAGTTACACTTGAAATAAATTCGCATAGCAGATCATAAAGCGTAAAGGATCACAAAACGCAGCCAAAACGGCTAACGTGGGTTCACCTGAATTAATTCCAAAATTGTCCACTAGATGGCATCATGCCTCCTGTATAGTAGAGATGACATTTCATATCCACCTACTTGCCATATACCGTAACATATTTTAATTTTGTTGTTATATACTCAAGTATCATAGCTCACCACTTTTGTATACATATAAACCATATAACATATATAACTTTTGTATACATATAATTACCATAAAAGAGACATTAAATCATACAAACCTAGTGAATCCTAGTGAATACAAACAGTACCTATTCAAAGTTCAGTGTCCAATGCCATAACCATATGTGTATAGAAGTAAAACCAATGCACCTTTCATGTTAAAGTGTAATCTGTACGGTAACTAGTGTTTTACATCTGGGTGCAGTGGTGGAACTACCGCCCCCGCAGGGGGGGGCCTGGAAGGTAAAAGGGCCCGTGAAAACCTCCACAATCAGCTGTTTAAAAGACCGGAAATTTGGGTCTGGTCTTTAAACAGCTGATCGGGTGTATGTTTCCTTCATATGCATGATTAGCTGTATAGAAACAGCGGATTGTGGACCTCTAGGGAGGGAAAGGTGTGGGTCAGGGGCTCAGCCTCCAATCTCACAGGGGGCCCGGGCCCCTGCAGTTACACCCCTGTCTGGGTGGATGGGGAATATCAGTGCTGGCCATAGACAATAAAAACCCCTGTGCAATGTATAGTATAATACACATCCCCTACACATTGAGATTACCCCACCCCAATAGCATTCTGGGGCTATATAAGGGAAGCTATAGTCCCAGGATTCTATACAGTTAAATTCTATTTAGTTCTCACTATAAACCCTCCATATGATGAGTGATATTAACATACTCAGGGTTTGCTTGTTTTGTACCAGTTAATATTTAACATTTCCCACAAACTACTGAATTTCCTATTCTGAGTGACTCCTTATAGACATTATGGGGCAATGATATTTCTTTTTATTTATTTGACCGCGATCACGCGATGCGGTGGATTCCTTTGCGGGATTTACCACATCACAGTCAGGTAAGAGTTACATCTCCATTAAGTTTTGCCAGTTGGCACAAAACGCGTCAGGGATTTAGCACTTTCTTAGTAGCAAAGAGATATATGTCTGTTTCCACTGATGCAATGTTACCATTTTCAAATAAATTTTAACATTGAGATTCAATAAAAGTTCTTATCTTTACAAATTGTGCTAATTTTGCACCAAGCAAACTTATTTAACATTTGAAAGCTAACATCTGATTGGTTGGGGCCAAATTAGCACCATTTTTAACAATAAGAACTTTAATTGATTTTTCCTGTAAGTTTTAACCTGTAAGTGCTTGACTCTATTACTCGATCCCAGGATGGTGTGAAATACTGATACAAAGACACATACTGACATTGAGGGTCCTGTAATGGTGTCCCAAACAGCTGAGGTTTGTATCACAGTGGGTGGGGTTTGGATAGTCTGGATGCTTAAAGGCCATCTATAGTGAAAAAAAACACATTGCCCCTTTTGCAAAGTTAAATTCATGTACTCTGTGCTGCCTTAATCCTATCTATGTCAGTGACTTTGTTTAACCATGGTGTCAGATCTATGTGCAGCACTCCCCCCTTCCCCCTCCCCTCTGTTACCTCCTCCATGTCTCAACTACGACTTGCCGACAAGCTTATCATGTGCAGTAGGAGTTAAATGTTCAACATCCTGAAAAACACACCCACACACATTGGCCAATAGAAAGCAAGCTGTCCTGGAGACACGGAAGGAACAGTTTACGATCTCTCACTTTGTGACCCATCATCAATCAGTGAAAGCTATTAAGAAAGGGGGTCAAGTGCAGCCTTATATCTACCATCAAAGCTACCTCTCTCCCCCTGCTAATGCTGTTATCTCTATGTTTATTACAGAGCAGGGAGGGAGGATCACGTCACATGGATTTGATTGACAGTCCAAGTAGGAGTAGAGGAATGCAATCACATATTCTTCTAACTGGTGTATGTCAGGACAGAGAGGGAATCTGAAAAAAGTGAAGACGACACTCTGAGGGTTGTGGGGAATTATAGAACACATGGAAAGAAAGAAAAAAAAGTTTATTTTCCCACTATAGATTCCCTTTAAATGGGTCATCCAGATACATGATGGTTTAGGGTATAGCTAGATGGTCTGGGGGGCAGAGCTGATTGGGGCATGGTTAGGCCCCATCCAGCTATTTGGCTATTTACTTTTAAAATGAAGAGTCTTCTTTTTATCTCTCCGAGCCCCAGCGAATCAGATTCTACTGGGTGGTTTTTAATGCTTTAGGACTATTGAGATGTTGGACTGGAAATGTTAAAGGATTATATATATTTTTTCAATATAAAAATATAAAACTTTATTTTACAGCGCCCTCGTTTCAATTTACCTATTGATGGCGCAGCAATAGCAAAATGCAAAAACGGTGAAGTGTTTAAGGTGAGTTGCAAAGCCATCCATCCCATAAGGGTCCAGATATGTGAAGTTCCTTTGCTTTTTTTGACTTACATTTTCTATTTATAGTTTATTGTGAATTAAGATAAATTCCTAACATCCCTTTGTGCTCTGGTTACAGGGATTCCACTGGAAGAAAAGTAGAGCTGTGATACCTTTTATTGTCTAACTAAATAAAAAAAATTAAGCAAGCTCATCCAGCCGGATAAAGGGGGCTTAGGACTTGCTTAAATTTTTTTTTATCTAGTTAGCCAATAAAAGGTATCACAGCTCTACTTTTCTTCTCTTACTTATGGCTAACACGGTACAAACCTCAACTATTGCACTGGAAAAAAGGAGCTGCAGCTGTAAAATTAGTTCCACGCCATTCAGTAATAATAACATTAGGCAGTTATGGGTTACTTAAATAGCTCCCATTAATGTTGGTTTTGAGAGGAGATGGTCACCAGAAGTCCATAGCTGCCCTCTCACTAGAAACCAATGACATTAAATAGACATCATCTAAAATGTAATTTTCTGTTATTCTACCCCAGGATGGAGATAAAGTGAATAAAGAAGGAGCCATCCTGGAAAAAGTCACACACAAAAATACCATCTCCCTATATGGATTATTCCAAGTGACACAAAAAGAAAAACCAAAGCTAGCGGTAAGAAATGGCTTATTGTACAATGGGAAATCCTATTCACTGGGCGGATTGATGTGCACCCTACACCCACCCTGTCCTTATTGTACGCCCTTGTACCCATATTCCTTTCCCTTTTATAATTAGGATTACAGTGCACATCTTACAGAGATATTATACTAATTTTCTTCCTCCAGATTGCTCTCGAATACTGTGGAGGGGGATCAGTACAAGACCTTATATCCAGGACTAAAGATCAGTGCCTGAAGGAGAGCTGGATCGCCTATATCTGTAAGAAGGTTTTACAGGTAAGTCCGGCTCTTCACAACTTTCATCAATGTTCTTTATATTTCCTTGTTTTAATATTTATAATATGATTACTGGGATGTGTATTTCTGTATAGTTTTCTATGGGTGCTGGGTATCATTTTAATATATTATATGGATCTTTCATTCTTTCCAGGGATTAGACTACCTGCACCGAAAAAAGATCTTACATGGAGACGTTAAACCTGCAAACATCAGGCTAAATGAAAATGGAAAAATTAAATTAGGTAAGGAAAACTCTGTATAGTAATAGTGAATGGGTGGAACAAAGCTGGCTTGGTTATGGGCTGAGAGGGTTAAGGTGCCCATACACTACTTCTATATAAGGTAGATTAGAATTTCTTCTATAGACAAAAGTCTATTTTCTTGACAAACTCCACCAAATATTTCAAGGGAAAGTTTCACAAAATGAGTTAGTGGACATTTGGCTCATGTGAAATCTATCAAATCTGAAGATTTTTACTGATCGCAATTCCCCACCTTGTGCCAAGATTTCAGCTTGAAAACTACAGAAGATAGCTCCAGGAAATTGGGGTGGATTGAAAATGTTCTGCCTTTTTCAATAGAATGATCAATATCACCAATAGAATGATATTCAGATCAATTTGATGGAATCCCCCCCCCCCTTCAATTGTAACAAAACTGTATAACGTAAGTTATAACTATTCAAAGCTGAACTAAAGCTAAAGCACAGTTATTTTTTTCTGTTTTTGAAATTGTTTCAATTTAATTGTTCCACATAGATCCTTTGTTAAACAATGTTGACAAAATGTAACTATTGTATGGTACTTTGTTGAAGTTTTAATAAAGAATTCCTCCGTATGGAATTTTCTCCAAATTGATCGGAATATCGATGCTGTGTATGGGGGGCTTTAAACTCTATGGTGTAAAGGTGTTATAATGTATTTCAAAATAACATTGTATTTCATGGATCTCATTTACTTTTCACTTAAATTCAGCAGCAGCCAGAATCTTGATGCATATGGGAGAAAGGCCTTCCTAAGATGTGGGACACCCCAGTACATGGCCCCAGAAATGATTTGGCTCCCTGAATATACAGGATACTACAGCGATGTAAGGAAACTACTGGGTGTATAATAAAAGGTTCTGGGTGATAAGATAAAAATTAAATTCAATGTTTCTCCAAGTCCAACTCTCATTATAAACAGCTGATTGTGCAAATCTTTACTTACGTATACGTATTTGTATAGTATAGTATTTGTATAGTATAGTATAGTATTTGAGGTTGAATAAAGACATACATCCATCCAGTCCAACCCATCTAGCAACATCCTCATTTCCTGCCTAACTGTTGATCCAGAGGAAGGCAAAAAAAAAACACCAAAATTTATGAAGGGGAAAAAATTTCTTCCTGACTCCAAGTGGCAATCGGAAATTTCACTGGATCAACTCTACTCCACGTATCAATACCAGTTACCTGCCACACTCCTTGTCTGCAGAAACTCATCCAGCTTTTTTTTTAAACTAACCAATGAACCTGCCATAACAATGTCCACTAGAAGACAGTTCCATAGCTTTACCGTTCTCACAATGAAAAACCCTTTCCGAACTTGAAGTGATAATTTATAGGTTAATAATAATAATAATGGGAAAACCTCATTTCATTCAGTCTCTGTTTCTTTCCCTTTGTCCCATCTACATATATTTAAAGAACCAACACAACTGTTTAATAACATATTCCACCTGCTTCTAATTTCTATTTTCAGGTCAGAGAACTTCCATTGATTTCTAAACTGCTGCCTACAAAAGAATTACAATTGGCGGTGGACCGCCAAGAAACTATTGAAACATCCATTTATTGCTAAGATGA
Source organism: Hymenochirus boettgeri (assembly GCA_019447015.1). Classification (NCBI taxonomy): domain Eukaryota; kingdom Metazoa; phylum Chordata; class Amphibia; order Anura; family Pipidae; genus Hymenochirus; species Hymenochirus boettgeri. The sequence goes on along the minus strand of CM033470.1, from coordinate 55,542,953 downwards.
CCCATACTAAGAAAGTTAAGGGAGAAATACTGGCCTTTATACAGAGCGTTAATGCAAAACAGGTTCAGCAAGGTAAGACATATTAACGATATTGGTTCTATATGTGCCATGTTGGGGCAACTGAGTTATAACTGCTAAGGCTGGGTACACATAGGTTAATATTTCGTGCAGTACATTGAACACGTGTGATTATGAAAAAATGACCATCATGTTTGATTCAAAATTCATCCAACTTGGCCGAATGTCCATCTGACAGCAGTTGGTCACAGGTGAAAATTAGTTTTAATATATCCATTGCAGAATTTTGGTTTACAAACTATCAGTCTAAAGCTGGGTACACACCATACAACATTTCAGTGTTTCGGTTGGTGGGGCCGAATTACTGTATGGCGGCTCTGACCAATCGCCGACCGTTCCTTCTTCCAAATCAGACAAAAGTATGATTGTGCGTTCCTCTTTGGACTGCACATTCGCTCGCTGTAACTGTCGGACACGGCTGCTTTTGCTGCGACCGACAGTCCTTCCTCCTGGCCGACTGGTCGAAAGTCTCGAATGGTCGGTCAGGAGGAAGAATTGTGACGTGTGTACCAGTTGTAACTCTTTACATTTTTAGTCATAACATGCATAATTCTCTAGTTGATATTAATGGAATCTCACTACAGAACTTTCTAACCTTCCCTTTGTATCTATATGTTACCCACCCACTGGGACCTATTTATCTACTTGTTTTCTAAGATATTAATATAGTTTGATTTCCATCAGATCCCCCATCAGTTCAAGAGCCTGAAGTTGCCAGTTGTAATGATCTAGCAATTCCTCATAAGGATGAGGATGAAGTGTTCGAAAGTCAAGAAAATTCATGTCTACAGGACCAAGGGGAGATCGATGATGACAATATTGATATCCCTGCTCCCAGTGAAGGCCATACAGCAGATGGAGCCACTGATCAAGTCCAAGAACATGAATATACATGTGTACTAGAAACACAGGTGATGGCCGATGACAATGCCGATATTCCTGCTCCCAGTGAAGACCATACAGCAAATGGAGCTACTAAGCAGGTCCAAGAACATGAACATATATGTGTACTAGAAACACAGGTGACTGCAGATGACAATGTCGATATCCCTGCTCCCAGTGAAGATCATACAGCAGATGGAGCCACTGATCAAGTCCAAGAACATGAACATACATGTGTTCTAGAAACACAGGTGATGGCTGATGACAATGCCGATATCCCTGCTCCCAGTGAAGGCCATACAGCAGAAGAAGCCACTGAGCAGGTCCAAGAACATGAACATACATGTGTTCTAGAAACACAGGTGACAGCAGATGACAATGTCGATATTCCTGCTCCCAGTGAAGACCATACAAACATCAAAAGGGAATAACAGTATCTGCCAAGTTACTGATGCCCAAGAGCTGAATGTAGAGACCCAAGAGCCTGTTATAGACATGTCAACAAAGGAAGAAAAAAAGAAAAGAAGAAAGAGAAAAAGGAAAAAAAGGACAGAATGAAAAGTAAATAATATTATAATATTATTACTGGTATTAATTCATATACTGCAGTTCTGGTTGGTCCAGGGATACTATATAATATTGAGAATTACTGGTATTAATACATCTACTGTATTCTGGTTGGTACAGGATACTATATAATATTGAGAATTACTGGTATTAATACATATACTGTAGTTCTGGTTGGTACGGGGATACTATATAATATTGAGAATTACTGGTATTAATACATATACTGTAGTTTCTGGTTGGTACGGGGATACTATATAGTATTGAGAATTACTGGTATAAATCATATACTGTAGTTCTGGTTTTTACGGGGATACTATATATATTGAGAATTACTGGTATTAATACATTACTGCAGTTCTGGTTGGTACAGGGATACTATATAATATTGATAATTACTGTTATTAATACATATACTGTAGTTCTGGTTGGTAGGGATACTAATTATTGGAAGTCTGGTATTAATACATATACTGTAGTTCTGGTTGTACGGGGATACATATAATATTGACAATTACTGGTATTAATACATATACTGCAGTTCTGGTTGGTACGGGACACTAAATAATATTGAAATTACTGGTATTAATACATATACTGTAGTTCTGGTTGGTACGGGGATACTATATATATTGAGAAGTACTGGTATTATACATACTGCAGTCTGGTTGGTACGGGGATACTATATATATTGAGAATTACTGGTATAATACATATACTACTGCAGTTCTTGTTGGTACGGGGATACTATAAAATATTAAGAATTACTGGTATTAATACATATACTGTAGTTCTGGTTGGTACAGGATACTATATATATTGAGAAATTACTGATAATACATATACTGTACTTCTGGTTGGTACAGGGATACTATATAATATTAAGAATTACTGGTATTAATACTATACTGTAGTTCTGGTTGGTACGGGGATACTATATATATTGAGATTACTGGTATTAATACATATACTGTATTCTGGTTGGTACGGGGATACTATATAATATTGGAATTACTGGTATTAATTCATATACTGTAGTACTGGTTGCTACGGGGATACTATATTATTGAGAATTACCGGTAATATCATATACTGTAGTTCTGGATGGTAAAGGGATACTATATAATATTGAGAATTACTGGTATTAATACTATACTGTAGTTCGTTGGTACGGGGATACTATAAAATTAAGTTACTGGTATTAATACATTGTAGTTCTGGTTGGTACAGGGATACTATTATATTGAGAATTACTGATATTAATACATATACTGTACTTCTGGTTGTACAGGGATACTATATAATATTAAGAATTACTGGTATTAATACATATACTGTAGTTCTGGTTGGTACGGGGATACTATATAATATTGAGAATTACTGGTATTAATACATATACTGTAGTTCTGGTTGGTACGGGATACTTATATAATATTGAGAATTACTGGTATTATTCATATACTGTAGTACTGGTTGCTACGGGGATACTATATAATATTGAGAATTACCGGTATTAATACATATACTGTATTCTGGTTGGTAAAGGGATACTATATAATATTGAGAATTACTGGTATTAATACATATACGCAGTTCTGGTTGATCCAGGTAACATTCCGATTGCCATTTGGAGTCAGGAAGGAATTTTTCCCTTCCCAGCTGGGTTTTTTTCGCCTTCCTCGGATCATGTTAGGCAGGGTTTGGACAGGATGGACGTGTGTCTTTATTCAATCCTCATTACTGTTCTATGTTACCCCTGTCCAGTTACAAATGTGACAGTTATATATATCCCTGCCATGTATGTGTAAGTTGTATGTATAATTATTGATATTGTTTTCTCCTGTTATATGAATAAATCTGTTAACTGTGTGTAAATAAAGATGTTTCTATTGTGACTGACAATGTGACCGTATTTCTGATAACTCCTCTTGGTACACTTGGTCAGAACATGTCAGAGGGTAAATGAACGTGTGGGTGGGGCTGGGTTTGTTCTTGTTCCCTGTACAGGAATGCTGGGATTGTAATTCGGGTTGGACATCTATGTAGTATAATAATACAATAATACAATCAATTATCTACTGGTCAGGATATTTATTCTAATCTTATCTAATAAAGTCACGTTCTGATTTTCTGGGTAATATCAAGGAACCTCCCAACAAATCCCTCTAGTTACATTGTGAAAGAAAAATCCACCAATGAAAATACTAATAGGATTTGACATGATGGCAGAGTACACATTTGTTTTATTAGAGAATGTTTCCTACCTACTGAAAACATTTCACTTGCTTTAAATGGGTTTCTTGCCCCTTTACTGTATGTGACCTTTGCTTTGTCCAACTGATTTAGGATAAATCAGGATTAGGCCAGAATGAACTCATGAGTACCAGATATAAGATTAAGGAAGCAATCCAGAAATCTGTGCTTTTTTTAGGTTTACTTCCCCTTTGACATTCTGTTATACAGTTGCATAACTGGGCCACCATCAAAACTATGATCGGGCCCCTTACCCTGCTTCATCTACAGCAATATTCAGGGAAACATGAGTGTCTCTCTAATGAGCAATATGAGCAAAATGCTCAGGTTGGCACCCCTCCTAAATATCAGAGAGGGGGCACGCAGAGCTCACTTTAAAAGCAGCAGCAGAGCAGAAGGAAAATAAAATTATCGGTGCATGATTTTTAGCGCTGCACTAACTGCCTTCTTCATACAGACCCTGCTCTGATCATCATAGGATAAGTGGGGATGTTATTTGTGTGTGTAGAGTATGACACTCTTATTTTCAACGTAGTTTGGGTGATCTGGGCATTAGGGAATGTTATATGTACCAGTCTGTGTGATCTGGGCATTAGGGCAACATGTATCTATCTGTGTGATCTTGGCATTAGGGCATGTCATATGTGCCTATCTATATGTGTTATATGCGCATTAGAGCATGTTATATGTACCTACATGTATCTGTGTAAGCTGGGCATGAGGGAAACTTTGTTAGGGTCCTGCTGAAAGAATCTACCTTGACGTGGTGGCAGGCTTACAAATCTTTTGAAAAAATTTTTATTCTACAAGATTATGGTGTGGATAAATGTCTTTTTGTGGAACTGTATAAATATAGCCATTAAAGTTTAAAAAGGCCAAATTTTAACCACATCTATTCCTGGAAGCCATGCACACCTAACCCTGGTTGGCGGGGGCACAATTCATGGCACCTAGTGGTACTAGGGGCAGCATTCAAAAGTTTGGCTCAGGTGGCAAAACCCTAGAGCTGGAGTCTGGTTCGAAGGATTTAGGTTACTCACTTACAAAGATTTTACAGAGAACTACATTGCTCGCTACCACACCCCTCAGTGCAAATTTAAAGGGCATGTCCACCCTTAAAACAAAAACCTGCTGACTTGCAAGTCATCTGCCCACAATCCTAACTGCTATTTTTTCCCAGTTTATTACATGCATTAGTAACTAGATATTTAATGATATGTTCTATTCTTTTCTGGCAAAAATATCTGCCTCCTCCATTTGCTCTAAGAGCTTTTTATGTGCTTGAGCATGTGCAGAGGAAGCAGCAGTGTGAACAGCAGTCAATCATTGGTTGGGATGTCAACCGTCTCAGCCTTGATTGACTTCATGGAAGGAGGGGCCAGCTTACTCTGCCAGAAGGGTGACAATAATAATCCTTAATATCTGATTAGTAATACAGGTAAACAAGTCAACAATATTCATTGGGGTTTGGGGCAGGTAACTGAAAATTTACTCCATCAAGGAAGGAAGGATAGTAAAACTCCAAGGAAGGAGCAGTAAAGCTGTCAGCATTGGAGGAGCATCCATCTTTAATTGCATAACTTGCAGTAGGAGTACTGTCTTATACATGCCCATCAAATATATTTTACATTTAAAGCTCACTGTTTACTTTGCCCATCTTAATCTATAATTGTATACATGTAGTAGCACTTACTCTGATTTGCGTGTGTTGGTGAATGCCTTCATCCAGCACTTGTTTAAGAGCAGTCCCCCCCTCCCTCTTCAACCACTCCCACTTCCATCCGACCTGACTTTTCCCCCACAAACCAACTGTCAAGCCTGCACACAACATACAGCATTCCTGTCAAAACCATTCCACCAAAAGCCATTCCAGCTACAGTAAAACTACTCACAGAAGAATAGAGAGCAGCATAATTGACAGCTGAAATATAAGAAGTTTTTGATATAGGGGTAATCAACAAAAACATTATACAGTGGTGGTTGGGAAGAGTTATAGTTTCCAGTTTTGTCAATTAAAATAACTTATTTTTCAGTATAGATGCCCTTTAAAACAAAAAAATGGTCAATTGTCAGTTACCTGCCCCCAACCCCAACTGATATATGCATTTTATTAGCTGCATGACTAACCAAATATTTTATGAAATGATAACATTCAAAATTGATTTGGTTGGAAGTGAAATTTGCCTATTTCTTTTGTAAAGCTCTTTAAAAAATGACTGACAGAATCTTTAACATCCCCATAAATATTAATACATATACTGTAGTTCTGGTTGGTACGGGGATACTATATAGTATTGAGAATTACTGGTATTAATACATATACTGTAGTTCTGGTTTTTACGGGGATACTATATAATATTGAGAATTACTGGTATTAATACATATACTGCAGTTCTGGTTGGTACAGGGATACTATATAATATTGATAATTACTGTTATTAATACATATACTGTAGTTCTGGTTGGTATGGGGATACTATATAATATTGAGAAGTACTGGTATTAATACATATACTGTAGTTCTGGTTGGTACGGGGATACTATATAATATTGACAATTACTGGTATTAATACATATACTGCAGTTCTGGTTGGTACAGGGACACTAAATAATATTGAGAATTACTGGTATTAATACATATACTGTAGTTCTGGTTGGTACGGGGATACTATATAATATTGAGAAGTACTGGTATTAATACATACACTGCAGTTCTGGTTGGTACGGGGATACTATATAATATTGAGAATTACTGGTATTAATACATATACTGCAGTTCTTGTTGGTACGGGGATACTATAAAATATTAAGAATTACTGGTATTAATACATATACTGTAGTTCTGGTTGGTACGGGGATACTATATAATATTGAGAATTACTGGTATTAATACATATACTGTAGTTCTGGTTGGTACGGGGATACTATATAGTATTGAGAATTACTGGTATTAATACATATACTGTAGTTCTGGTTTTTACGGGGATACTATATAATATTGAGAATTACTGGTATTAATACATATACTGTAGTTCTGGTTGGTACGGGGATACTATATAATATTGAGAATTACTGGTATTAATTCATATACTGTAGTACTGGTTGCTACGGGGATACTATATAATATTGAGAATTACCGGTATTAATACATATACTGTAGTTCTGGATGGTAAAGGGATACTATATAATATTGAGAATTACTGGTATTAATACATATACTGTAGTTCTGGTTGGTACGGGGATACTATAAAATATTAAGAATTACTGGTATTAATACATATACTGTAGTTCTGGTTGGTACAGGGATACTATATAATATTGAGAATTACTGATATTAATACATATACTGTACTTCTGGTTGGTACAGGGATACTATATAATATTAAGAATTACTGGTATTAATACATATACTGTAGTTCTGGTTGGTACGGGGATACTATATAATATTGAGAATTACTGGTATTAATTAATACATTAACTGTAGTTCTGGGTTGTACGGGATACTATATAGTATTGAGAATTACTGGTATTAATACATATACTGTAGTTCTGGTTTTTACGGGGATACTATATAATATTGAGAATTACGGGTATTAATACATAATCTGCAGTTCTGGTTGGTACAGGGATCCTATATAATATTGTTAATTACTGTTATTAATACATATACTGTAGTTCTGGTTGGTATGGGGATACTATATAATATTGAGAAGTACTGGTATTAATACATATACTGTAGTTCTGGTTGGTACGGGGATACTATATAATATTGACAATTACTGTATTAATACTATACTCGCAGTTCTGGTTGGTACAGGGACACTAAATAATATTGAGATTACTGGTATTAATACTATACTGTAGTTCTGGTTGGTACGGGATACTATATAATATTGAGAAGTACTGGTATTAATACATACACTGCAGTTCTGGTTGGTACGGGGATACTATATAATATTAGAATTACTGGTATTAATAATATATCTGCAGTTCTGTTGGTACGGGATACTATAAAATATTAGAATTACTGGTATTAATACATATACTGTAGTTCTGGTTGGTACAGGGATACTATATAATATTGGAATTACTGATATTAATACATATACTGTACTTCTGGTTGGTACGGGATCTATATAATATTAAGAATTACTGGTATTAATACATATACTGTAGTTCGGGTGGTACGGGGATACTATATAATATTGAGAATTACTGGTATTAATAAATATACTGTAGTTCTGGTTGGTACGGGGATACTATATATATTGAGAATTACTGGTATTAATTCATATACTGTAGTACTGGTTGCTACGGGGATCTATATAATATTGAGAATTACGGTATTAATACATATACTGTAGTTCTGATGGTAAAGGTACTATATATATTAGAATTACTGGTTTAATACATATACTGTAGTTCTGGTTGGTACGGGGATACTATAAAAATTAAGAATTACTGGTATTAATACATATACTGTAGTTCTGGTTGGTACAGGGATACTATATATATTGAGAATTACTGTATTATACTATAACTTTACTTCTGGTTGGTACAGGGATACTATATAATATTAAGAATTACTGGTATTATACATATACTGTAGTTCTGGTTGGTACGGGGATACTATATAAATTGAGAATTACTGGTATTAATAACTATACTGTAGTTCTGGTTGGTACGGGGATACTTTAATATATGAGAATTACTGGTATTAATTCATATACTGTAGTACTGGTTGCTACGGGGAATACTAATATTTGAAGAATTACCGGTATTAATACATATACTGTAGTTCTGGTTGGTAAAGGGATACTATATAATATTGAGAATTACTGGTATTAATACATATACTGCAGTTCTGGTTGATCCAGGGATACATTCCGATTGCCATTTGGAGTCAGGAAGGAATTTTTCCCTTCCCAGCTGGGTTTTTTCGCCTTCCTCTGGATCATGTTAGGCAGGGTTTGGACAGGATGGACGTGTGTCTTTATTCAATCTCCATTACTGTTACTATGTTACCCCTGTCCAGTTACAAATGATGACAGTTATATATATCCCTGCCATGTATGTGTAAGTTGTATGTATAATTATTGAATATTGTTTTCTCCTGTTATATGAATAAATCTGTTAACTGTGTGTAAATAAAGATGTTTCTATTGTGACTGACAATGTGACCGTATTTCTGATAACTCCTCTTGGTACACTTGGTCAGAACATGTCAGAGGGTATAATGAACGTGTGGGTGGGGCTGGGTTTGTTCTTGTTCCCTGTACAGGAATGCTGGGATTGTAATTCGGGTTGGACATCTATGTAGTATAATAATAACAATAATACAATCAATTATCTACTGGATCAGGATATTTATTCTAATCTTATCTAATAAAGTCACGTTCTGATTTTCTGGGTAATATCAAGGAACCTCCCAAACAAATCCCTCTTAGTTACATTGTGAAAGAAAAATCCACCAATGAAAATACATAATAGGATTTGACATGATGGCAGATACACATTTGTTTTATTAGGAGTAATGTTTCCTACCTACCTAGAAAACATTTCACTTGCTTTAAATGGGTTTCTTGCCCCTTTACTGTAGTGTGACCTTTGCTTTGTCCAACTGATTTAGGATAAATCAGGATTAGGCCAGAATGAACTCATGAGTACCAGATATAAGATTAAGGAAGCAATCCAGAAATCTGTGCTTTTTTTTAGGTTTACTTCCCCTTTTGACATTCTGTATACAGTTGCATAACTGGGCCACCATCAAAACTATGATCGGGCCCCTTACCCTGCTTCATCTACAGCAATATTCAGGGAAACATGAGTGTCTCTCTAATGAGGCAATATGAGCAAAATGCTCAGGGTGGCACCCCTGCTAAATATCAGAGAGGGGGCACGCAGAGCTCACTTTAAAAGCAGCAGGCAGAGCAGAAGGAAAATAAAATTATCGGTGCATGATTTTTAGCGCTGCACTAACTGCCTTCTTCATACAGACCCTGCTCTGATCATCATAGGATAAGTGGGGATGTTATTTGTGTGTGTAGAGTATGACACATCTTATTTTCAACGTAGTTTGGGTGATCTGGGCATTAGGGAATGTTATATGTACCAGTCTGTGTGATCTGGGCATTAGGGCAACATGTATCTATCTGTGTGATCTTGGCATTAGGGCATGTCATATGTGCCTATCTATATGTGTTATATGCGCATTAGAGCATGTTATATGTACCTACATGTATCTGTGTAAGCTGGGCATGAGGGAAACTTTGTTAGGGTCCTGCTGAAAGAATCTACCTTGACGTGGTGGCAGGCTTACAAATCTTTTGGAAAAAATATTTTATTCTACAGGAATTATGGTGTGGATAAATGTCTTTTTGTGGAACTGTATAAATATAGCCATATAAAGTTTAAAAAGGCCAAATGTTTAACCACATCTATTCCTGGAAGCCATGCACACCTAACCCTGGTTGGCGGGGGCACAATTCATGGCACCTAGTGGTACATAGGGGCAGCATTCAAAAGTTTGGCTCAGGTGGCAAAACCCCTAGAGACTGGAGTCTGGTTCGAAGGATTTAGGTTACTCACTTACAGAAGATTTTACAGAGAACTACATTTGCTCGCTACCACACCCTCAGTGCAAATTTAAAGGGCATGTCCACCCTTAAAACAAAAACCTGCTGACTTGCAAGTCATCTGCCCACAATCCTAACTGCTATTTTTCCCAGTTTATTACATGCATTAGTAACTAGATATTTAATGATATGTTCTATTCTTTTCTGGCAAAAATATCTGCCTCCTCCATTTGCTCTAAGAGCTTTTTATGTGCTTGAGCATGTGCAGAGGAAGCAGCAGGTGAAACAGCAGTCAATCATTGGTTGGGATGTCAACCGTCTCAGCCTTGATTGACTTCATGGAAGGAGGGGCCAGCTTACTCTGCCAGAAGGGTGACAATAATAATCCTTAATATCTGATTAGTAATACAGGTAAACAAGTACAAAATATATCATTGGGGTTTGGGGCAGGTAACTGAAAATTTACTCCATCAAGGAAGGAAGGATAGTAAAACTCCAAGGAAGGAGCAGTAAAGCTGTCAGCATTGGAGGAGCATCATCTTTAATTGCATAACTTGCAGTAGGAGTACTGTCTTATACATGCCCATCAAATATAGATTTTACATTTAAAGCTCACTGTTTACTTTGCCGCATCTTAATCTATAATTGTATACATGTAAGTAGCACTTACTCTGATTTGCGTGTGTTGGTGAATGCCTTCAATCCAGCACGTGTTTAAGAGCAGTCTCCCCCCTCCCTCTTCTAACCACTCCCACTTCCATCCGACCTGACTTTTCCCCCACAAACCAACTGTCAAGCCTGCACACAACATACAGCATTCCTGTCAAAACCATTCCACCAAAAGCCATTCCAGCTACAGTAAAACTACTCACAGAAGAATAGAGAGCAAGCATAATTGACAGCTGAAATATAAGAAGTTTTTGATAATAGGGGTAGATCAACAAAAACATTATACAGTGGTGGTTGGGAAGAGTTATAGTTTCCAGTTATTGTCAATTTAAAATAACTTATTTTTCAGTATAGATGCCCTTTAAAACAAAAAAATGGTCAATTGTCAGTTACCTGCCCCCAACCCCAACTGATATATGCATTTTATTAGCTGCATGACTAACCAAATATTTTATGAAATGATAACATTCAAAATTGATTTGGTTGGAAGTGAAATTTGCCTATTTCTTTTGTAAAGCTCTTTAAAAAATGACTGACAGAATCTTTAACATCCCCATACACACAGTCAAGGAAAAAGCAAAAAAATAGACCTTCATTTCTTTCCTTCTTTCACAATAATCTACCTGGCCTGTGTGCAGGACAATGTAGTGTAATGTAGATCCAGACTTCATCTTTTTACTAAAAGGATGTCAAGATCTCTACTGCCACCACATGGACATTTAGGTTATCAAATGTTTAAATTGTCTTCATGTGTTGTGTATGTACAATTATTACATAATTTAAAAGAATATTCTACAAATAGACTCAGTTTGCTGACTCAGTTGTTAAACCTGCGCCAATGAAAAACAAAAACAGATTTTTCTGTAATTTCATTGGTCACACACCAAATTGCTTTCTTCCTTCAATTGCTTCCGTCCCCAAGACCTGTATCCCTCCATAGACTTGCAGCCATGCATTTTCAGGAGCTGATTACATAAAAATCGTCCATGTTAAATAAATATTGTAAAAAATGGCCAACCTTGGGCATCAATATTATTGTGTGCGTGTGAGGGGGGGGGACCAATGGCATCAGTCCCCCTTTCAGTTCCGCTCAACACAGTTCCAGTGGCCTAACGGAAAAGAAGTTACCGGGTACTTTTTTTACATACCTTACGATTGCCATTCCTCCCCCTGCCTCATTCCTTCATTTAGATATGTGACCCGAGTATAAGCCGAGGCAAGGTTTTTAGGCTGATTTTTAAACCTAAAAACCTCGGCTTATACTCGAGTATATATGGTAAGTATAAGTTTTAATTTAGAGTTCTGAGGCTTTCGTTGCCTTTTAACTTAAAAAAAAAAAAAAAAAGCTACAGACCTACCCTTTCATCTGAAAGAGTCAGTTTAATGAAAAATATTTTTTATTTTTACAAACCAACTGTCAAGCCTGCACACAGCATACAGCATTCCAACTGTCAAATCTCTGCCACCATTCCAGCTACAGTAAAACTACTTTCAGAAGAATAGTTTTTTAGAGCAAGGAACTTAATTGGCAGCTGAAATATAAGAAGTTTTAGATTGGATATCTAAAGAAATAGGGAGAAGATCAACAAAAAATGATACAGTGGCGGTTGGGAAGATTTATAGTTTCCAGTTATGGTCAATTTAAAATAACCTATTTTTCGATATAGATACCCTTTAAGTGAGCTGACATTTTAGGTTCTGTAACGGTCAACCTTTCGAGGAGGGAATGGGAGGGTGCTAAAAGAAAATCACTTTACATTTTAAGCTTCCTAATCACATTAAGTTGGATTTACAGCCAGAGAACAACAAAGAACTTTTCTGCATGCATATATAGTGCACGCCGATTGCGTGGTCTCCTATGGACTGCACGATCAGTCACCAGCAAACTGTCTGCTGTGGCTACTTTTGCCACGACCAACAGTGATTTGTCCCGACTGACTGCTTACTAGTGGAGATCAGACGGTCAGGACAATAAATTTGTTCATGTGTACCTAGCCTTAATAAGCTTTTGATTGCCACTGAAATCAATCCTTGCCAAAAAATGCTAAAACCAGAGAAAAGCATTTGCATTGTTATATTAAAATACTGCTACAAGAGTTTTGAGATGTCTGACATTGGCTAGAAAACCCCCTACACACAATCTCCCTATGTAGGGAGTAAGCATAATAAAGAATAGGGCGGCGATTGAAATTTTCAGCCAAATGACTACAAGGCTTACATCGGTAGTTTGTTATCCATTAGATCAGGCTGTCTTTCATCTGTGTCATTCAGGATATCCTTTGGTCTACAAGAAAGAGAATAATCCCTGAAATGTAAGGCTAGGTACACACCAGCAAAATTTTCGTCTTGACCGACGGTTTGCCATTCGTGGCCGACAGTTCACCACAACTGATCATGCGGCCTAAAGAGAACTGCATGATCGTCAATGATTTTCTGACATGCCCGATTGTCCGATCCAGACTAATGGGCAAACGAGATAGCTCACGGCTACCAGCAAAAACACCATCCAATTTTTCAAGCCAACCGACTGCTACATTGTCAGTTGGTCCTAAAAAATTGGGTAGCATGTACCCAGCCTTAGACAGGGAGGTATTCCATAACCACATAAAAATATATAAGGTTTAGGTATGTATACAGTATAGTACCTAAAAAAATAAACAGTATTCTATGCATGGGTTTCAGGTGCAAAGCTCACCTCTCACTTCAGTGTGGCTATATACTGTATCTGCCCTATCTCTATCATTAAAGGAAAACAGCCATGTCTGGAAAAGAAAACTACATTTTGCACCGTAGAAGAAACATTAACAGTTTTTATTATTTCTATATTTTTACTGATCAATTAAAAACATAAACAAAACATTCTTTTGGAAGCTATGAGTTCCTTTACAATTTCGCATCATATTCATTCACACGTTTTACACAGTGTCAGACTGATAATGTAGGCAAGGGGGAGGAGCATTATATAAAAAGTTGAATATTTGGGTGGACATGGCCTTTAAAGGGTATCTTCACTAAATTTTTACTTATCTTTTTTCAGTTTAATTGAAGAATGGGAGGTAAAGGATCTTTAACTTACACGATCGCGCTCCACTGTTCCTCTGACAGGACCCGACGCGCCCTTCCAATATTTGTGCATGCGCATACAGGGCTTAAAGGGCGAGTCCAGTCCTCAAATGAAATTTTTATATTGAAACCCCCCCCAAACTGCAATAGTTTGAAAGTTGACAGGTGGGACTTGCCTGTTATGCAGCAAAAAGTTCATCTACACCATTCCTCTGCCTTTTCTACTCTCCAAGCTTTCTGTGCTTGTTTTGAAATTACACATGCTCAAAGGAGGCAGCTAGGGGAATAGCATTCAGTCAGTGGCTGTAATTTCAACTCTCATATCCATAACTGACTGCTGCTAACTGGAATAAACAGGAAGTAGAAAGAGAGGGTAACAGGACATCAGGCAGCATTTTAGGTTACCTTTTCAGAATGAGAAGAGGAACATTCCTGGAATCCAATAAAGTGATTTTAAAGGGCAAGTCCAGCCTAAAATTAACTTGCTTTTAAAATGCTTATTATCCCCCGAAACCTCACTTTCACAAGGTTCATTTCTTTCAAAGATCCCCCAGAACTTATTTACCTGACCCAGATGTGCTCGTTGCAAGCAAAAACAGGAGCAGGGGACTTCTGGGCTGACAGCCACTTCACTTCCTGGTCGCGGCTGTCATGCGGTTGGGCGTGACGTCACGCCCCGCCTTAACTAACCAGGAATTGGAGCGGCTGTCAGTACCACCCGTGGAGTAGAAGTGGCGAGGGACCGGGTCAGGTAAGTAAGTTCTGGGGGATCTTTGAAAGATACGAACCTTGTGAAAGTGAGGTTTTAACTTGCATTTTAAAAGCAAGTTAATTTTAGGCTGGGCATTCACTTTAATAATGTGCTGAAACCTTGTACAACGTTTCGGGGAGACTAGCCCCCTTCCTCAGGTACCTGCTGTATACTGTATTTTAGTGGTATAGTAGGTTTGTTTCTATGAACATTTTTATTTATGAATTAAACATTTATTTTAACTTTTAGACTTTTTAAAACTTCCCTGTACAAATTTTAGGAAGAAAGAATAAAAGTGGGTCGGGTTTCGGGTCCAAAACTTGCAAGTCGATTGCGTGTAGAAAACCGGGTAGTGGTCCTGCGGGTCAGGTCTGGAAAATTGGATCCGTGCAGGACTCTAATCTAGTGTCACTATTATAGGGGTGGGGTGGTTGATCTAAACAGTTTTTTATTTGAGAAATGGACTTTAATCTGGCCACACACCTGACAATAAAGTCAACAAATCTGCAAGACCACCAGCTAAGCTGATTGGATATAATTTAACCCGATTCCTTGTACAGTCCCTTATATTACACACTCATGTTAACGCAGTAACTAACCCAAAGCTGATAATGCGCTGCTACAGATCACTTTGTCAATGGGGGTCTGTCCTAACAACAATCACCTCAGCAGAAGATTCCGGATATACGTCAGTCAGCCTGTCACTGCGTGGGTCGGAAATGGGGCACTGACTCCCACTGATTGTGTCAAACATTACCGGAAGAGGGGCCACATGACAAAGAGAAGTCTACTTGGAGAGAGCGGTTTGGTTGCTAGG
Source organism: Hymenochirus boettgeri (assembly GCA_019447015.1). Taxonomy (NCBI): domain Eukaryota; kingdom Metazoa; phylum Chordata; class Amphibia; order Anura; family Pipidae; genus Hymenochirus; species Hymenochirus boettgeri. The sequence goes on along the minus strand of CM033470.1, from coordinate 55,527,298 downwards.
CGCAGACCGGAAGTGAGGGAAGGGAGACGGGCTGTGTGAGAAGTGTGATGGCTTCTGTAGCGGTGCCTGTTTGTGTTCTTTTATTGTTGGCTTTGCTTCCCCCCGCCTGTCCCCTGGCCACGAAGAAGGACATGTTGGATTACTCGGAGACCCACGACCATTACTATAACTACGAACAACTGAGCGAGCTCCTGCGGTCCCTCCAGAAAGCACACCCGGAACTGTGCAGCTTGGGCACCCTGGGACGGTCGGTGCAGGGGAGGGAGCTGTGGTACGTGAGGTTGACAGTGACCCCGCAGTCTGTTCCCCCGGACCGGCCGCAATTTAAATACATAGGGAACATGCACGGGGATGAGACCGTGTCCCGCCAGGTGCTGGTCTACCTCACCCAGTATCTCCTGGCTCAGTACGGACGGGACGCTCGAATCACCCGCCTACTCAACACCACTGACATCTACATCGTCCCCAGCCTCAATCCGGACGGCTACGAGAGAGCCCAAGAGGGGAACTGTGCGGGGCAGAAGGGGGGCAGGTCCAACGCCCACAACAAGGACCTCAACCGCAGTTTCCCAGATCAGTTCTCCCAGGTGGGCGCCCACACTGATTTCACTCTGGTCCCCGAGGTCGTAGCCATGATGGACTGGATCCGTGCTAACAGGTAGGACATGGGGCATAGCCAGGGAAGGGCATCACCTGTACACTACGGCCAGCCCCTGATCTGACATCCTTTAACCAATGAGCTAGAAGTCTGGCCACTGAGTTTTCTTATTGACTCCTATTGTCCGACATAATGTAACATTTGTCTACCAATGGGGACTTGGTTCATATTCCTGCTTGGTACAATACTATTTCCTCTTTCTGGTTCACTCTGCTAGATAAGTTCCTGTTGCCAGTCAGCCTAGAAATGGGCACATCAAGTGCTACAAAAACCTGTTACTCCCAATGAATCAGACAGAAAAAGTGAAAAGTTTTATCAATGATGTCTTAAGCATGGCTTCCTTCCTCCTGAGCGACCTGTCGGCCAAGAACAAGGATTGTCTGTCATGGAAATAGTGTCTGTGGCCGACAGTTTGCAGTGATGTGTCAGATTGGGCTGAAATATTGCATGGTGTGTACATGAGGTTTGTGATCAATGGGAATTGTTTGCATAATCGGAAGTAAAGGGGACTTGTCTAGTTTTGTAAGCTTCGTTTACCGAATTATGGTTAAGACCCTGCAGTTTAGGACCCTTGGTACTACTGGGGAGGGGATAGGGGGCAGGTGTGGGGCGATGATTGTCTTTTAATTTGTTAATGGTGAAAATGATCTAAATCAATTTTATTGAATGTGTCTGAAAGCTTCTTTATCTGTATATAACATCTCAAATTAATTTCTATTGTTTTCAGGTTTGTTCTGTCTGGAAATCTTCATGGTGGCTCAGTGGTTGCAAGTTATCCTTATGATGATTCACCCCAGCATATACAGGAGGGACACTACAGCAAATCACCTGATGACAAAGTTTTTAAGTACCTTGCAAAAGCCTATGCTGAAAACCATCCAGTAATGAAGACGGGCCAACCAGGATGTCAGGGAGAGAGTGAGGTCTTCCAAGATGGCATAACGAATGGTGCACAGTGGTATGATGTTTCAGGTTTGTGACTGACGTCCTGACATTTACAATTTTTGTAATAGTTCAAAAGCTAAAGTAAACACCATTTGCCTTATTTACCAAAAGCAGCAATTGATTCTTTTGCAAGGATTTAATATTGTGGTTATTCTCTAAATTTTGATCACATCCTAAACCCAGAGTTCCTTTAATGTCTGCTTTAGCTGGCATTAAAAAGTCATTCTAAAGGAAGCATGTTAAAAAATCTCTCATGATGGGTGTCTTTTGCAAAACCCACAAAGCTGCTACAATTGCCTTCTTACTAATGCTAATCCTGAACTCTTAAAAACTTCAATATATAATAGTATTTGCTAACTATTAAAGAGCATTTAAATAAAAAACAACATAGTATTGAATTTATTAAAGGGGAACTAAAGCTAAAATATAAAATCAGAATGGATCTTATAATCACCTGCAAGTTTATGGCATTTCCTGATTTCTGTAGCCCTTCTTCCTTGTGGGTGTCAGTTGGTTTTCTAATTACCCATTTTTGACTACATGGAGGTGATGGGTACGTCGCCTAGTAGTTTCTCCACACAGATGTGAAACATGTCCCTCTTTTCAAGTAAGAAATTATATAATTCATTTAGGGTCATTTAAATTTTAATTTTTGTTCTCCTTTAATATTAAACAATCAATGCATTAGATTAAAACATAGAATTCTAGTACCTTGGTGATTTCACATTGTTGTCTCTTTGCTTACACTGGGCTGCTATATCTGGCTGTTATTGTGTGGTCATTGTTCCAAGTAATACTTTATCATTGTATGCAACCTATACTCCTTGTTGGTTTCCCCATGAGTAGGCAAGATTTGGGCATGTGCCACTTCCGTTTCCAGGACCTGCATGTTCATAACTAGCTTACTCATCAGGAAATACTGGGAACCTTTGATGTCCTGCTATGAGTACATGCAAGGTAGAGAAATGTATTTATTTATACCTTTAAATAAAAACAAAATATGATTCTCCTTTAAACAGAAGTGAGGAGGTGGGGGAAAGGTAGGAAAAAGTGACAGGTTTATTCATTTGCCTCCCCGCCATCCCTGCTCAGGAGCCTGGATGGTTTTCAAATGAGTGGGTGTATTATACTAAATAATGCACCCCCTTCAAAAAAATAATCGGATATTAGATGTCACCTCGGGAGTTCCGTGCCCTGTATAAAAGGCACTTGGCCTGCGGCCTTGTGCTTTTGTATGGTCACAGAACTCCTCTGTGACTTCTAATATCCTTATAATTTACAGTAGGGGGTGCATTATCTACTATATAATATCAAAATTCTTTTTAATAACCTCTTTTTAACAGCACAGAGGGGTATTCTAACATTGATAGAATAACTCTGACGATTGCACCAGGATATCCTGCCAAAAACTGATAAGAGTTGCGTTGATAGTCAAGTAAACAGTCTGACTGACTTCCTTAATCCTTTGTGTAGCTTACAGTAAAGTCTGTACAGAAATAGTTGTAGGTTAATCAGTAGCATCACATTTAGAACTATGCAAACAGAAGTTGAGAGATGGGTGTTTGTACAAGTTCAGTTAACGCTTGTTCTATTCTAATTATAATATTTATATTAAAAAAAAAAATTAAAGGGTATGTCCTTCAAGTTGGTTTCCATCTGATTTACTGAAGAACAGGAGGTAAATGCAGTAAATCTTACAGGAGAGGAGGAGACACTTACCCGCGGACCCGCTCCAGCGTCGAATTCCCCGATGCCTCCGGGGCATTTCCAGTCCTTTGTACTGCGCGCGCATTCGCACACAGTGCGAAGGAGCAAGGACGCGTCAGAGACTGTCAGTGAAGTCGGCGCTGGAGCGGGTGTGTGTAAGTGTCTCCTCCACTCCTGTAAGATTTACTGAAGAACGGGAGGTAAGAGAGAGTGCTTTTACCTCCTGTTCTTCAGTAAATCAGATAGAAACCAACTTACTTTTTTGATGGACATACCCTTTAAATGTTTTGAGTTTAGAAATTTTTTTTACACATGATCATTTTGTTTTACACTTAGAGATTTTTATACACTTTGTTTGATAAGTACATGTTTGAAGTAAAAAGTTTAGGTCAACTTAATTTATTATTTCAATTTGTATGTCTTTTAAAAATCTTTTGAAGATTTTCTTCTTACGTGCTTAGATAGCAAAGTAATACAAGAGAACAGTATGTAAATTAAGTTTCCTTCAAGACAATCCCATGATGCTCCGTGTGACCTCCACAGTGAAAGGATCCACAGCATTGTTCTCAAAGTTCTGCTGTTATGAAGCCACATGGTGACGTGAAAATCTAGTTTTTAAATGTTGGCTGCAGTGGGCTGGCACCAAGGTATAGGTCTCCTTTTTTTGTTTTGTTGTCTCAATCAGCCCATTAGCATTCTGCAAAATTCAACATGTGTATGGGCCTTGAGTTTCTGAATCAGAATGTCCAACCCACACCTGATTTCTGGGGGCTTTCAGGGTGAATTTCCATGGATCGATGTTTCACTTTACAGATGTGTAATCAATACTATCATAAAATGTAAAAAAAAATGTTGATGCACACATGGGTAATAACACAACCCTGTGTTGTGGCATCCTCAGAACACAATGTTTTGGCTAGCGTATTTGTTGTGTCCAGAGCATTTTACAATAAAGGTTTAAAGGTAATGTCCACCCCAAAAATCAACTTTTCACAGATTGTAGTAACGGGGTGCCCCACCTGAAACGCCGTGGCCGTTTTTCAAAAAACGTTTTCTGTAAAAAGTTCTTACCTGGTGAAGATCTGCAGCCTAAGGCCGTCTCTCTGCCCAAGCTGCTGTCAATCTGATTATGCAATTACGCTCTCCGCACTCCTAGTCTCGCGCTTCTACCCGGCCGGCCATCGGATTACATTAGTTGGCTCCGCCCACATCATTACTTCAATGCCACAATGTAAACAAATACACGTGGCTACCCACGAGTGTGCATTCTTTGGATTTATCAGCTCGCTCGCGGGTAGTGTGTATTGAGGATCGCGTCTCCAGTCTCGAATCCACCAAACTACGTAATTGGCTGGCCGGTTAACACATGGTACCTCCAAGTACCGGATTGGTGGAAGGCAGTAGAGCTGCCATTGGCTGACACAGTGCTGGTCCGCGATTGGTCAATTCACGGCCAGCATTATAGATCAAAATTTCGCCGTTTTTTTTAAGCAGACGCGTCACTGGAAGGGAGGGGGGAGCGGATTCTTCCGGGTTCGGGGAGTTGCGCTCCTATGCGCAGGACAAAATTCTCCCGGAGGCTGAGCAGGGGGAAGACACTAAATAGGTTATCTAAGCCTCCTAGTGTCTGTTTTTTAGAAGTTCTCTGAAGACATCCTAAGCATCCAGATTGAATTAAGAGGCAAGGTAGGACTCTTTTTAAAGAGCACAATGTGGGCAATTAGTGGTAAAATTATAGTTTTGGGGGTGGACATGCCCTTTAAGTAGTCACCCTTTGTGTGCATTGGTGCTTTTTTGACAATAGGCTATTTATAATAATTTGAGAGAGCCCTTTATTAGTTGGAAATGTAATATAGCTTTTAATGAATAACCTGCATCTTTTGTGTACTGTATAGTGGGCTTGTGGGAAGGAAAGCAGATCCCCTTGTTCGCCCTACCAATAAGAGTTAGTCAAACTCTTCTCAATATCCATTTAATAAATATCTCTAGTTACAAACTTGCACTGTATGGATAACATGGCATTTTGAATGGGTTGAAGGCTGTGACTGGTGGTATAACTATTGTTCTTAATGTATGTATGCTCAGTCAGCCGAAAAGGTTGATCGATCGAGCATTGATGATGATCTGCCGGGTCAGATCACCAAGAATACACTTAATGATACTCACCCGAAACAGCCGTTCATATACTATCATGCATCGCAGGTCGGGCCTCAGGATTGCACGTGTGTACGAAGCTTTAGTAGTGCATTTATCAAAGTATTATCAATAGGAGATTTTAACTTTAATTAAGCCTTTGATGCAAAGCGGACTCAGAAGAGGGAGGGATGGTTGAAGTAACAAGAGGCCTTGTAGTGAAGTGAGTTTATGATCTTAATCTAGGTACATTTTTAGCTGGAAATCACTTTTAATTTATGCATAGATTTAATCACTAGTTTCTAGATTATAAGAAAAAAGTTTTGTATCGTCTTTGAGGTTGGATAAAGACATCCATCCATCTAGTCCAACCTACTCAACAATACTTACATTTCCTGTCTAACAGTTCATTCAGAGGAACGCAAAAAAAAAAAAATATAAACCCAGTATGAAAGGGAAAAAATCTCCTTCCTGACTCCAAGTAGCAATCGTAAATATCCCTGGATTCACTCCAACTTTATGTATCAATGCCAATCCAACATTTTTGTTTTTATAAGCTCATCACTTGTACAGATGTACAAAAGTACAACTTATTGAACAGGTGTCTGATTGATGCTTGTTTTGGCAGATAATGGCATGTTTGGCTTTCAGTCGGGCGTTTTTGGTGGTCCAACCCAGCAGATCAACTAACGATGTCTGACCGAACAGCCACACGGGCAATTATCATCAAAAGTGCCCGTTCCCTGGCTTCTTGTTTGTCCAGTGTTGTGTACCCTATATACTAGAGTATACTGTAAAGCAGAAGTACCTATTTTTACCTGATTAGGGTAATTTGATTGACTCGAGTATAAGCCGAGGGTTAAAATTTGAACCTCATTTAAGTCGTTTCTCCAGAGCGATAAGCTCTTGAGCAATTTTCTTTCAAAGGGATTTTCTGTTTTAAAGGGGTTTGTCTGTTCTTAAGGGGGTGCGTTAAGAAACAAAAGCGTTTAGAACAAGAAAGGGTTTAAGAACAAGGCTGCTTTTTCTCTTGAGTGTATTGCTGTTTCTCTTGTGTGTATTGCTATTTAGTATGGACAGTTTTGTTGGGGCCATGCAATGTGCATCCTGCCGCATGTATGGAATCTTGGAGCAGCCGCCCCAAAGGACCTATGTATGTTTCAGATTTGAGTGGGTTGCCCATTTGGAATCGGAAGTCCATAATCTAAAGGGCAAACTTGCAGCATTGCGGGGCTTGACAAATCTGGGGGAATCGCAGGTACTGGCAGGGGTCAGTAAACTGGAGGGTGGAAATGGGGCAGATAAGGTGACAAAGGAAGATAGATTTGTAAGGGTCACCAGGGGAAGTAGGGGACGGAAGGGCAGGGTCGCTTCTTCCCAGTTGGCCAATCCCAACAGATTTGCCGTGTTAGGTGAAAATGTGGAGGACGATGGCTCAGAAGTATCTGTTCCAGGGGACGGCCATCTCCAGTACAAGGGAGGGAGAATTGGGGGCTAGGAAGGATAAGCAGGTGGCAGTGGTAGGGGACTCCATTATTAGAAGGGTAGATAGGGTAATCTGTTGCCAAGACTCTACATAATGAACAGTGTGTTGTCTGCCTGGTTCTAGAGTTCGACATGTGGTGAATCATGTAGACAGATTATTGGGTGGGGCCGGGAGTGTCCCTGCAGTCTTGGTTCACATTGGTGCCAATAACAAAGTTAGAGGTGGAGGTGAGGTCCTTAAAAATGATTTCTGAGAATTAGGGGCCAAGTTAAAAGCACGGACCTCAAGGGTAGTGATTTCAGAAATACTACCGCAGCCACGTGGTATGCTAAGGAGGCAACGGGAGCTCAGGAGTATAAATGCGTGGCTAAGAGGGTGGAGTAAGGAGATGGGGTTTGGGTTTTTAGAGAACTGGGCTGACTTTTCTGTTGGCTACAGGCTCTTTAGTAGAGATGGATTGCATCTCAATGATGATGGTGCAGCTGTTATGAGGGAGAAGATGGCTAGGTGGTTTGAGGAGATTTTAAACTAGGTATGGGGGGAGGATACGTTGAACTACACAGGGTTAGATAGAGAAGTTAGGGATCAGGGGGCTAATAACACAACGGAGGTAGGGGGAAGCATAGAGGATAAGGAGGCAATAAAATGTATGTTTACAAATGCAAGAAGTCTGGCTGGAAAAAACGGGGAACTAGAACTAATAGCTTTAAAGGAAAGGTATGATGTAATTGGTATAGCAGAATCATGGCTTAATGATTCACACGACTGGACAGTAAATATTGAAGGGTACTCCTTATTTAGACATGACAGAGTTAATAAGAAAGTAGGAGGAGTATGTATGTATGTTAAACAGGAATTGAAGCCAAATCTTAAAGATGGAATAGATGGGGACATAAACGATATGGCAGAAACAATATGGGTAGAGCTGTGTACAGGAAGCAAAATTAAATTAATTGTTGGGGTATGTTATAAGCCACCAAATGCCGGGGAGGAGGTGGAAATGAATCTCCATATGCAGTTGGCGAAGGGTGTTGGTATGGGGCATGTTTTGGTTATGGGGGATTTTAACTACCCTGACATAGATTGGAGTAAGGGAACTGCCAGCACCTCAAAAGGTATAAAGTTCTTAAATTTCCTATATAAGCATTTTCTTTCACAGATGGTAGAAGTTCCTACTAGACAGAATGTGTTGTTGGATCTAGTGATATCTAATAACCCTGAGCTCATTTAGGAGATGAAGGTAATGGAAGCTTAGGGAATAGTGACCATGATATAGTGTCATTTATATAGGTTGCAAAAAACTAAAGTGCACTGGGTTACAAAACTTTTAACTTTAGGAAGCTAATTTTGTGCTGTTAAAAGAATCACTCCTGCTCATAGACTGGGGGGAATTGTTTCCAAGTAAAGATACTGAGCAGATGTTGACCACTTTTAAAGGGATATTAAACTATTACATTTCTAAATTTGTACCTTTAGGGAACAAGTGGCTTAATGCTCAGGGGGAAAAAAAGGGAAATGGAAAAAAAGAAAAAGGCTTTTAAAATTTTGAAATCAGAGGGAACAGAACAGTCTTACAGGGAGTATAAAAGCTGTAATAAAGAGTGCAAGAAAGCAATTAAATTAGTTAAAATAGAAAATGAAATACGGATTGCCGAACAAAGCAAGTCCAACCCTAAAATGTTTTTTAAGTATATAAATGGTAAAAAGATGAGGACTGAGAATGTGGGACCATTAAATAATGGGGCTAAGATGGTTGTAGAGGATGCCAAAAAGGCTAATCTGCTAAACTGTTTTTACATCGGTTTTCACTGTTGAGAATTCTAGTCCTTACAGATTGTAATAATATGCAGGGGAGAAATGAGGAGTATTCACATTGGCTGAAGGAGGATATGGTATGGAAACCATTAGACAAAGTTAAAGGAGACTGTGGTTAAGTTTAAATGAACGGCCAGTTTCCTACCTTTAAAACGAGCCATCAACCATATCTCTACGTGCTCCACACCCCAAGATATACAGAAATGACTGACCAGAAAGCTAATGGGTGGGAGGCTGACATGTGACATTCCTGAGGCTTCTCCTGCACAGTGCCGCCGGCGAGCACAGCCTCAGACTCCCTCAGTGTGTGAGGAAGACAGGAAGTCCCTCCTCCTCTCTGCTGTGTCCTGACAGAGAAGGTAAGGGAATCTACAGCCCTTCTCTTTCACTGTTTGAAAACAGCCAATTCTCACTCTGCCTGGAAAGGCTGTTTCCACAGAGTTTTCTGTGGGGGGTCTGAGTAACACATGGCACCCGCGAGTGGGCGGGGCCACGACACCCATGAGTGGGTAGGGCCACATGGGGCTGTAAGATAATAGGCCATGGGGGGCCTGCAACTGGAGGGACCACGGGGTCCATGAGTGGGAGGGACCAGGGGGGCTGCCAAGGGGAGGAGGAGACGCAGGACAGATTGACTGACCGTTTCAGAGCATGAAGCAGGAAGTGCAGGGGACCTGGTGATGCTGCTGCCATATCACACACAAAAATGTAAATATCAAAATTATGCAAAATAAACATTGGAAATAAATTGCAAAAATTCTCAGGGGAGCAATTCCTATCAATTTACCTAAAGTCATTTTTGGACCACAGTTCCCCTTTAATATCAATAAAGCCTCAGGACCGGATGGAATACACCCTCGGATTTTAAAAGAGCTTAATTCAGTTCTATCTAGACCACTGTTTCTTATCTTTTCAGATTCACTTTGGTCTGGGGATGTGCCGCTGGATTGGAAAAAAACAATGTAATACCAATATTCAAAAAAAGTAGTCGTTCACAGCCTGGTAACTATAGACTTGTAAGCCTAACATCAGTAGTAGGGAAGGTGATGGAAACTTTGTATTGGGATCATATCCTTGACTTTGTCTCCAGAGCTCATCTTATTGGTAGTCAGCATGGATTTATGAGAAATAGATCATGCCAGACAAATTGAATTGGTTTTTATGAAGAAGTGAGTAAGAATTTGGATTCAGGCAACAGCTTTTGCAGAATACTACAAGGCACTATATCACCTGGAGCCGGCAATCTCAGAGACCTCCACACATACATATCTTACCTCAAAATTCCTCCAAGAAGCCAAACTCTCACAGATCTTGCCAGAGGAATCCCCTTAGTTGAATGCCCAATTTACTATGCTAGAACTCAAAAACGTTCTCAAACAATCACCCCCTAAAAAGTCTCCAGGTCCAGATGGTTTCACATATGGCTACTACAAAACTTTTAACAATCTACTGGCCCTCAGACTTTTAAATTCATTTTTAACAGGTGATCCTATTTCCCAATCAATGACCCACTTCCATATTGTAGTTATACCCAAGCCCGGTAAGGACCCTACACTCTGCCAAAACTACAGACCGATAGCCCTTAACACCGACCTCAAAATATATACTAAACTCATACCAAATAGACTCTCCCACCTGCTTCCTAAGATTATCCAACCCGATCAAGTCGGATTCATCTGTAACAGGCAGGCCTATCACAATACACGCAGGACAGTGGATCTCATTGACATAATTAACCGCACCAAACAAGAAGCCCTAGTTTTAAGTTTAGACGTAGAGAAGGCGTTTGATCGCATAGACTGGAGGAACTTACACCTCACCTTACAATTTTTCAGTTTTGAAGGCAATATCTTACAGGCAATTTCAAATCTATACTCCGAACCTACTGCCCTGGTACAGCTTCCCCATGCAAAATCTCAACCCTTTATTCAATACAATGGAACACGCCAGGGATGCCCCCTATCGCCACTGTTCTTTGTAATGTCAGACTCCACCAGAATATTAGAGGAGTCCAATTCCCATATGGGCAATTCAAGCTCTCTCTTTATGCTGATGATGTCCTCCTTACCCTGGCTTCTCCAGAACTATCCCTAACTGCTTTGATTCCTTTTCTCTCCCTATTCGGTACCATATCAGGGTACAAAGTGAACAAACATAAGTCGGAAGCCCTACCCATCAATATCCCTAGTCAGACAATGTCCATATTAAAATCCAAATATTCATTAAATTGGAAGCTAAACTATATAAAATATCTGGGTGTCTTGCTCACTTCTTCTTATCATACCCTATACACAGCCAATTACCCTAAGCTTTTTACACAACTACGAAATGATTTATCCCGCTGGCAAGGACTGTCTATCTCTTGGTTTGGCAGGTTATCCACTCTCAAAATGAATATTCTCCCTAGAATCCTTTATTATTTTGAGACCCTCTCGGTACTTGTCCCTCCCAAGGTACTACAGGATTTTCAGACACAATGTTTCAAATTCCTATGGCAAGGCAAAAGGCACTGAGTACCCCGAACGGTTCTAGTAGCCCAAAGGGCCCATGGAGGTCTAGCAATTCCAAATTTCCAACAATATTATGAGGCAGCACAGGTGTGTGCTGTAGCACATTGGTCATGCCCATATAAAACCTCTTTATCTGGGCCTCCGTGGAGCAGGACTGGGCACCCAATATTAATTTAAACGCTTTAATATGGGACAGAACTGACTCCCAAAAACCAAGTTATAAGATTAATAAAAAAGCTTTGTTATATTCTACACAATGTACTAGCACTATGTGGGAGGGAGTGGCTAGGAGATATCGAACCCCCGGAGCGCCCCTCCGACCTACTCACCTTTCTAGCCAATCCAAATTTCCCCCGGGGCAGATCAGGACAACAAGCCAATTGGTTCAAACGCAAAGGGATGACCAGAGTAAGAGATGTACTACACAAGCTAAACGGAGATCTGCCAACTTTCCAGGACCTGTGTCATTCTCGCCAACTCCCGAACGATGGGAGAGAAATCTGGGGAAACCAATCCCAGAAACCGCCTGGACTGAGATTTGGACAGCAGCAAAGTCTACTTCTATCTGCACAATATATAAAGAGAATCTTTACAAAATCATTTTTAGATGGTATCATACCCCTCAACTTCTACATTAATTCTTTCCACTCTGTTGGAGATGTCAGCAGGCAGAGGGTGATATTCTACATATAAAGTGGCCCTGCCCTCGAATAAAACCATACTGGACTTCCATCCACCAAATTCTGCAAAAATCTTTGGATAAAACATTACCATTATATTTTATACTGGGTGCTCCATTTCCAGATACCTCAAAACGGCACCAGAAGCTAGCAACACATATATTAACCACAGTGAGATGTGAAATACTTAAAAAATGGAAACTATCCCACCCCCCAACTGAATCAGCTCTTCTTAATAGGCTAGCAAATGTGAGACGGACGGAATTTCTTACAGCTCTAATGAACTTCCTAAATTTGATATAAAATATGAAACCATACGACACGGTAATATCAATACTGGAGGAAGCCACTTATCATCTAAACCAAAGCTGAACATTACAGGCATCCCTCTTAATCACACTCAGTGACTAAGCAGTTAGTAACCCCCATAAATTAAATTTAACTGGTGGGGTTGGGGAGCGCTCCGGGGAGGAGAGATGGAGGGGAGGTGGTGTGGTTACTGATGGCGACGATGTGCAATGTGAATTTATGGGCAAGACAATGTTATAACAAACTCAGCTGAGGGGTTTATTGGTATTATATGCTGTATCGGTAAAGGGTTTAATATGTAAAGTTGGGGGCTATTACTATAATAATTGTAGATGCAATCATAATTAAAACTGTATATGTGATAGTAATAAATATACAAATACGAGCATGGACTGGGAGAATGTAAAATTAATGGTTAAGATCTGATGTACCCTATTGAAGGGGGCTGGGCGGGCTCGGATGGCAGCGCTGGGGAAACGAAACAAAATGAAAATCAAAACCAAATATTGGATTATGGCCCCAGATACCCAAGTATTTTCAAAGTGGTGCGGTAGCTCCCGGTCCACGGCATCAACGGTATCATCAAATCGCAGGTACACAAATAATATTCACTGGCTGTGGGGTCACTGTGTATAATGGTTTATATAAGGTTAATAGTGAACCAAAACGGACCGTAAGTGCCTATCACTAGCCCATATTGGGACCTAAGAGTCTATGAAACAAGATTTTAAGAAAGCAGTAAGAGTTTTTCCTTTCTTTTATTTAGTTTTAACTGTTATTCTCTTGACAGCACGGCACAGATTAGCAACAATTCAATTCAATTTAAAGCGCTCAAATTACAGATTGAGAATTTGGCATGATATACAGTGACGGATACAGTCAGTTTATCAATAATATTTAAAGGGCATGTCCACCCCCAAAACTATAATCTCCCCAACTACTGGCCCCACCATGTAGTGTAGTTTAATCCTTACCTCAAATCCCAGCTCCATAGGGTTCTCCTGTAGCCCCCCCCAAGTTGCCAAAAACTGCCCACCAGGAGCGAGCAGGCTCTGCCTCCTACCTTGCCTCAGTTAATTTTTGCCATGCGTACTGCAGCTCTTCTCCCCCCTCCCTCTCCCTCCCGTTCTCTATCCCTCCCCCTAGCTTAAAACCCCTTTATGTCAGCCTTCCCCCATGTCCCCCAGCCCCAACTGCATAAATTTTATTTTTAGAAAGCTCCCAAATCTGTTACTTACCTCTCCGCTTTCCTACGCGGAAGTGAGCTGCCGGCAGCCGCGTCCGTGATTGGCTGCCGCTCAGCCAATCACAGACGCGGCTGCCGGTCCCGCCCCTCTGCTTGCATTTCCTCGCAAGCAGAGGGCCTGGAGCGCGGCGCAGGAAAGAGGGGAGGTAAGTAGAGTTTGGGGGGCTTTCTAAAAATAAAATTAATGCGGTTGGGGCTGGGAGCCCAGGGGGGATCGCATATTAAAATTTTGATTTTAGGGTGGACATACCCTTTAATGGCAATGTTCAGCACTAATAACTGCAAAAGAATTTATCTGTAACTAAATTTGAATTGTAATTCTAATCTCAATGTTAATTTCGATTTTATGACAAAATGCTGTTATTATGTGTACACACACATTCTTACCCAAAATAAAAGAGAAATTTGTTTAAGAATTTGGATTCAGGCACAGCAGTGGATGTGGTATACTTGGATTTTGCGAAAGCTTTTAATACTGTGCCACAAAGGCGTATAAACTGAGGACTGTTGTCCTTGAAGAAAACATTTGTGCATGGATAGAGAATTGGTTATTGGATCGCAAGCAGAGAGTGGTGGTAAATGGAGCTACATCTATGTGGGCTAAAGTTCTAAGCAGAGTGCCTCAGGGTTCTGTACTGGGGCCGCTTCTGTTTAATCTGTTTATAAATGACTTAGAAGGGGGCATTGAGAGCAAGGTCTCTGTGTTTGCTGATGACACTAAACTATGAAGAGCTTTGGAACCTTTAAATGATGTGCAAGTGTTGCAATCAGACCTAGATAGATTATCAAAATGGGCAGCAGAATGTCAGATGAGATTCAATGTTGAAAAATGTAGGGTGAGGCATTTGGGATTAATTAACCCCTGTGCCACCTACACCATAAATAACTCTGTGTTAAGTGCATCTGTAATGGAAAAAGATTTGGGGGTTCTGGGGGATAACAGACTTAGCTGTAGCAAACAATGCCAGGTAGCAAAGGCTAGAGCTAGTAAGATATTGTCTTGTTAAAGAGGGGAATAGACTCAAGATAGATTCTCCCTCTTTACAAGGCACTGGTAAGGCCTCATTTGGAATATGCAGTGCAGTTTTGGAATCTCATATACATAAGGGACATCTTGGAAATGGAAGCAGTTCAGAGAAGGGCAACTAAATTAATAAGGGGAATGGAGGGGCTTGAATATGCAGGCAGATTAGACAAGTTAGGGCTGTTTACATTGGAGAAGCGACGTTTGCGTGGGGATATGATAACCTTATACAAATAATACTTTAAAGGAAAGGTATTGTAATTGGTTAAGCAGAATCATGGCTTAATGATTCACACGACTGGACGTAAATATTGAAGGGTACTCCTTATTTAGACATGACAGAGTTAATAGAAAGTAGGGGGATTATGTAGTTGTTAACAGATTGAAGCCAAATCTTAAAGATGAATAGATGGGCCATAACGTATCGGCAGAACAATTGGGTAGAGCTGTGCAGGAAGCAAAATTAAATTAATTGTTGGGGTATGTTATAGCCACCAAATGCCGGGGAGGAGTGGAAATGAATCTCCATATGCAGTTGGCGAAGGGTGTTGTATGGGGCAGTTTTGGTTTTGGGGGATTTTAACTACCCTGACAGATTGGAGTAAGGGAACTGCCAGCACCTCAAAAGTATAAAGTTCTTAATTTCCTATATAAGCATTTCTTTCTTCACAGATGGTAGAAGTTCCTACTAGACAGAAGTGTGTTGTTGATCTAGTGATATCTATAACCCTGAGCTCATTTAGGAGATGAGTATGGGAAGCTTAGGAATGTACCATGATATAGTGTCATTTAATATAGGTTCAAAAAACTAGTGCACGGGTTAACAAAAACTTTTAACTTTAGGAAGAGCTAATTTTGTGCTGTTAAGAATCACTCCTGCTCATAGACTGGGGGGAATTTTTTCCAAGTAAAGATACTGAGCAATGTTGACCACTTTTAAAGGGATTTAAACTATTACATTTCTAAATTGTACCTTTAGGGAACAAGTGGCTTATGCTCAGGGAAAAAAAGGGAAATGGAAAAAAAGAAAAGGCTTTTAAAATTTTGAAATCAAGGAACAGAACAGTCTTACAGGGAGTATAAAAGCTGTAATAAAGAGTGCAAAGCAATTAAATTAGTTAAAATAGAAAATGAAATACGGATTGCCGAACAAAGCAGTCCAACCCTAAAATGTTTTTTTAAGTATATAAATGGTAAAAAGATGAGGACTGAGAATGTGGGACCATTAAATAATGGGGCTAGAATGGTTGTAGAGGATGCCAAAAAGCTAATCTGCTAAATTTTTTTTACATCGGTTTCACTGTTGAGAATTCTAGTCCTTACAGATTGTAATAATATGCAGGGGGGAGAATGAGGAGTATTCACATTGGCTGAAGGAGGATCTGGTATGGAAACCATTAGACAAAGTTAAAGGAGACTGTGGTTAAGTTTAAATGAACGGCCAGTTTCCTACCTTTAACGAGCCATCAACCATATCTCTACGTGCTCCACACCCCAAGATATACAGAAATGACTGACCAGAAAGCTAATGGGTGAGGCTGACATGTACATTCCTGAGGCTTCTCCTGCACAGTGCCGCCGGCGAGCACAGCCTCAGACTCCCTCAGTGTGTGAGGAGACAGGAAGTCCCTCCTCCTCTCTGCTGTGTCCTGACAGAGAAGGTAAGGAATCTACAGCCCTTCTCTTTCACTGTTTGAAAACCCAATTCTCACTCTGCCTGGAGGCTGTTTCCCACAGAGTTTTCTTGTGGGGGTCTGAGTACACTGGCACCCGCGAGTGGGCGGGGCCACGACACCCTGAGTGGGTAGGGCCACATGGGGCTGTAAGATAATAGCCATGGGGGGCCTGCAACTGGAGGGACCACGGGGTCCATGAGTGGAGGGCACCAGGGGGGCTGCCAAGGGGAGGAGGAGACGCAGGACAGATTGACTGCCCGTTTCAAGCATGAAGCAGGAAGTGCAGGGGACCTGGTGATGCTGCTGCCATATCACACAAAAAATGTAAATATCAAAATTATGCAAAATAAACATTGGAAATAAATTGCAAAAATTCTCAGGGAGCAATTCCTATCATTTACCTAAAGTCATTTTTGGACCACAGTTCCCCTTTAATATCAATAAAGCCTCAGGACCGGATGGAATACACCCTCGGATTTTAAAAGAGCTTAATCAGTTCTATCTAGACCACTGTTTCTTATCTTTTCAGATTCACTTTGGTCTGGGGATGTGCCGCTGGATTGGAAAAAAACAATGTAATACCATATTCAAAAAAAGTAGTCGTTCACAGCCTGGTAACTATAGACTTGTAAGCCTAACATCAGTAGTAGGGAAGGTGATGGAAACTTTGTATTGGGATCATATCCGGACTTTGTCTCCAGAGCTCATCTTATTGGTAGTCAGCATGGATTATAGAAATAGATCATGCCAGACAAATTGATTGGTTTTTTAAGAATGATGATGGATTCAGGCACAGCTTTTGCAGAATACTACAAGCCACTATATCACCTGGAGCGGCAATCTCAGAGACCTCCACACATACATATCTTACTCAAAATTCCTCCAAGAAGCCAAACCTCACAGATCTTGCCAGAGGAATCCCCTTAGTTTAATGCCCAATTTACTATGCTAGAACTCAAAAACTGTTCTCAAACAATCACCCCCTAAAAGTCTCCAGGTCCAGATGGTTTCACATATGGCTACTACAAAACTTTTAACATCTACTGGCCCTCAGACTTTTAAATTCATTTTTAACAGGTGATCCTATTTCCCAATCAATGACCCATTCCATATTGTATTTATACCCAAGCCCGGTAAGGACCCTACACTCTGCCAAAACTACAGACCGATCCCTTCCACCGACCTCAAAATATATACTAAACTCATACAAATAGACTCTCCCACCTGCTTCCTAAGATTATCCAACCCGATCAAGTCGGATTCATCTGTACACAGGCCTATCACAATACACGCAGGACAGTGGATCTCATTGACATAATTAACCGCACCAAACAAGAAGCCCTAGTTTTAGTTTAGACGTAGAGAAGGCGTTTGATCGCATAGACTGGAGAACTTACACCTCACCTTACAATTTTTCAGTTTTGAAGGCAATATCTTACAGGCATTTCAAATCTATACTCCAACCTACTGCCCTGGTACAGCTTCCCCATGCAAAATCTCAACCCTTTATTCAATACAATGGAACACGCCAGGGATGCCCCCTATCGCCACTGTTCTTTGTAATGTCAGACTCCACCAGAATATTAGAGGAGTCCAATTCCCATATGGGCAATTCAAGCTCTCTCTTTATGCTGATAGATGTCCTCCTTACCCTGGCTTCTCCAGAACTATCCCTAACTGCTTTGATTCCTTTTCTCTCCCTATTCGGTACCATATCAGGGTACAAGTGAACAAACATAAGTCGGAAGCCCTACCCATCAATATCCCTAGTCAGACAATGTCCATATTAAAATCCAATATTCATTAAATTGGAAGCTAAACTATATAAAATATCTGGGTGTCTTGCTCACTTTCTCTTATCATAACCATAACCCCAATTACCCTAAGCTTTTACACAACTACGAAATGATTTATCCCGCTGGCAAGGACTGTCTATCTCTTGGTTTGGCAGGTTATCCACTCTCAAAATGAATATTCTCCCTAGAATCCTTATTATTTTGAGACCCTCTCGGTACTTTGTCCCTCCCAGGTACACAGGATTTTCAGACACAATGTTTCAAATTCCTATGGCAAGGCAAAAGGCACTGAGTACCCCGAACGGTTCTAGTAGCCCAAAGGGCCCATGGAGGTCTAGCAATTCCAATTTCCAACAATATTATGAGGCAGCACAGGTGTGTGCTGTAGCACATTGGTCATGCCCATATAAAACCTCTTTATCTGGGCCTCCGTGGAGCAGGACTGGGCACCCAATTTAATTTAAAACGCTTTAATGGGACAGAACTGACTCCCAAAAACCAAGTTAAAGATTAATAAAAGCTTTGTTATATTCTACACAATGTACTAGCACTATGTGGGAGGAGTGGCTAGGAATATCGAACCCCCGGAGCGCCCCTCCGACCTACTCACCTTTCTAGCCAATCCAAATTTCCCCCGGGGCAGATCAGGACAACAAGCCATTGGTTCAAAACGCAAAGGGATGACCAGAGTAAGAGATGTACTACACAAGCTAAACGGAGATCGGCCAACTTTCCAGGACCTGTGTCATTCTCGCCAACTCCCGAACGATGGAGAGAAATCTGGGGAAACCAATCCCAGAAACCGCCTGGACTGGAATTTGGACAGCAGCAAAGTCTACTTCTATCTGCACAATATAATAAGAGAATCTTTACAAAAATTTTTTAGATGGTATCATACCCCTCAACTTCTACATTAATTCTTTCCACTCTGTTGGAGATGTCAGCAGGCAGAGGGTGATATTCTACATATAAAGTGGCCCTGCCCTCGAATAAAACCATACTGGACTTCCATCCACCAAATTCTGCAAAATCTTTGGATAACATTACCATTATATTTTATACTGTTGCTCCATTTCCAGATACCTCAAAACGGCACCAGAAGCTAGCAACACATATATTAACACAGTGAGATGTGAAATACTTAAAAATGGAAACTATCCCACCCCCCAACTGAATCAGCTCTTCTTAATAGGCTAGCAAATGTGAGACGGACGGAATTTCTTACAGCTCTAATGAACTTCCTAAATTTGATATAAATATGAAACCATACGACACGGTAATATCAATACTGGAGGAAGCCACTTATCATCTAAACCAAAGCTGAACATTACAGGCATCCCTCTTAATCACACACTCAGTGACTAAGCAGTTAGTAACCCCCATAAATTAAATTTAACTGGTGGGGTTGGGGAGCGCTCCGGGGAGGAGAGATGGAGGGAGGTGGTGTGGTTACTGATGGCGACGATGTGCAATGTGAATTTATGGGCAAGACAATGTTATAACAAACTCACTGAGGGGTTTTGGTATTATATGCTGTATCGGTAAAGGTTTTAATATGTAAAGTTGGGGGCTATTACATAATAATTGTAGATGCAATCATAATTAAAACTGTAATATGTGATAGTAATAAATATACAAATACGAGCATGGACTGGGAGAATGTAATTAATGGTTAAGATCTGATGTACCTATTGAAGGGGGCTGGGCGGCTCGGATGGCAGCGCTGGGGAAACGAAACAAAATGAAAATCAAAACCATATTGATTATGGCCCCAGATCACCAAGTATTTTCAAAGTGGTGCGGTAGCTCCCGGTCCCCGGCATCAACGGTATCATCAATCGCAGGTACACAATAATTCATGCACTGCTGTGGGTCACTGTGTATAATGGTTTATATAAGGTTTATATATGCCCAAAACGGACCGTAAGTGCCTATCACTAGCCCATATTGGGACCTAAGAGTCTATGAAACAAGATTTTAAGAAAGCAGTAAGAGTTTTTCCTTTCTTTTATTTAGTTTTAACTGTTATTCTCTTGACAGCACGGCACAGATTAGCAACAATTCAATTCAATTTAAAGCGCTCAAATTACATTGGAATTTGGCATGATATACTGACGGATACAGTCAGTTTATCAATAATATTTAAAGGGCATGTCCACCCCCAAACTATAATCTCCCCACTACTGGCCCCACCATTGTAGTGTAGTTTAATCCTTACCTACAAATCCCAGCTCCATAGGGTTCTCCTGTACCCCCCCCCCCCAAGTGCCAAAAACTGCCCACCAGGAGGCTAGCAGGGCTCTGCCTCCTACCTTGCTCAGGTAGATTTTTGCCATGCGTACTGCAGCTCTTCTCCCCCTCCCCTCCCTCTCCTCCCGTTCTGCTATCCCTCCCCCTAGCTTAAAACCCCTTTATGTCAGCCTTCCCCCATGTCCCCCAGCCCCAACTGCATAAATTTATTTTTAGAAAGCTCCCAAATCTGTTACTACTCTACCTCTCCGCTTTCCACCGGAAGTGAGCTGCCGGCAGCCGCGTCCGTGATTGCTGCCGCTCAGCCAATCACAGACGCGGCTGCCGGTCCCGCCCCTCTGCTTGCATTTCCTCGCAAGCAGAGGGCCTGAGCGCGGCGCAGGAAAGAGGGGGTAAGTAGAGTTTGGGGGCTTTCTAAAAATAAAATTAATGCGGTTGGGGCTGGGAGCCGGGGGGATCGCATATTAAAATTTTGATTTTAGGGTGGACATACCCTTTATTGCAATGTTCAGCACTAATAACTGCAAAAGAATTTATCTGTAACTAATTTGAATTGTAATTCTAATCTCAATGTTAATTTCGATTTTATGACAAAATGCTGTTATTATGTGTACACACACATTCTACCCAAAATAAAAGAGAAATTTGTTTAAGAATTTGGATTCAGGCACAGCAGTGGATGTGGTATACTTGGATTTTGCGAAGCTTTTAATACTGTGCCACAAGGCGTATAAACTGAGGACTGTTGTCCTTGAAGAAAACATTTGTGCATGGATAGAGAATTGGTTATTGGATCGCAAGCAGAGAGTGGTGGTAAATGGAGCTACATCTATGTGGGCTAAAGTTCTAAGCAGAGTGCCTCAGGTTCTGTACTGGGGCCGCTTCTGTTTAATCTGTTTATAAATGACTTAGAAGGGGGCATTGAGAGCAATTCTCTGTGTTTGCTGATGACACTAACCTATGAAGAGCTTTGGAACCTTTAAATGATGTGCAAGTGTTGCAATCAGACCTAGATCTATGATCAAAATGGGCAGCAGAATGTCAGATGAGATTCAATGTTGAAAAATGTAGGGTGAGGCATTTGGGATTAATTAACCCCTGTGCCACCTACACCATAAATAACTCTGTGTTAAGTGCATCTGTAATGGAAAAAGATTTGGGGGTTCTGGGGGATAACAGACTTAGCTGTAGCAAACAATGCCAGGTAGCAAAGGCTAGAGCTAGTAAGATATTGTCTTGTTAAAGAGGGGAATAGACTCAAGATAGATTCTCCCTCTTTACAAGGCACTGGTAAGGCCTCATTTGGAATATGCAGTGCAGTTTTGGAATCTCATATACATAAGGGACATCTTGGAAATGGAAGCAGTTCAGAGAAGGGCAACTAAATTAATAAGGGGAATGGAGGGGCTTGAATATGCAGGCAGATTAGACAAGTTAGGGCTGTTTACATTGGAGAAGCGACGTTTGCGTGGGGATATGATAACCTTATACAAATATATTAATGGGCCATACAATGAACTCTGGTGCATTGTTCACTAATAGGTCATACCAGAGGACTTGTGGACATCCTTTAAGGTGGAAGAAAATAGTTTCATCTTCAGGTTAGGAAAGGTTTCTTTACAGTGAGAACGGTGAAACTGTGGAACTGTCTTCCAGCAGATGTGGTAATGGCAAGTTTCTAAAACTAAAAAATATTGAGAATTACTGGTATTAATACAGTCCATATAGATGTGGTTCATCCAGGGATACTTACCGATTGCCGTTTAGAGTCTAGAAGGAATCCCCCCGCCGCCCCTGCCCCCTTGCCTCCCGCGTTTTTTTTTTTTTGCCTTCCTCTGTTAGGTAGGGTTAAAAAATATAAAGAGGCTTTAGTTGCCCTTTAAATGGACAGTAGAATTCCCATACAGTAGTCCCATACAGTAATTGCTAAATCCAGTATGGCTATTACTGTATGGGACTACTGTGTGGGAATTCTGCATTCGCAAGGAATTTGGGGTTATTGTACGGGATTACTGCCCCCCCCTCTCCCCCCAAGAGGCCCCCCCTCCCCCACTTCAGTGTTACAGTACCTTGCCTGGGCAGTCTTTAGGTAAGGTTCTTCAGTATGAAATCCGATGGCCGTTTGCTCTGCATCTGCCTGCCTGACATCACTGCTTGCCGCCGGGAAGTGAGACAGGCACCAAATAGTGACATCAGCCAGCAGATGCAGAGTGAGCAGCCGGTTTTTACAATGAGGTGAGTGACTCGAGTATAAGACGAAGTTCGGTTTTCCGGCTGTTTTTAAAGCCTGAAAACCTTGGCTTATACTAGAGTAAATACGGTATATGAAATAACAAGTGTTTACAAGCCTTAAAACTTGACAGCAACAGGTTTATGGGCATGTTTTAAATGTTGAACTTGTGAGCATTTAGTTGACATAGTATGGTTCTGAATTATTGCTGGAAGTATAAACTTGGGTGGGTATGTTTAGTTAGTCTGTCTGGTTTCCTATTATCACTTTGTCCTTCGTTTGTGTCCATATTGCTCTTGCATGCAAATATTTGCCATGGCAGTTTATGGTGTAATTTCCATCAGCCCTTGTTACCAGCAAGGGCTGATGGAACAGTTGACAAGTGTTTCAAAGGTATATGTTTGAGAACTGAGAAACCATACCCTGCGAAAAAATATATATTTTTAAGACAACTTGTTGATAATTTTCTGAACTTCCGAAGTCCTTTATTTTCTTGTTTATTTTGTCATAAGTCTGCCTTTGACCTTGCTCAGCTAACACAGAATGTGTTTATAAATCAGATAGTAACAGATAGCAAAGTGGATAGAAGGGTTGGATATTTCAAAGTCACAGCCAGGTGTGGTTACACTGGGAGGGGGGGCAGACAGGTCAATATCAAAACTCTTGTGAAAGCAAACAAAAGTGTATATTTATTTAATATTGAAATGCTGAAAAACCAACACAACTGCAAGAAGAAAAAGCCCCAGAAACATTGTCGGTTCTGCGGTTGTTTGATATATGGGATATTAAACAGTGATACTTATCAGATGGTGGTATTAAAAAAAGAAAAAATCATGTTTTAGTGCATCTTTTGAGCTGTAAAGACTCACAAACTCATCATAATCCCACACCACAGAAACATTGTCGAAAGGGTTTTAGCATTTGCCATACTTGCATAATTTTTGATAGGCAGAGGGAAGGGGGAGAGTATAATTTTGCTGCATAACAGATTATCCCTACATCTGAAAGTTTCCTAATTATGAAAAATATGAGTAATAGCATATGCATAGTCCAAAAATATATAATGTAGCATCTAGCGATTTTAACTATTTGTAATAGGCTAGCAATTAAAAACCATGTAACACTTTAATTAGATACTATGTTGCACTTTCTCGATATAGCACACTGTTGATATATCCACAGCATATACACTTTAGTAATATTTGTACACCAGGGTTAACATGGATGTACAGTATAGTGGTTAGCCATTAAAAGGAATTAAAGGTGGAGTAACACTTACCTGTACGATTGATAACGATTATGTATCAATCACAGGATGTGATGTCCTAATGACTGCTACCAAGATGGCTGAAATGCGTGGACAAGCGTGTTTGTAAGATTAAAAAAATTTAATTTTGTATGTCCAGTGAATGACCAATATTTTTGGAAGATTGGGTGTATGCCTGCTTTGGTAGCACCCACTTTCTATTTGTTCATGTCATCTCAACCATATCGCAAAGCTGGTGAAACAAGTTACTGCTTTTTTCTTTTTTTTTTAAATATTCTTTTTGAGTGATTTATAAAGTCCAAATTTGATCTGTGAACAACAATGGTTAAAGCTGGGTTCACACAGTACTGATAAAGCCCAGATACCGTCGGATCCGTGTGTACCTTGCTTTTTTGAATGAACACGCAACCGCCGAACGATCATGTCAGAAAAGAAGGACAATTTACCTTGGCCGAGGTAGGATGGTCGGCCGCGCCCGAGGGAAACACAGAGTCCCGAGCGTTCTCCCTATGCTGTGTATAGGGAGATTGCTCGGAACTGTGTGTAGCCCAATCTTTGAAAAGTGACAAACAGGATCTTGTAGATCTTGTCTGTCATCTTTCAGAAATCTTTCAGGTGTGTACCCAGCTTAACAATTGTACATAACCTCTAGCATAATTACATTAAATACCTAAAATACTAAGTTTTTGAAATCTGTCTTTATATCTATATGTTTCAGCTTAAAGGGCATGTCCACCCCCAAAACTATAATTTAACCCACTACTGGCCCCACTGTGTAGTGTAATAAAATCCTTACTATACATCCCAGCTCCAAATGGCTGCCCTGCTATGTCCCTCCAAAGTCCCAAAAACTGGCCACCAGGAGCCTGGCAGAGTCCATATAGGACTCTGCCTCCTATCTCTCCTCCGGGAGAATTTTGTCCTGCGCACTGCAGCCCTCCTCTCTCTCCCACCTGTTTTGTTCTCCCTCCCCCTAGCATTAAACCCCTTTGATATAGTGTGGGAAGTGTGCATGATGATGTCACGTGCATGCATGCCACAAGGCCGCGTGCACACGCTGAAAACAAGCATTCAAGGTTCTGACCATCAGAAGCTAGCCTTCCATTCAGGATTTAGTGGGGCCGAGCAACAGCTGCAGTGTGCAGGAACACAGGAGGAATGATAGGCTATGGGGGGGGGGGGGGGGTGTCAATCCTGTCTGTACTGACAGTTGTGTCCATGGTTGGATTTAAACTCAAGACTTCAACACTGCAAGGCATCAGTGCTAGCAACTGAGCCATTGTGCTGTCCAATCAATGTATTCTTATGATCCTTTAAATGACAACTAAAGTCTCAGAACAACATTCTTTCAAAAGGAAGAGCACCTTAATATAAAAGCAGTAATCCGTGTCTTGTCTCTCATTTTGGTATGGTTGTTGGGAAATGTACCTTTCTAAAATTGGGTTTGTGTTTTATTTACCAACATCCCAGTATGACACAGTATGGTCACTGACCATTGTGTTCTTTACACATGCTCAGTACTAAGATACTACAGGCACCTTATTACAGTTGGTCACACCCACTAGTGGCTTCTAGCCAATACTTTTACAATAGAGATTAAGCAGGGGAAAATGTGACTGTGGTCAGGGGTGTGGCCAGTCACTGTACATACACACATTTATTTTATCAAGTTATTCAGTGGGATTGTACACTTTACTGGGGATTTTAGAGGGAATATTTTCAGATTCTGGAGTATACAGTTTTGGGATTAGTTTTCCTTTAAAGGCTATGTCCACCCAAAAAAACATTTTTTTATATAAGATTCCCCCTGGGCTCCCAGCCCCAACCGCTACATTTTTTTTTTTAGAAAGCCCCCCAAACTCTACTTACCTCCCCTCGATCCTCCGCCGCGCTCCCGGCCCTCTGCTTGCAAGGAAATGCAAGCAGAGGGGCGGGACCGGCAGCCGCGTCTGTGATTGGCTGAGCGGCAGCCAATCATAGACGCGGCTGCCGGCAGCTCACTTCGCCGGAGGAAAGAGGAGAGGTAAGTAAGAGTTTGGGGAGCTTTCTAAAAAAAAAAAATATGCGGTTGGGGCTGGGAGACATGGGGGAAATCATTACTGAAGGGGTTTTATGCTAGGGGGAGGGATAGTAGGGAGGGAGGGGGAGGGAGGGGGGAGAAGGGCTGCAGTACGCATGGCAAAAATCTACCTGAGGCCAGCTAGCAGGCAGTGTCCTATATGGACTCTGCTAGCCTCCTGGTAGTCATTTTTTGGGACTTTGGGGGGGGACTACAGGAGAACCCTATGGAGCTGGGATGTGAGGTAAGGATTAAACTACACTACATGGTGGGGCCAGTAGTTGGGGGGATTATAGTTTTGGGGGTGGACATGCCCTTTAAATGCCCATGTCAATATTTGCAATATCATGGAATCTCAAAATGTTGTAGTAAAGGTCTCAAGCTGATTGGCACATTTTAAACCTGCACATTTCACAAATTTGCTGTATGTCTGATAGGCTGGATGGGAGACATATAAATTACCAAGTTTTGCCACAGATTATGAATTAAAAAAAGGTCAATAAGGACTGTATGTTTATAAGAGAACAACTTAGTTCTCTTGTAAGCATTCATATAACATATGAATGTCAGTGTTAATTGTGTAATTGCAGCCTGTACCTTCCACATCTTTATTAAACAGAATTTTGGATAAGTAATTCTGTAGATCTTCCATATTTTTCAGATTCATGTACATGAGTACATACTTTGTACTTAATGAGCTCCTCCCTTTCCCCCATTGCCTGAGTTGTCAGATAACTAATGGATGACCTCTCTATAGGCTGATCAATCAGAAAACCAGTATATTCCAACCTTTAGGGCTTAAATAGATCTTAAATAGATCTAAAATATATGATATTCGTAATGCTAGTATATATCCATAAAGACTAACAGTTCAGACCCAATGGGAGAATTGGAAAGTAGCAATATTTAAAGAAGGGGATTGGAATGATATATTTCACAACCTTTTTTTTTTTAAATGGCACAGTACCCCAGTAAAATAGGGAGTGCAATCTCTCCATAATACCCTACTGTTTCAGAAACTGGCTGGAGAGCAGACATCTACCACTGCTGCAGGCTTTGCCTTGAGATACAGAAATGATGGGACATTTGTTACAGTATTATCAACAGTATTTAGCCTCATGATGCCAAAGGGTCCTTGGGTCACTTTGTTTGGTAGGGAATAGCTAACAAGCTACTACATTACACTTGCGTCTTGACTCATTGTTTGATAGTGGTAACATAGAAGTCACCTACTCTCTCTTAACAACTATTTTACAAAATATGGTGATATACCCCTTTAAATAATTATTACACAGTGCTACAGACATTAAAGGGCATGTCCACCCCCAAAACTATAATCCCCCCCCCCCCCCCAATACTGGCCCATCATGTAGTGTAGTTTAATCCTTACTTCGCATCCCAGCTCCATATGGTTATCCTGTAGTCCCGTCCCCCCCCAAGTCCCAAAAACTGCCCACCAGGAGGCCTTCTCCTCCGGAAGGAAGTTTGGCATGCGTAATGCGCCTTCTCCCCCTCCCCTCCTCCCTCCGATTTGGATTCCTCCCCATAGTTAAAACCCTTTTTAGCAAACATTGCCCCTGTCCCCCCAGCCCCAACCGCTATGTTTGTAATATCAAAAAATGCCCAGAACATTACTTACCTTCCCTCTTGCCTCCGCCGCACTGAACTCCCGGCAGCCGCGTCTGTGATTGGCTGCCGCTCAGCCAATCACAGGCGCGACTGCCGGTCCCGCCGCTCTGCTTGCATTTTCTCGCAAGCAGAGGGCCGGCGGCGGAGGAAAGAGGGAAGGTAAGTAAAGTTCTGGGCATTTTCTGATATTACAAACATAGCGGTTGGGCGGGGGGGGCAGGGGCAGGGGCAATGTTTGCTAAAAATTTTTTCTGAAGGGTGGACATACCCTTTAACCTCTTTCTAAATGTTTTTATATATTGATTTTTGTTTCATCGTGGTATTTTTTATATTTTAATTTCTCTTACAAATGGTTAACACTGTAAAGAATATCTCTAAATTTTAAGAAGTGAAAAATGTTTGTAGGAAAACAAATGTAATTGTAAACAAATACATTTAATTTGTACTATGTCGCCTTTATGCTTTTAACAGTATTGCATTGTTTGTATGATACAATGCTATTCTTTGTGGTCATTAAACATCTTTATTGATCCCTTGGTAGCACCACTACTGCTCCTCCTCCAAGCTAATTATTTTATTCATTGCACAGAAAGCCTACGGCAGTGCAACAGAGAGGCTCAGTTACTTGCAGAGCTGCTGATCCATGTCAATACCACAAATTCCGTAGGTTCTTTGGGTCTTATGACATTTACAGTCTAAATGAAACACTCTGTTAAGAATGTTATCGCCAATAACATTCCAAAAATACCCACCAACTTTTTAATACTTTTTGCAGCTAATGCTGATTTAGGGCAATGTCCATAAGTGAATAGTCTGTAAGTTCCAGTTGTGATCTTTAATGTGTATGCTTCATTTCATTATCAATACATGGACAAAAGAGGGACACATTACAGTAATTATCATCATATTGGCAAGAGTGGAGAAGTTTGCCACTAATTTGCATTGCTACACAGATGTTAAAAAATGTCCAACACACACTGGACATACCTGACTTAGAAAAGAGAAAAACACCATACCATTGTTTTATGGACTCAAATCCTATATGTTTTAAGCAAAGACAATGATATAAATACATAGATTGTAAAAAAAAAAAGTATCATACAGAAAAATTCTTTATACCAGGCCTTCTGGGACGAATCGCAGAAGCCATGTAACTAAGGCAGATTTTTAGGCCCAACCAACCAATATTTCCATGTATGGGTCAGTGTAATTCACTGGCAATAGTCTCTTATGGATACATTTTGCACCTCTTATTGAATACCCCAAGTATTTTTAATTATATCTTTGTAACACTTTCAATTTATTTATTAGGGTGAACTGGAAAATAATGTAGATAAGTGTGTACCTCTAAATTTGGAAATTATAAATGTTAGGCAAGTAAAAATATTTCTATTCATTTTTACATTATTCTAAGTATGTGCACTTGGCCCACTGGAAAAGCCACAAGCATGAAAATTTAAAGATATGATCTCTCTAAAATTCTGCAGATTTCAGAGGTTAGAAATATAGCTATCGGTTATCTCTTATCTCTTATATTATATAAATAAATTTATAATTTCATGGGGAATACATTGGGTTTTTTGGAGGTACTATGTTGGTGGGGGTGGGTAAAAGTAATATACATAGGGACAGTGTTTATGTGTTGTTTTTTTTTTAAATTAGTTTTATTTTTTCACCAACAACATGATTACATTACATTATTCAAATTATTGATATATTTTCCCCATTTTGATTGAGTATATAGCACATTTCTATCATCTTACAATCCGTCTTCTCCGTATTTACATGCTGTTGGCAACTGTGCTATTTATATGTAATTAGTTTATGTGTTGTTTAAGCACTAAATAAATAGTTATATCAATATTAACAAATATGTAGTAATGACATTAACCCTTTCACTGCCAGGAGATTTTCATTTTTTTTTTGCGTTAACTGCCAGAAGAATTTTCAGGATTTTGCCCTCAATCGCTTTAGACTAATTTTACAGTAGGTTACCTTGCAGTAAATCAGGAATATTATACATTGTTTTTTTCAGCACAAAGTGTACTTTAACATGGTAACAGAATTTTGTAACTTTTCTGGAAATTTTACTGGAATTATGGGTAAAATATGTAAAAAAAATGAAAAATTTGCAAATTTTCATGGATTTTTCCCATTTTTACTTATAGTTATCTTAAGGTTACGCACAAAAATCTTACTGTTTCTAAAAGCTCAGATACTCCTGAGTACAACGATACCAGATATATGTAGGTACCCCACTTTTCCTGTACAGGAGACCCCCCCAAACTAAAACTGCACCTTAAAGAATATTACACCAAATTAAAATGTATAACCACTACTGACAGTTAACATAGAATATCTTCCAAATTAACTAAAATATCCCCACAAGTGAGATATTTTTAGAAACTACACACCCGCAGGATTTTGAGTGAGGTTAGTTTCGATCAAAATGCAGATACCCGGACGCAGCTCTTTGTCCAATTGTAAGTTGTTTTCTCACATTTTCCTTTTTTTCCTCAACTGTAAAATCAGAGACAAAATCAAATGCGAATTTCAGCTAAAAACTGTGCAGGAAAGTTCAAACACATCTCAAATATGAAAGCCTAACCCCTCCCGAATAAAATGGTATGCCACATTCATGGGTGTACCCAGAGACATGGCTACCAACTAACCCAGAGCGTGACCAGTGCCAAATGTCAGTAGCAGCAAAAAATTTTTTTGCCAGTTTTGTATTTGAACAGTCTGCAGTTTTTCCACAAAACACCCCCCCCAACTCAGAAATACCCCCCACAAACTATATATTCCTGAAATCTACACACCTTCAGCTATGTAACGCTGTAGTTCGTTCATTCATACCATCAATGGTGTGGGCGCAGTTCTTCGTAGAAGTTTGCACTTTTACCAGATTTTCAAAAAAAATGAACATCAAACAACATTCAAAAAGGTAGAAATCATGCCAAACCCCATGAAATGTAAAAAAAAGTTACTAAATATCAATCTCCCCTTCGTCGAATCAACACGGCTATGCCCGTCTGTTGGTTACAACCGCGGACGTGGAAGCGAAAAGCCACAAAGTGAGACATTCACGATGGCTCGCAAACAGCGAAATATTTAGCCATTCCGAATTCGGACAGTCTGCAGTTTTTTTCCACAAAACACCCCCCCTTAGAACACCCCACAAACTATATATTCCTGAAACTACACACCTTCAGCTATGTACACTGTTGTTTGTTCATTCATACCCACTCATGGGTGGACGCAGTTCTTCGTAGAAGTTCGCATTTGTCTGAAAAAATTAACAAAAAACAAATTCAAAAGGTAGAAATCATGCCAAAACCTCATGGAATGTAAAAAAAAGTTACTAAATATCAATCTCCCAAATGTCCTGAATCAAACGGTATGCCATATGTGTGGTTACACACGTGGACGTGGAAGCCAAAAGACACAAAGTGAAACAATGCACAATGGCTCAGAAACAGCAAAAATATTCAGTCAAATCTGAATTTGAACAGTCTGCAATTTTTCCCCACAAAACAACCCCCACAAACCATATATTTCTCGAATCCACACACCTTTATCTACGAAATTCTGTAGTTTGTTCATTCGTACCATCAATGGTGTGGGCGCAGTTCTTCGTAGAAGTTCACAGCTTTAGCAGATTTTCTAAAAAATTTAAAAAAAAAACACTCTCAAAGGTAGAAATCATGCCAAAATCCCAAGTAATGTAAAAAAAAGTTACCAAATATCAATCTCCCAAATGTCTGAATCAACGGTATGCCCTATGTATGGTTACACACGCAGACGTGGAATCAAAGCCACAAAGTGAGCCAATGAACAGTGGCCCAATTACAGCAACTTTTCAGATTTGTCAGACTAAACACCCCTCTATATTGAAATACCCCCAAAACTATATATTCTTGGACTCTACACACCTTCAGCTACACAATGGTGTGATTCTTTTATGCATACCACCAATGGTGTGGGTGCAGTTTTGTGTACAATTTCGCTTTCTTACCAGTTTTCAGGAAAATTTATAAAAATACAATTCAAAGTAAAAATCATGGCAAATTTCCATGTCATGTAAAAAAACTTGTCAATTATCAATCTTCCAAATGCCCTGAATCAAACGGTATGCCATATGCGTGGATGCACACAGGACGTGGCCACCAACTAGCTCAAATGGGACGCATGCACCAGTGTAATTACAAGAAAAATTCAAAGTGCTCTGTAATTTCAAACAGCCCAAAAACTTTGAAATGCCCCCCGCAAATAAACCCCCCCACTAAATATCAATCTCCCACATGTTCTGGAATCAAACGGTATGCCATATGCGTGGATGCACACAGAGACGGGGCCACCAACTAGCTCAAACGGGACACATGCACAAATGCAATTACAAGAAAGAATCAAAGTGCTCTGTAATTTGCATGTGTGCATGTGTCCCGTTTGAGCTAGTTGGTGGCCCCGTCTCTGTGTGCATCCACGCATATGGCATACCGTTTGATTCAGAACATGTGGGGAGATTGATATTTAGTGGGGGGGTTTATTTGCGGGGGGCATTTCAAAGTTTTTGGGCTGTTTGAAATTACAGAGCACTTTGATATTTTTCTTGTAATTACACTGGTGCATGCGTCCCATTTGAGCTAGTTGGTGGCCACGTCCCTGTGTGCATCCACGCATATGGCATACCGTTTGATTCAGGGCATTTGGAAGATTGATAATTGACAAGTTTTTTTACATGACATGGAAATTTGCCATGATTTTTACTTTGAATTGTATTTTTATAAATTTTCCTGAAAACTGGTAAGAAAAGCGAAATTGTACACAAAACTGCACCCACACCATTGGTGGTATGCATAAAAGAATCACACCATTGTGTAGCTGAAGGTGTTGTAGAGTCCAAGAATATATAGTTTTGGGGGGTATTTCAATATAGAGGGGTGTGTTAGTCTGACAAATCTGAAAAGTTGCTGTAATTGGGCCACTGTTCATTGGCTCACTTTGTGGCTTTGATTCCACGTCTGCGTGTGTAACCATACATAGGGCATACCGTTTGATTCAGAACATTTGGGAGATTGATATTTGGTAACTTTTTTTTACATTACTGTGGATTTTGGCATGATTTCTACCTTTGAGAGTGTTTTTTTTTAAATTTTTTAGAAAATCTGCTAAAGCTGTGAACTTCTAAGAAGAACTGCGCCCACACCATTGATGGTACGAATGAAACAAACACAGAATTTCGTAGATAAAGGTGTGTGGATTCGAGAAATATATGGTTTGTGGGGGTTGTTTGTGGGGAAAAATTGCAGACTGTTCAAATTCAGATTTGACTGAATATTTTTGCTGTTTCTGAGCCATTGTGCATTGTTTCACTTTGTGTCTTTTGGCTTCCACGTCCAAGTGTGTAACCACACATATGGCATACCGTTTGATTCAGGACATTTGGGAGATTGATATTTAGTAACTTTTTTTTACATTCCATGAGGTTTTGGCATGATTTCTACCTTTTGAAGTTGTTTTTTGTTAATTTTTCAGACAAATGCGAACTTCTACGAAGAAATGCGTCCACACACATTGATGGTATGAATGAACAAACAAACGTGTTACATAGCTGAAGGTGTGTAGTTTTCAGGAATATATAGTTTGTGGGGGTTATTTCTAAGTTACGGGGGTGTTTTGTGGAAAAAACTGCAGACTGTCCGAATTCGGAATTGGCTAAATATTTTCGCGTTTCTGAGCATCGTGAATTGTCTCACTTTGTGGCTTTTCGCTTCCACGTCCGCGTGTGTAACCACACTACGGCATACCGTTTGATTCAGGACATTTGGGAGATTGATATTTAACTTTTTTTTTACATTTCATGGGGGTTGGCATGATTTCTACCTTTTTGAATGTTGTTTGATGTTCATTTTTTTAAAATCTGGTAAAAGTGCAAACTTCTACGAAGAACTGCGCCCACACCATTGATGGTATGAATGAACGAACTACAGCGTTACATAGCTGAAGGTGTGTAGATATTCAGGAATATAGTTTGTGGGGGGTATTTCTGAGTTGGGGGGGTGTTTTGTGGAAAAACTGCAGACTGTTCAAATACAAAAATGGCAAAAAAATTTTTTGCTGCTACTGACATTTGGCACTGGTCACGCTTGGGTTAGTTGGTAGCCATTGTCTCTGGGTACACCCATGAATGTGGCATACCATTTTATTCGGGAGGGGTTAGGCTTTCATATTTGAGATGTGTTTGAACTTTCTGCACAGTTTTAGCTGAAATTCGCATTTGATTTTGTCTCTGATTTTACAGTTGAGGAAAAAAAGGAAAAAGTGTGAGAAAACAACTTACAATTGGACAAAGAGCTGCGTCCGGGGGTATCTGCATTTTGATCGAAACTAACCTCACTCAAAATCCTGCGGGTGTGTAGTAGTTTCTAAAAATATCTCACTTGTGGGGATATTTTAGTTAATTTGGAAGATATTCTATGTTAACTGTCAGTAGTGGTTATACATTTTAATTTGGTGTATTTTCTTTAAGGTGCAGTTTTAGTTTGGGGGGGTCTCCTGTACAGGAAAAGTGGTGTGGGGTACCTACATAATCTGGTATCGTTGTACTCAGGAGATCTGAGCTTTTAGAAACAGTAAGATTTTGTGCGTAACCTTAAGATAAACTATAAGTAAAAATGGGAAAAATCCATGAAAATTTGCAAATTTTTCATTTTTTTTACATATTTTACCCATAATTCCAGTAAAATTTCCAGAAAAGTTACAAAATTCTGTACCATGTTAAAGTACACTTTGTGCTGAAAAAAACAATGTATAATATTCCTGATTTACTGCAAGGTAACCTACTGTAAAATTAGTCTAAAGCGATTGAGGGCAAAATCCTGAAAATCTTCTGGCAGTTAACGCAAAAAAAAAAATGAAAATCTCTGGCAGTGAAAGGGTTAATGTCATTACTACATATTTGAATATTGATATAACTATTTATTTAGTGCTTAAACAACACATAAACTAATTACATATAAATAGCACAGTTGCCAACAGCATGTAAATACGGAGAAGACGGATTGTAAGATGATGAAATGTGCTATATACTCAATCAAAATGGGGAAAATATTCAATAATTTGAATAATGTAATGTAATCATGTTTGTTGGTGAAAAAATAAAACTAATTTAAAAAAAAAACAACACATAAACACTTCCCTATGTTACTTTTACCCACCCCCACCCAACATTGTACTCCACAAAAACCCAATGTATTCCCCATGAAATTATAAATTTATTTATATAAATAAGAAAGAGATAACCGATAGCTATATTTCTAACCTCTGAAATCTGCAAATTTAGAGAGATCATATCTTTAAATTTTCATGCTTGTGGCTTTTCCAGTGGGCCAAGTGCACATACTTAGAATAATGTAAAAATGAATAGAAATATTTTTACTTGCCTCATTTATAATTTCCAAATTTAGAGGTACACACTTATCTAACTTATTTTCCAGTTCACCCTAATAAATAAATTGAAAGTGTTACAAAGATATAATAAAAATACTTGGGGTATTCAATAAGAGGTGCAAAATGTATCCATAAGAGACTATTGCAGTGAATTACACTGACCCATACATGGAAATATTGGTTGGTTGGGCCTAAAAATCTGCCTTAGTTACATGGCTTCTGCGATTCGTCCCAGAAGGCCTGGTATAAAGAATTTTCTGTATGATACTTTTTTTTTTACAATCTATGTATTTATATCATTGTCTTTGCTTAAAACATATAGGATTTGAGTCCATAAAACAATGGTATGGTGTGTTCTTTTCTAAGTCAGGTATGTCCAGTGTGTGTTTGGACATTTTTTAACATCGTTGTAGCAATGCAAATAGTGGCAAACTTCTCCACTCTTGCCAATATGATGATAATTACTGTAATGTGTCCCTCTTTTGTCCATGTATTGATAATGAAATGAAGCATACATTAAAGATCACAACTGGAACTTACAGACTATTCACTTATGGACATTGCCTAAATCAGCATTAGCTGCAAAAAGTATTAAAAGTTGGTGGGTATTTTGGAATGTTATTGGCGATAACATTCTTAACAGAGGTTTTCATTTAGACTGTAAATGTCATAAGACCCAAAGAACCTACGGAATTTGTGGTATTGACATGGATCAGCAGCTCTGCAAGTAACTGAGCCTCCTGTTGCACTGCCGTAGGCTTTCGTGCAATGAATAAAATAATTAGCTTGGAGGGGAGCAGTAGTGGTGCTACCAAGGGATCAATAAAGATGTTTAATGACCACAAAGAATAGCATTGTATCATACAAACAATGCAATACTGTTAAAAGCATAAAGGGACATAGTACAAATTAAAGTATTTGTTTACAATTACATGTTGTTCCTACAAACATTTTCACTTCTTAAAATTTAGAGATATTCTTTACAGTGTTAACCATTTGTAAGAGAAATTAAAATATAAAAAATACCACGATGAAACAAAAATCATATATAAAAACATTTAGAAAGAGGTTAAAGGGTATGTCACCCTTCAGAAAAAAATTTTAGCAAAACATTGCCCCTGCCCCTGCCCCCCCCGCCCAACCGCTATGTTTGTAATATCAGAAAATGCCCAGAACTTTACTTACCTTCCCTCTTTCCTCCGCCGCCGGCCCTCTGCTTGCGAGAAAATGCAAGCAGAGCGGCGGGACCGGCAGTGCGCCTGTGATTGGCTGAGCGGCAGCCAATCAACAGACGCGGGTGCCGGGAGGAGTTCAGTGGGCGGAGGCAAGAGGGAAGGTAAGTAATGTTCGGGCATTTTTTGATATTACAAACATAGCTGGTTGGGGCTGGGGGGACAGGGGCAATGG
Organism: Hymenochirus boettgeri; assembly: GCA_019447015.1. Classification (NCBI taxonomy): domain Eukaryota; kingdom Metazoa; phylum Chordata; class Amphibia; order Anura; family Pipidae; genus Hymenochirus; species Hymenochirus boettgeri. The sequence goes on along the minus strand of CM033470.1, from coordinate 55,491,022 downwards.
TTGCTAAAAAGGGTTTTTAAACTAGGGGGAGGGAATCCAAATCGGGAGGGAGAGGGAGGGAGGGGGAGAAGGGCTGCATTACGCATGCCAAACTTTGGAGGAGAAGGCCTCCTGGTGGGCAGTTTTTGGGACTTGGGGGGGGACGGGACTACGGATAACCATATGGAGCTGGGATGCGAGAGTAAGTAAGGATTAAACTACACTACATGATGGGGCCAGTAGTGGGGGGGGGGGGGGGATTATAGTTTTGGGGGTGGACATGCCCTTTATGTCTGTAGCACGTGTAATAATATTTAAAGGGGGATATACAATATTTTGTAAAATAGTTGTTAAGAGAGAGTAGGTGACTTCTATGTTACCACTATCAAACAATGAGTCAAGACGCAAGTGTAATGTAGTAGCTTGTTAGCTATTCCCTACCAAACAAAGTGACCCAAGGACCCTTTGGCATCATGAGGCTAAATACTGTTGATAATACTGTAACAAATGTCCCATCATTTCTGTATCTCAAGGCAAAGCCTGCAGCAGTGGTGGTAGATGTCTGCTCTCCAGCCAGTTTCTGAAACAGTAGGGTATTATGGAGAGATTGCACTCCCTATTTTACTGGGGGACTGTGCCATTTAAAAAAAAAAGGGTGTGAAATATATCATTCCAATCCCCTTCTTTTAATATTGCTACTTTCCAATTCTCCCATTGGGTCTGAAATGTTAGTCTTTATGGATGATATACTAGCATTACGAATATCATATTTTAGATCTATTTAAGATCTATTTAAGCCTAAAGGTTGGAATATACTGGTTTTCTGATGATCAGCCTATAGAGAGGTCATCCATTAGTTATCTGACAACTCAGGCAATGGGGGGAAAGGGAGGAGCTCATTAAGTACAAAGTATGTACTCATGTACATGAATCTGAAAAATATGGAAGATCTACAGAATTACTTATCCAAAATTCTGTTAAATAAGATGTGGAAGGACAGGCTGCAATTACACAATTAACACTGACATTCATATGTTATATGAATGCTACAAGAGAACTAAGTTGTTCTCTTATAAACATACAGTCCTTATTGACCTTTTTTTAATTCATAATCTGTGGCAAAACTTGGTAAATATATGTCTCCCATCCAGCCTATCAGAATACAGCAAATTTGTGAAATGTGCAGGTTTAAAATGTGCCAATCAGCTTGAGACCTTTACTACAACATTTGAGATTCCATGATTTGCAAATATTGACATGGGCATTTAAAGGGCATGTCCACCCCAAAACTATAATCCCCCCAACTACTGGCCCCCACATGTAGTGTAGTTTAATCCTTACCTCACATCCCAGCTCCATAGGGTTCTCCTGTAGTCCCCCCCCAAAGTCCAAAAATGACTACCAGGAGGCTAGCAGAGTCCATATAGGACACTGCCTGCTAGGCTGGCCTCAGGTAGATTTTTGATGCGTACTGCAGCCCTTCTCCCCCCTCCTCCCCCTCCCTCCCTACTATCCTCCCCCTAGCATAAAACCCCTTCAGTAATGATATTCCCCCATGTCTCCCAGCCCCAACCGCATATTTTTTTTTTTAGAAAGCTCCCCAAACTCTTACTTACCTCTCCTCTTTCCTCGGCGAAGTGAGCTGCCGGCAGCCGGTCTATGATTGGCTGCCGCTCAGCCAATCACAGACGCGGCTGCCGGTCCCGCCCCTCTGCTTGCATTTCCTTGCAAGCAGAGGGCCGGGAGCGCGGGCGGAGGATCGAGGGGAGGTAAGTAGAGTTTGGGGGGCTTTCTAAAAAAAAAAATGTAGCGGTTGGGGCTGGGAGCCAGGGGAATCTTATATAAAAAAATGTTTTTTGGGTGGACATAGCCTTTAAGGAAAACTAATCCCAAACTGTATACTCCAGAATCTGAAAATATTCCCTCAAAATCCCCAGTAAAGTGTACAATCCCACTGAATAACTTGATAAAATAAATGTGTGTATGTACAGTGATGGCACACCCCTGACCACAGTCACATTTCCCTGCTGCTTAATCTCTATTGTAAAAGTATTGGCTAGAAGCCACTAGTGGGTGTGACCAACTGTAATAAGGTGCCTGAGTATCTTAGTACTGAGCATGTGTAAAGAACACAATGGTCAGTGAGCCATACTGTGTATACTGGGAGTTGGTAAATAAAACACAAACACCAATGATACCGAACTTGGAATACGGGCATAAATGCCCGTTTTCCAATTCGAAATCCGATCGGAAAAATCACTTCCCGGAAATCATTTTCCAGGAAGTGATTTTTCATTCATTGGCAAAGATCAATAATTTGGTGATCAGAAGTGATCACCAAATTTTGATCTCTGTCCCCATTTTTTTTCTAAGTCTTCGCTAAGTAGCAAAGACTTAGAAAAAATCCTATTTGTGAATGGAACTTTGAGTTCCATTCACAAATGTATAGTAAAAGCTCTCAGCTTGACAGCTTGTACTATACTTAGGGACTGCAGCATGATCTCCATAGATCATGCTGCAGTACCTCCACTGGACCACCAGGGGCAGCATCTTACCTCTCTTAGGGAGACCCCGGTGACATCACTCAGCTTCCTGCTTCACCGGGGTCTCCCTTTCCGGAATGAAGACGGCTCTCCTCTGCTTCTCCACGTGGGACCAGCTGATGCCTCTAAAGGTAGGGATATCTCCCGATCCCCCCCTCGGATTTAGACCAAACCGAGGGGGGATCGAGGGGGCTAGGGGGGCAGTTGAATGCTGCCCCCCGATGGCCCCTAGCAGGGGGAAAAAAAATTTTGGGAGGGGGGAAGCCACAGATCGTATATTCACGATCTGTGGCAGTTTGAGTATAAACTGCACAGATCGTGAATATACGATCTGTGGCAGGGAAAGGGTTAAAGTATATAGAAATGTAAATAAGGCAAAATCTATAAATAAATAAAACTACTTGCACGTTCCCCACTCCTGTTTTGTTACGGTATCTTCAAAATGGGCTGTTAAGCCACACCCCAGAAAGTTTTACAGGGAGGTAATAGAAGCTTACAAAGGAACATATTTCTCACTTCCCTTTTAGTGTTCTATCCAATGGTGTGCTTAATATTAGATTGACAGCAGTGATAGCCAATCAAAAAATTTTCTGAGTGTTAGTAGGAAGTTGCTTATCCCTGCTCTACATGATAGGGGGACTGAAAGGAAAACATCTCCATGACCATTTTTCTGAGACATTGAAGTGAGTTTCTTAATGGTTTATTACATTATTTAAGAAATAGACCCCATAGAAGCCATGAACCTTTGTCTTGAACTTATCAATTTTCAATTCCCTAAAATGGAAACACAAAATTCCTGCGATTTCCGATGCGCATGCGATTGTGCGTCTGTTTGCGTTTTGGTAATGCATGCGTTCACCATTTTTAGTGCGTTTCAGTTACGGAAAACGGCAAAATCACATGTGCAAAACGCACGCGGAAACGCAAAACACACAAGAATCATGCACAAAATCACATGCGATACCGCTCGCGATTGTGTGCGCCATTGTGTGCACTGTAGTGTGGCCTCTGCCTTAAAGGGCATGTCCACCCCCAAAACTATAATCCCCCCACTCTGTCTCCCCTCCGGGAGAATTTTGCCATGCGATTTTGCCATGCGCAGAAGAGCCCTCCCTCTCCCTCCCGATTTGGTCTAACCCCCCTAGCTCCAAACCCCTTTGCCATATTATAGTTATTGGTCCCCCAGCCCCAACCGCATTATTATTATAGCAAGAAAGTCCCCCAATCTTTACTTACCTTACCTCTCTCCTTCGCTGTTCTACACTACCGGCAGCCGCGTCCGTGATTGGATGCCTCTCAGAAAAATGTGATAGTGTTATATAACAAATATAAGATGGAGAATGTTTGTCTTATCTAGATGTTAGGCTGTACTTTATGTATATTTAACATGTATTTCTAAACACTTCCAGTACAATCCAAAAGATGTGTGTATATATGTCCCCTCTAATACCTATTGGGGTACACCCAATAGGTTCCCTTCTGCCTCTGTAAATTGTGTAAAATATTCATTTAGGGGATGTGACACTAATAGAACCCAAGATTTCATAGACTTTCTTTTATTTTTAACATCTTTCCTTTATTTTTTTTGTACAAATACCTAAATTTTATAGTAGTGTGTATAAAGATTTTATATCATCTGTAGCCACATATAGCTAAACATACACCCACATATTTCCCACTGTGCACCAACGGCACACTTTTGCTAGTTAATTATAAAATGAATTCTGGCATATTTATGTTTAAAGGGGAACTTTGTTCTCTATACAAGTGCCCTCCATAAAAAAGAGCACATGAGAGCTATTTTCATGTGTATGAAGATCAGTTACCCCTTTTAGCCTTGGTTCTCCCTTAAGTGCTGGTGTTTATTTTTCTTTTGTTTAGGTAAAGTTTCTTAATTTATTTATGAAAACTTATAAACATGTCCTCCATGTAATTTTTTGTTTGAACTACCGTATATACTCAAGTATAAGCCGAGGTTTTCAGGCTTTAAAAATAAGCCTCAAACCCGACCTCGGCTTATACTCGGGTCATGGTAAATTTTCACAATCTGCTGCTGCTTACCGGTACTTCTCTATGTAACCAGCTACGTGTACCTTAATTCTCTGGATCCTGCGGCGCTGCATGTCTGTACTCTTGCGGCTGTACTGTCCGGCGCCGGTAGTGGATCCTGCTGGCACTCTGCACGCTGCTCTGCATGTCCGTACTCCCGGCTGTCTAACTTACTGCCCGCGCCGAGTAGTGACGTCACTACTCGCACCCGGGCAGTAAGTTAGACAGCCGCGAGTACGGACATGCAGAGCAGAGTGCCAGCAGGCAGGATCCACTACTCGGCGCCGACAGTCCGCCGCCGAGTACGGACATGCAGCGCAGCAGGATCCAGAGATTAAGTTACCTGTAGCTGGTTACATAGAGAGTACGGTACCGGTAGCAGCAGCAGATTTTTGCAGATTTACCCTGATTTACCACATGTGAATGTTTGGGGCCTTTCCTGGGGGTGCTGTCCATAAAAAAGCCTCATTCCTTGCACTAAAAGGGGTTTGGAAACTACAACTCCCGCTCATTAAAGCATGCTGGGAGTTGTAGTTTCCAAAACATCTGGAGTGCCAAGGAATGAGGCTTTTTTATGGACAGCAGAGTTCCCATAATTTCAACCCTCGGCTTATACTCGAGTCAATCATGGGTTCTTACTTTTTGAGGTAAAAATAGGTACCTCGGCTTATACTCGGGTCGACTTATACTCGAGTATATACGGTAGTCAAAAAAATTTAAGTTTAGTATAAAATGATTTAACTATGTTTTTTAAATATTGTTTGCTCTAAGCCACCTTGGATTAATAGCAGTGAATGCTTTACTGTCTATGCCTCACCCTGCAGGGCAAATTTAACAGATCATGGTGGGCATTTGCGTGAAAAAAAGTCCACAAACAAATTGTATGGTTTGCACTTTAATCTTGATACATGTGTTATGTAATACACAAAAACTTTTTGTAGTTCTCCCGAGTCCCATTACAAAGGTGTTAGGGTTTATTTTAAAGTGTTTGATTCAATTTGCACTTTTTTTTTGATCCAATCATAATATAACACATTTTTAGCTTATTCTGTTAATATTTTGCCCTATTTTTTATTATGTACTTTTAGAGCAAACTATTTAAAGGGTGAAACATTGTTTGCCAGAAAAATACATTAGAATGTTTACTTTAACTTAAAAAAATCACTTCTTCGTAGCATCCGTCATATTTCTGTTTGTCTTTTTGCTTTCTTTAAAGAAAAAACTATACCTCCATGGCTTGTACAATTTTTTAGACAATTAATTGTTTGCCAGTGTGTAAAGTCCCATATAGACTTTAGATTGTTGTTTGCTAACATGATCCTCTAGTTACAGCTTTGGCTCTGTGAGGATCTGTGGTAATAGAGAAAAAGGAAAAACTCTGCACCAGAAGCCATAGAATGGAAATGAGCTACTAAAAGTTGTATTCATCTTTATTTCTCCATTAAACTGTTAGGCTGGGTACACACGGGCAGATTTTTCGTCCCAATCGACCGATACTTCCGTGAACTTCCGCTATTAGCCGCCAGCGCGACCGATGCCTGTCACCCGTTCGTCCGGATTGGACGTGTCTGTAAATCACGGCCAATCGTTCAGTTCCCTATGGGACCGCACGATCTGTCCCACGGCCACTATTGCCACGACCGACCGAAGGACATTTTTCCCAGCCAAGTGCTCGCTCGTAGAAAACATTCGGTCGGGACAAGTAGTCCCCTCGTGTGTACCCAGCCTTATAGTCGTAACTATCCATTTAACACAAAGCTGTTTAACTTAGCATATTGACTTTTGTTTTTGTTGCTTTACACCTAATTATTTTTTCATGCTAAAGATCTAATTAATGCTAAATCATCTTCAGGTGGCATGCAGGATTACAATTATGTATGGGCCAACTGCTTTGAAGTGACATTTGAGCTATCATGCTGCAAGTACCCACTTGCTTCTAAACTTGCCCAAGAATGGGAATACAACAGAGAATCTCTAATCAAATTCATAGAAATGGTAAGATCTTCCTACTCCATACTATTTTTTTCCCCTGTTTTTTTTACATTTTTTTAATCTTATATTACTGGTATTAATTTTTAGGAATGCTGTTTGTGTGTATTGTATATGTGAACAACTATCAAAATATCTTTGGTTAAAAATTACTCGGTGGTTAAGTATTACAGATGGTTACAACCATTAAACATTCCTCACGGTGCAAATTATCAGCTGGGAGTTACAGTAGTTTAAAGTGAATGTGATTGCTGTTGCCCATTTCAAGAAATACATTGATCCTGTGTCCTGTTCCATGAAAGGTGTGATATCTTCAATCCAGTCACTTCCAAACACTGTAAAGGTCTATCTTTTTGTAGGTGAATGTTTGTGTAGAAATGCAAAGGTGACAAGTAGAAGGTCTTAGCTGAAGTCTGCGTGATTTAGCTTAATTGCAGGTAGTGTATTTTTTTTTTACACTTGAATCCTCTACTCATTCTACATTTTTATTTTCTCAGGTATGTGAGGTTATACTTGTAAAGTCATGTAAATAGCTAAAGAAATGTTGATTTAATCAACTGGGGAGAAAAAATAAGGGTTAATAAAGTTAGACATTTTTTAATGCACTGTACAAGTTGGTTGATGCACTGATGCTTGGTTAAAAGAAAAAAGCTAATTATTAATAGTATGAACGATTCCAAAATATGGTTCAAGCAATTTAGAGAGATTTAATAATATATTCGTATCTGGGAGGACTATTTTCTCTTTTTCTGTAACATGTTATTTCCCAGAATTACAGGGCTGTAAATATGGTTCCTTCTGTTTGTCTTTTATTTATTAAGACACCTGAAGCTTGCTAAGTGCAAATATTGACTTTAGAAATACTTACCTTAAATATACATTTGCAGTAATATCCCATGACAATTTGTCCATTTGCTCTTTATTTTAGATTTCAAGCTTGAATTGACTTTAAATGTAATTTATAAATTATAACTGTGAAACTGTCTGCTAAAGACAATTTTGATAAGGGAAAGTAATGGTGAATGAGGTTTCTGTACACCTATGCCAACAAGTAGAAAACAGCCTTCCGCTCAAGAAAAAGGTGGTCATGTTTTATTTAAATGATTGGTATCCATTTAAAACCAATGTGCAGGACTGTTCAATATTTCCATTGATTGCCCAAATATTGTAAGTTTTCCCGATCTTATTATGCCGACATTAGATTGTAATATCAATAGTAATAACAACCTGGAAAGTAATTTTTAAAGTTGATTGGTTAAATTATAGTAATATTTTCTAAAGTTCCGATTAAAAAATGTAATCTCAGAATAGACGACATTATACGAAAATTGGCTAACAAATTAAATATTGAACAATAAACATTGTACGCCTGTCTATCAAAGTATTGGTTGGTTTACGATTGTCAATATCCTTTTGTAGTGTATGGCCATTTGTTCAGTTTGGTTCTCTTTGTCTTTATTGATAATCTAACCAGATTCTCATTTATGCAGTCTTGTGTGTAACTTACAGCACATATATTTTGGATAATTAATTGAAAAGACTTTTTCTTTTGAACACTTGGTATATGGATCCTTACTCGCCTGGGGCTTCACCAACAGGAAGACATGCTTCTTTAACAGTGTCTCTTTCTATTGGTTAGCTTGTGGACCGGAAGGCGGAAGCAGGAACAGTGTTTAGGTCAGTGATTGGAACTTTGGGAGTTAAGTGCAAGACTTAAAAGCTGAACCCACGAGGGAGGACTAAGCAGTTTAGGTCCTCACTCTGGGTTCTTTAAATGGCTAAAGATAAGGAATAGGGCTTAGGTGCATGTAGTTGTCCTTTAATGTAAATACTCTGAGGAAAGTTTGCTAGCACTAAAAGAGTTGATAGTTAAGATGGCACTACTAAGATATTATAAAGATTAGTTGTTGGTTATTTACCTTCCAAATTTACTGCAACGGAGCTGTCTGGCCCTTTCAGGTCTGGTCGCTCGAATTTCGCTGGAACGTCTGACAGTAAGTTCTACTGTATCACCACCTTAAAGGGCATCTATACTGAAAAATAGTTTATTTTAAGTTGACTGTAACTGGAAACTATATTTCTTCCTCGCAGACAATCACAGACGCGTCTGCCGGTCCCGCCCCCTGCTTGCATTTCCGTGCAAGCAGAGGACCGGGGCAGTGCAGACTTAGAAAGTCTGGGGACTTTCTAAGAAAATTATTATAGCGGTTGGGGCTGGGGGCACATTTACTATTATATACTAAAAATGTAAATTAAGGGTGGACATACCCTTCAAAGGTGAACTGTGGTCCAAAAATGACTTTAGGTAAATTTGAATTGCTCTCCTGATAATTTTTGCAATTTATTTTCATTGTTTATTTTGCATAGTTTTGAAGATATTTACATTTTTGTGTGTCTCCTACACTTCCTGCTCTTAAACCATGTGACAGTCAATCTGCCCTGTGTCTTCTCCTCCTCTTGCAGCCCCCCTCCTCTTGCAAGTCCCCCCCTGGTACCTCCCACTCATGGACCCTCCATTTGTAGTCCCCCTTGTCCCCTTCCCTAACAGCCTCATGTGGCCCCGCCCCACCCGTGGGTACCTTTGCCCCGCCCACCCATGGGTGCCTTTGTCCCGCCCACTCGCGGGTACCGTGGGCCACTCAGGACCTCCCCTACAGAAAACTGTGTGAAAACAGCCTTTTCAGGCAGAGTGATAACAGTGAGAACTCTGCCTGAAAGGCTGTTTTCACATAGTAGGAGAGTAGAGCTGAAGATTCCTTTACCTTCTCTGTGGGGATCTGCACACACCAGGGAGGGACTTCTTTTCTCCCTCACACACTGAAGTCTGAGGCTGTGCTCGCCGGCGGCGAGGTGGAGGAGCCGCCTTAGGAATGTCACGTGCCGGCCTCCCACACATTAGCTCCTATATTTTTGGATAATTTTTCAAGCCCTGCAGGATTGCAGCTAAAAGCATGATTTTGGTTTCTTTTTAAAGGTAGAAGTGTGCTATTTTTAGTGGAGGGCACTAAAAAGCACTTCCACTTTAATGGCAACTATGTGAACGCTCGGGACTGTGTGTTCCCTGATCTTTGAAAAATTACATCTTTCAAAAATCTGTGATGTGTGTACCTAGCTTAGTACAATTCATTTTAATCTTTGAAACTGAATAACAGAACTCTGTGTGACAGTGGAATTTGTGTGTGCGTATTAATTGTAGTCTGACCAGTCCGACCTGTTTAATCCCCTCAATTTAATGGTTTTGTACTTAAACTCAAAAATATGTGCTATTTGATATAGTAAACACTATTAGGTGCTTCTATGTTTTAGAACTGATTTAAACAAATTAGGATTAAAAGTAAGGCTGGGTACACACGGAGTGACTTTTTGTCCCGACCGAGTGACAAATGTCCGTCGGTCGCGGCAGAATTTGAGAACAATGGATCGTGCGTTCCCATAAGGAACCACACGCTCGATCGGAATTGTCCGACATGGCCGTTCGTTCGTCCGACCCGGACGGACGAACGAACGAACGATCGATGTCAGTCTCGGCCGCCCGCCCAACAGCAGACAATATTTTTGGCCGATCGACTGAAAGTGCCATGAATTAGTCAGTCTGCCGAAAATATTGGCTGGTGTGTACCCAGCCTAAGATGTATTGTATATATCTACTATTAATTTCCATTCATGTTACCAGCAGAAAAAAATAATATATAGTAGCTCTTAGTAATATGAGTAATGTATGTTAACCTGTAAATTTGTTCAAGTTTTAACTGGCCTTTAGGGTAATTCCAATGAAAGGCACAAAATATATCGATTAACAAATTGTCTTTGCTAATTTATTAGTTTTATTTTTCCATTGCACAGTATAGGTTCTTTTATGTTTTGGTTTATTTTTTTGGCTGCTTTTTAAGATCAAATGAATCTATTCTTTAGAATGGCCTTATTTTTCCACCCCTGCTAAGGGTAAACTAAACTGAGATTTCTTTACCCTACAGTCATACTGATACTCCCTATTTCCATGAATACCGTATATACTCGAGTATTAACCGAGGTTTTCAGGCTTTAAAAAAAGCCTGAAAATCTTACCTCGGTTTATACTCGAGTCAACCTGTCTCTTACCTTGTCCAGCGGCCGCGCGATCCGCATCCTCAGTGCGCATCCGGATGATGTCACTTGTAGTGACATCATCCGGATGCGCACTGAAGATGTGGAGCGAGGAGCAAGCGGCAGCCGGACAAGGTAGGAGAATACTATGGACGCCAGGGAGGGCAATATTTATGCACAAATAAAGGAGGATTTACCCCTATTTGCAAGTATTTGCCATTTAAGATGTTTGAAAACTACAACTCCCAGCAATAAAGCATGCTGGGAGTTGTAGTTTCCAAACATCTTAAGTGGCAAATACTACCCCCTCGGTTTATACTCAAGTCAATGTGTTTTTCCTCCTTTTTTACCTAAAACTAGGTACCTCGGTTTATACTCGGGCCAGTTTATACTCGAGTATATACGGTACCCTAAAGTATCACAGACCTGGCAGACACCCATTGCCAGAGGGACCATTAAACAAGGAAATGTGGTCAGTGCTAAGAAACCTCTTCCTCCTCACAGGTTATTGGCCTTTAAAGATTTTTAGCAGCACATGATTGGCCTTTGCCAACCCTGACCTAACGACTGATCGAGAATCTATCAAGAAACATATGCGTGATCAGCTGTTTAAAAAGGCTGATCGTAGAGGAAGGAAGGAAGGGTTCAGGGGCCCAGCTTCCAGTCTCATGGGGGGCTCTGGCCCCTGCAGGTACACCCCTGAATTAGCCATGCAGTGACAGAAATAATGCTTACTTTTATAGAATAGATAGATTCTACATAAAGTATGCCAGGAGGAGGGGCTGGGTGATTGATAATTTTTTAATGACTAGCTGTGCCCGGCCCTCTTTGAAAAGTAAATCTCATAGAGCTTAAAGGATAACTATACTCTAAAAATTAACTAATTACAAATGGAAATTACCTGGGGCAGGGGGGTTGGATTGGTTTTCCTACCTCACAATATAATTTCCTTAAGGAGCTACAGCATGTACAGTTTTCGTTTGCCAGGTTAGTCCTGGACTATTCCTGTATTAAGCCAGGAGGAAGACTGGCAGAATCAGTTTTCTTTGGTCTGGTGCTCCTCACAGAAACAATATTGGGGGGGAGGGGGGGTTGTTTAGGAATTACCAGTCCTATATCCCTGTCCCAAGTACTTTTCAGTTTCTGTTATTCAAAAAATATTTAAACACACAATAGTTCTCTTTTTAAAACAAGGGGTAGGAAGGTCAGAGAAGGGGGGTAAAAAGCTGATTTAAGATTGGTGGTAATGAATCCTAATTACTGTGTGATTAGTTAAAAAATGATTTGGCACAATTTACATGTCCTTTAAAGCTAGCATTTTGAGTGATGTACAATACCAATGTAAAAAACTCTTCCCTATAAATGGGTTTCAGAGCATTATTTCTCACAAATGTGGGATTTTGGGAACAGCTTTAGGAGCTTTAGGGTATCTTTTACTTTTTAATTCAGTTTAACAGAGATATATTAATGAAACACACTAGCTCAAGCTCTAAAAAAACATCCACCTACAAACTACTTGGTTATTCCTTAATGATGTGGTAAGCTTCTTCTTACCTTTTTTTTATTTTATTTTTTTCCAAGAACCCAACCACCATCAGCACTTTTACCCTTTACTATTTACATATATATTTGACTTTTTCTTTAAAGGGCAATTTATAGTGAGAAAATATTTTTTTTTTTAAATTCCTTCTAATGTATCCTATAAGTCATCCCAACCACCAGGGTACCTTTAGTTTCATAGTCCCAGAGATATAAGCCTTTGAATATGCTGTGATTTGTAGGAGCTGCTACACCTCATCTGTCACTCAAAAGCACACACCCACATAATCCAAAGCTTCCATGCAGTACTGCCACACACTCCCTCACCCACACTATACTCGTGCCACACATAGTCAAATGCTGTAGTGCTAAACACAATCAATAAACCATTAACCCAGCAATATGAGCATAACACACTATAAAACAGCCCCTCCCCCCCAAAAAAAAATCTTATATACATACAAAACCAGTGACTCAAATGGAACACTAATACAGTATATGTAATAATACAGTAATACAGACTATATACCAAACAAGACATACAGTGCAATCTATGAAATATATAGACTAAAGCAAATGAAATGTATCAGGAGAACAAGCAGTGTCACTGTGTTTGTAAAGGTCTCACTATACCTGCTGTCTTCAGTGATTATGATCTCAGCTAAGCAGGGGAAGAGATATGATCTTTAGGTGCAAAAATAAATAACAATTAGCAAACTAAGAGAACAGGCAGAGTTCAGTAACTTGTAAAGAATCTCAGCACCACTTTTCCTCCTCTCTCCCCCGCTGCCCCTCCCTTCAGCATATTGCTACTTTCTCCCACACTTTGTTTGCTTGCAGTCTAGCTCTGAAAGGGAGGGGTCATAAGGATGTCAGCTCTTCATTTAAAGTCCTTTCAACTGACCATGCTCGGACTCTGTATACAGCCCTTTACTGCTTGAGGGGGACTAGACAGAGAGGGGAGGGGGACTACACAGCTTGGTACAAACTTCTGCCAGTGTGAAGAAACTAAGCCACACAGCAGCATGAAAGTAAGGCAGCTTATACTAAGTGATCTGTACATTGTATCACTATAGTTGCCCTTTAAAAAAAAATCTCAAATCCTTTTTTTTTTTTTTTTAAGGATAATAATACCTCCTCCACATTCCTCTTCCTCCATTCCTGTAAAGTACCCAGGGTGAGGACCTAAAGCACTAAATCTACACACAATATACGATCCTTCCTCCTGACCGACCGTTCGAGGGTTCCGACCGGTCGGCCAGGAGCAAGGACTGTCGGTCTCCGCAAAAGCAGCCGTATCCGACAGGTAGGCATGACCTATTGTGTGGTCCATAGAGGACCACACGATTGTTTGTGATTTTCTGACCTGTTCGATTGTTCTTTCGTCTGATTCGGATGAATGAACGGTCGGCAATTGGTCGAGGCCGCCACAAGGAGCCATACAATAATTCAGCCCGACCGACCAAAACACTGAAATGACGGTTGGTCAGGCCAAATTATTGCATCGTGTGTACCTAGCTTAAGTCCTCACCTCTTTACAGAAGTCCTGCACTACTTGCTTTAAGATTCATTTGGCCCTGCTGTCCGATCCTCCCCACTGACACTGTGATTGACAGCCAATGGGACGACACGCACTGCAAGGAGGTGTGTCTTCCCATTTGCTGCCTCGCAGACTGTCACTGACTGTGCCAGTGGGGAGGATCGGACCGATGTGCCGAAGGAATCTTCAAGCGAGTAGTGCAGGACTTCTGTAAAGTATCCAGTGGTGAGGACTTAGCATTTTAGGTCCTAACCCTGGATACTTTACAGGAATGGATTGGGGAAAAGGTTAGTATAATTGTCCTTTAATCCCTTCCAATAGGAGGAATGTTATAAATTTAATTGTAGGAACACACGGTTACAAATAAGCATAGGGCAACTTTATTAATAAAGCTATAGTATGTCCAGACAATTCCCTTTTGTCTGGGCGTTTGGTTGGGCATAATTACCAATGTGATCCAGTGGATCAACAACAAAATCCTACCGAACTCCTGTATACAAACGAATTGTTGGGGATAATGCTCATTTATCTTTTCGTCTGTTGTACCATATATACTCGAATATAAGTTGATCCGAGTATAAGCCGAGGTACCTATTTTTGTTTGGTTGCCCTTTAAATGCACAGCAGCATTCCCATACAGTAGTCCCATACAGTAATAGCCAAATGCAGTATGGGATTCTGCTGTCCATTTAAAGGGCAACTAAAGCCTCAAAACAATACAGAATCAGAAGGCAATCTCCATAGGTACCATCCTCCTGATTTAGGATTGTTTTCAGGCATTAGTTTCCCTTTATATTAACAGTAATCCCTAATTCCTTGGCACTCCAGATGTTTGTAAACTACAACTCCCAGCATGCTTCAGTTGCTGGGAGTTGTAGTTTACAAACATCTGCAGTGGAACTGCACACACTGAGCCAAATGCCCCCCTTACTCTCCCCCCTACACCCACGAATAAAACCCTATTTCCCTGCACCCATCTTCTCATGCAGTCTTCTCCCATGCAGCCTTACCACTTTTTCCAGGTTCTGTGGCAGGTGAGTCCGGGCCAAATACCAGGAATCAGAGACCAGCCGCCATCACTAACTTGAAAGGAGGAATCCGACTGCCGCATGCACTGACCGGCGCATCCACTGACATCACTACTCGGAGCCGGTCTCATTTCCCAGCGCCAAGTAGTAACGTCAGTGGATGCGGCCATCAGTGGATGTGGAAGCCGGATTCCTCCTTTCAGGTTAGTGACTGACCCGAGTATAAGTTGAGGTTCAGTTTTCAGGCTGTTTTTACAGCCTGAAAACCTCGACTTATACTCGAGTATATACGGTACCTGATCACCATAGCCAAAATTAAGAGAGTATTGCTAATATTTATGTTCCTTGCTATCTAAGCTAGCCATTACATATGTTCTGGGAATTTTCCCAGTGCCCCCAAACTTAAACTTATTTAAGTTTTTTCATAGGACAATGCAGAGTTTACTGCTTGCTTCCTCAGCCACAGGCAGGGGAGCATGACCTGTATCTTAAATTTGTCTATTTGCTTCTTTGCCATAAGCAGTACTTATCAACTGGAATTTGTTCTAATATATTGAGTAGATTTCATGGTTCTACCATACTGCATTATTAATACGTTATTGCCTATCAATAACCCTGGATCTTAGGGGAAACTTCTCCAATCTTAAGTGAAATATCTACCTTGTTGATTGGTCCATCTCTCATGGATGTATGCTGTGCATATTGAACTTGTACACTGGATTCTCTGTTTTCTTTGTATACTTAGGTACACATAGGAGCCAAAGGTTCAGTGAAAGATTATGTCACAGGGAAAGAAATTGAGAATGCCACTATTTCGGTGGAAGGAATTGATCATAACATCACAACTGGCAAAGTGGGGGACTTCCAGAGATTACTTGCTCCTGGGATGTACAATATCACTGCCTCAGGAACAGGGTAAGTAATCATACAATGCACTGAAAAGGGTTTTCGTAAAGGAGCATATCATTTCAAGCAGTATTTTTAATGGTATTTGCAGCAATTTTATACATTTGTTTTTAAAGTCTAGAAATTTATGGTATCTTAAATCTCATACAGTGGTTGGCAAAAGTATTAGGCCCCCTTGAAGTTTTCCACATTTTGTCACATTACTGACACAAACATGAATCAATTTTATTGGAATTCCACGTGAAAGACCAATACAAAGTTGTGTACATGTGAGAAGTGGAATGAAAATCATACATGATTCCAAAAATTTTTAACAAATCAATAGCTGCAAAGTGGGGTGTGCGTAATTATTCAGCCCCCTGAGTCAATACTTTGTAGAACCAACTTTTGCTGCAATTACAGCTGCCAGTCTTTTAGGGTATGTCTCTACCAGCTTTGCACATCTAGAGACTGAAATCCTTGCCCATTCTTCTTTGCAAAACAGCTCCAGCTCAGTCAGATTAGATGGACAGTGTTTGTGAACAGCAGTTTTCAGATCTTGCCACAGATTCTCGATTGGATTTAGATCTGGACTTCGACTAGGACATTCTAACACATGGATATGTTTGTTTTAAACCATTCCATTGTTGCCCTGGCTTTATGTTTAGGGTTGTTGTCCTGCTGGTGAACCTCCGCCCCAGTCCCAAGTCTTTTGCTGACTCCAAGAGGTTTTCTTCCAAGATTGCCCTGTATTTGGCTCCATCCATCTTCCGATCAACTCTGACCAGCTTCCCTATCCCTGCTGAAGAGAAGCACCCCCAGAGCATGATGCTGCCACCACCATATTTGACAGTGGGGATGGTGTGTTCTAAGTGATGTGCAGTGTTTATTTTTCGCCACACATAGCGTTTTGCATTTTGGCCAAAAAGTTCCATTTTGGTCTCATCTGACCACAGCACCTTCTTCCACATGTTTGCTGTGTCCCCCACATGGCTTGTGGCAAACTGCAAACGGGACTTCTTATGCTTTTCTGTTAACAATGGCTTTCTTGCCACTCTTCCATAAAGGGCAACTTTGTGCAGTGCACAACTAATAATTGTCCTATGGACAGATTCCCCCACCTGAGCTGTAGATCTCTGCAGCTCGTCCAGAGTCACCATGGGCCTCTTTACTGCATTTCTGATCAGCGCTCTCCTTGTTCGGCCTGTGAGTTTAGGTGGACAGCTTTGTCTTGGTAGGTTTACAGTTGTGCCATACTCCTTCTGTTTCTGAATGATTGTTTGAACAGTGCTCCGTGGGATGTTCAAGGCTTTGGAAATCTTTTTGTAGCATAAGCCTGCTTTAAATTTCTCTATAACTTTATCCCTGACCTGTCTGGTGTGTTCTTTGGACTTCATGGTGTTGTTGCTCCCAAGATTCTCTGAGGCCGTCACAGAGCAGCTGTATTTGTACTCGCATTAGATTACGCACAGGTGCACTCTATTTAGTGATTAGCTCTCATCAGCCAATGTCTATGGGCAACTGACTGCACTCAGACCAAAGGGGGCTGAATAATTACGCACACCTCACTTTGCAGTTATTGATTTGTTAAAAATGTTTGGAATCCTGTATGATTTTCGTTCCACTTCTCACGTGTTCACCACTTTGTATTGGTCTTTCACCTGGAATTCGAATAAAATTGATTCATGTTTGTGGCAGTAATGTGACAAAATGTGGAAAACTTCAAGGGGGCCAAATAATTTTGCCAACCACTGTATTTAACTAGGTTTTTCTATAATTTACATAAAGTTGGTCAATGCTAGTCTTTCATCTGATACATAGTTAGCTTGTAACTTGCAATGTGAAGGTGCCTCCTGCTTTAGAAACAGTGAAGAGGCAGGTTTCTCTGAGCTTCGTACAAATTAACTATATAAGTACAGAAGGAGGGAATAGTATCTTCCAACTCCATGTAAATGATACAAGAACTCGGTAGGAAGTTAAATATAAGAGTAAAGATACCCTTTAATTCACTGTTTTTTATGCAGGAGGCACTGACATAACTCAAGTACAGGAGGGGGGAGTAACATCTCCCAACTCCCTGTAAATTATAGAAAACTTGGTGAGAAGTTAAATGCAAGGCTTACACAGCCTTATCAGTTGTTCACGAACATTATTACTGTGTATCGATCAGATACAGATTGGATGATCAGGTATGTCTGAAAATCTGAAAGTCGTGGCTTTATGATCCTACATGTGACCTCTTCACACTGAATGTTTTTTTACCATATGGCTTGGAGGAGCAACAATTGAGAAACATAATTGGGGAGCTGTATAGTCCGACCAGTGTGTGGCTTGCTCAAAGTGATCATTGGCAAATTTGGAAAAAATAGGATCGCTCTGTCGTGTAAGTAAAATCATATATATATATATGGAGTCCTGCATCGGTTCGGGTTCCCGCGGGTTACCTGATTTGCGGGTCGGGTTTGGGTAACACGTATTAAATTTGAATTGGTTGCGGGTCGGGTTCGGGTAAAGAGAACCGTGGGTCAGGTTGGTAGAACATTCCAGTCTTCAGAAAAAAAAAAAAGTTTTTTTGTGTGTCTGTAATAACTGAAACTGAGAATACATATCAATCCAAGATGATGTACAGTGTGTATAGCACCTTACAATAAATCACACTATGGCAGATAAAAGGTAAATATATCTAGATGCAAAAGCTCCCAGCATCTTACTGTGTTTTTGGCTGGTTAAAAATTGAGTTATCAACAGCTCTAATATACTTAGAAGTTGTACAGGAGGCATTGTGGGAGGAATACAGCAGCTATGTTCAACTTAACTCTTGTAGTGCTGGGTAGGTTTTGCAGAGATCATCGGGTAAAAAAGCAGTTAATGCTGGATTGACTGGAAAGGCAGGGGTTAAAGGACAATTATACTTACCATTTCCCGATCCATTCCTGCAAAGTACCTAGGGTGAGGACCTAAAACACTTAAGTCCTCACCTCTTGGTACATTTATAAAAGTCCTGCACTACTTACTTGTAATCTCCCTCGTCGCACCGGTCCGATCCTCCCCACTGGCCTGTCAGTGACAGTCCGGGAGGCAGCCAATGGGAAGACACACTCTTGCGAGGCACGTCTTCCCATTGGCTGCCTGGACTGTCACCTCAAAGTGCAAGTGGAGGATCAGACCGGAGCGACAAGGGAGATTACAAGTAAGTAGTGCAGGACTTTTTATAAGTACCCAGAGGTGAGGAATTAGCATTTTAGGTCCTCACCCTGGGTACTTTGCAGGAGTGGGGGGAAATGAACGAGGGGGATGTGAGTATAATTGTCCTTTAAACTTCTGACCTTGGTTTCACTGGCAGAGGTCAGAGCCAGCAAAGTAGTACAGTCTCCCATAGAACAAAGTAACAAACTTCTATTTGCACCTGCACCTATACATGAGACCAGAGCAAGTGTCTGCATGGGAACAGACGACGTGATTTCATTGGTCTTTGTAAATGGCCATAATGATCTATGGGTTGTGGATGATTCAGTGATAAGAACAATCTACCACTTGATGATGTTCAGCTAGAACTACAGCAGGTATGTGGACCTTTAAAGGGTATGTCCACCCACAAATAAAAAATTTATATCATGTCCCCCATGTCCCCCAGCCCCAACCGTTGTTTAGTTTTTTTAAAAAGCCCCCCAAACTCTTACTTACCTCCCCTCGATCCTCCGCCGCACTGCCGGCCCTCTGCTTGCGAGAATGCAAGAGAGGGGCGGGACCGGCAGTCGCGTCTGTGATTGGCTGAGCGGCAGCCAATCACGGACGCGGCTGCGGTCAGTCAGGGCAGCGGAGGAAAGCGGAGAGGTAGTAAGAGTTGGGGAGCTTTTTAAAAAAAAAAACATGCGGTGGGGCTGGGGGACAGGGGGAGCATGATATTAAGGGGGATTTGTGCTAGGGGAGGGATAGTGGAGAACGTGAGTAGCGGGAGGGGGGGAGGGGGGGAGGGGGGAGAAGGGCTGCAGCACGCATGGCAGGAATCTCGGGAGGCCAGGTAGCAGGCAGTGTCATATGGACCTGCTGGCCTCCTGGTGGGCAGTTTTTGGAACTTTGGGGGGGGACTAAGGAGAACCAGATGGAGTTGGGATGTGAGGTAAGGATTAAACTACACTACATGGTGGGGCCAGTAGTTGGGGGGATTATAGTTTTGGGGGTGGACATGCCCTTTAAGATGATTGCCATCATTGTACAACAGCAGAGTGCACACAGGGAATGCTGGGAGTTGTAGTTTTCCAAACAGAGCATAAATATCTACACCCATATAAAGGTGTAGATATTTCACTGCAGCTCTACTTGCTCCCTACCCATAATTCTCTGTTATGATACCTGCTCATTGTCATAACTTAACTGTCTCCCATAATGCAAGTTTAGACAATGGATGGAGATTAACAGGTTCATTCTGCAGGACATATGTATAAAATCATAGATAGGTAACCAGTAGATCTCCAGATGTTTGAAAACTCTAACTCCCAGCATTCCTTGGCTTTTGTAAAAGCTGGGATTTGTAGTTTTTAAACCATCTGGAAAACTACTGGTTACCTATCCCTGTCACAGATCAACAAGAAAATAGTTGCAATTAAAGATTTAAAGGGACACTATACTGAAAAAAATGACTTTGCCTCATCATAATCTATAATTGAATACATGTAAATAGCACTTACTCTGATTTGTGTGTGTTGCTGCATGCCTTCAATCCAGCACACATTTTGTTTAGGAGCAGTATCCCCCCTCCCTCTTTTAATCACTCCCACTTCCATCTGACCTGACTTTTCCCCCACAAATCAACTGTCGAGCCTGCACACAGCATACAGCATTCCAACTGTCAAAACTTTGTCACCAATCCAGCTACAGTAAAACTACTCACAGAAGAATAATTTTTGAGAGCAAGGAACTTGATTGACAGATGTAATTGATTAGATTGGATATCTAAAGAAATAGGGGGCAGATCCCCCTAAAAAAAAATCATACAGTGGTGGTTGGGAATAATTATAGTTTCCATTTATGTTCAATTTAAAATAACCTATGTTTCGGTATAGATGCCCTTTAAAATGAGCTAAGGCCCATGGGTAGGTAGTAGGGAACAAGTAGAGGCCCATGGGTAGGTCGTAGGGAACAGTAGAGGCCCATGGGTAGGTAGTAGGGGACAATAGAGGCCCATGGGTAGGTAGAAGTTGGGGACAGTAGAGGCCCATGGGTAGGTAGTAGGGAACAGTAGAGACCCATGGGTAGGTAGTTAGACACAGTAGGGGTATATTATATAAAGTGTACATTGTAATTTATACCAGGGATCTTCTACCTATGTACATTTGTTTGAAAAATATAACTCCCAGCATTCCACTACAGCACTTACAATATCAGAAGGCTTTCAGGGAGTGCTGGGAGGAGTAGTTTTCACACATTTGGATGCCTGCAAGTTGAAGACCCTTGCTATATATTTTAGTGGTATGGTAGGTTTGTTTCTTTAGACTTTTTTTTAACTTCCCTGTACAAATTTTAGGAAGTTAGACTAAAAGTTTTGGTCCGAAAGCTTGCGGGTCGGGTCGCGGGTATGAAACGGGTAGAAAAGCGGGTTGCCGGTCGGGTGCGGGTCTGGAAAATTAGACCCGCACAGGACTCTAATGTATGGCCATCTTTACTTTCAGCTGTCCTTGGATACTTTTGTTTAAAGGATAGAATATCTCATCTTCTGTATCCTCTTCTGTCATCCTTTGGGAGATCATGGCAGCCATTGATGGTGGGTGTCTTATAATTAAAGCATTTAGGGTCTATAGGATTAGTGTTGCTGTCTTTGGGTGGCACATTACAGGGCAAGGTCGGCCACAAAATAAAAAAAAGAGATTCCTATTCAGCACCACCATGACGCCCCTAAGAATACTTAGACCCCGGTCCCTTGTCAGCAGGTTTAACCTCCCCTGCTGGTGTTGCGCAGTGGTTACAAGCTCGCAAAGAAGCAGGATAGGCTGCTTGGTAGTGGCCGCCAGCAATTGGCTGTGAATTCACCCTTAATTGTGATCCTTACACAAAAGTATAAGGAGACGTTAGGTTCAGGGTGGTGGTGAATATGAATCAACTTTTAAAAATTTTTTATTAACAAATATTGGTAATTTCCACTGAACTGTCCATTTAAAAACAGACTCACTGGAACTTTGAAATATTTTAAGAACGCCATTTCGTACCATTACAATATTATTTTAGGCTGAGTCCACACTATAACATGCTCCACCGTGCACGGAAGCGCGTGCACGGAAGCGCGTGCACGATTGCTCGGGGTTGTGCGTGCGTTACCAACGTGTGGTCACCTGGTGATTCGCAATCGGAGCACACGCGATTGCGCAAGAAATGCAGATCTCACACACTCCGATTTACAGAATGCACACGCAGCTCTCCCTAGCGCACTAGTGTGGCCACATCATCTGGGCCACAATTAATGTGCACTTTAAAAAGCGTGATTGGACCACAAACGTGATCAAGTCACACTTAAGGGCGCATCAGTGTGGCCTAGCCCTTACTCTGTATTTGGTGGGATGTTATTCCCTCTTTGTGCCCTTGTTTGTTCTTTTATCTCTTTGCTTTTTATGGAAATTGTTACTTATTGTTTCCAACGAAGATCTTGTGGAAAGTTAAGTTGAATCCTAGGCTGTGGTGTTAATAATAGCACAATAGAAATGTAAGATTTTGCTTTTAAATAATTGTTTTGTTTTCTTTTGATAAGGTACCTACCACAAACTATATATGATGTTGAAGTAAAAGAAGGACCAGCTACTTTGATAGAGTTTTCTCTTCACCCGACTATATTAATCCCAGAATCTAAGAATAATCAAACAAAAACTACATCAGAAACAGTTGTTTCTACTGAGGGAAATATTGGAAAAACAGAGATTAATCATAAGGAAAAGACAGAAATCCAGCCTCAGGATTTTCGCCATCACCGCTATACTGATATGGAGATCTTCCTCCACAGATACAACAGTGATTACCCAAGCATAACACGTCTTTACTCAGCTGGCAAGTCTGTGGAGCAGAGGAAACTTTACGTTATGGAAATATCAGACAATCCAGGCATTCATGAGCCAGGTAAGAGACCTACTTGCATAAGCTCAAATTTTATATGAGATTTTGTATGCAGAGTATTACGGTAAGTGACACAAAGCGCATATATGCAACAAGAGCATCATTTACATTTTAAAGATGAGCTATAGACTACACCCAACAATACAGATCATACAATCCTGGCATTGAGAGAAAATTTCTAGTGTTGGACTGGAAAAAATGTATCCATCTACAGTCTGTCAATCATAGGATATTAGGCCCCTTAAGACAGTTTGCCAGACCTATAGCCCAAAAACTAATGATTAAAACCCATTTAACTTTGTAGCTGGCACTACATGCTTCTCCAAGAGACAGACGCAAAGGGCTCTTCAAATTGTTAACAATCTATCAGGGAGATTCAATAAAAGTTCTTATAGTTTAAAATGGTGCTAATCTTGCCCCAACCAACCAGATCTTATTTAACATTTGAAAGCTAACATATGATTGGTTGCACCATTTTAAACGATATGAACTTTTGTTCAATAACCCTGTATGTGTGCTAAAAGGAGTTAGTTGTTAGGAAGAAAATGCAAACAGCTAGAATGGCAAATTATTCCTTATTTTAATTGTCCATTTCTGATTATTTTCAAGAATAATATATTTTATTCCGTACCTTCATTTAGTATTTGAGTGATTTGGGCTCCTGCATAATTGCATTTATTCCTTTCTTTCTTATTTTAACTGCAGCTTCTGCTTTTTTTAAATTGTAGGTGAACCAGAGTTTAAGTACATAGGAAACATGCATGGTAATGAGGTTGTTGGGAGAGAGTTACTTCTGAACCTCATTGCGTATCTTTGCAAAAATTATGGTATTGATCCCGAAGTCACGTATCTGGTTCAAAACACCAGAATCCACATTATGCCATCAATGAACCCCGATGGATATGAGAAGGCACAAGAAGGTAACATTTCCAGATTTACTGAGCAAATCAATGTGGAATAAAAAAAAATAGTTGTGATGTACCTTTAATAATAAATGCTTTCATTATTTTTTATAATTTGGAGAAATTTTTAAAATGACCATAGCAAGATACAAACCTTAAAGGGGAAGTTCAGTGCAAATACATATGCTTTTCAGAAAAAAGAGCAGTATTTTTTCATCCCAATGACCTTAATCTGCCCATTCAGCAATTTGTCTGTGTATAAATACATACAACCAAAATACTGACTTCCTGTTTGCAGGACCCCTATAACAGACCGTTATGGTCTTGCCCTTGACCCAGTGCCTGCGTTGATTCAGTTGCTCAGAAAATATCTGAGCATCTTAGACCCATCCAACAGCCCATCAGTAAAAAAATTAGGAACATTCCAAGGATGTAGTGCATCCTGGGAAGAAGGACCGTTGGAACCTGAAATGGCAGCTTATGAATGTCAACAGCAGGGAACAGCAAATCAACTGATTTTTCTAAACAGGAGAGAATATGTAGAATAGCTAGGTAATCACAATACAAACCAATAATTTTTAAAATATTGATATTTTCCACTGAACTTTCCCTTTAAAGCTTTTACTTTACTTCGATTCCTGTAAAAAAATCATGTAAATACACAAACTGTCATAAAG
Source organism: Hymenochirus boettgeri (assembly GCA_019447015.1). NCBI lineage: Eukaryota > Metazoa > Chordata > Amphibia > Anura > Pipidae > Hymenochirus > Hymenochirus boettgeri. The sequence goes on along the minus strand of CM033470.1, from coordinate 55,466,710 downwards.
CACTACAAGTCTTGTATTCTTTCTGCTCTTCAATTGTAATTTGTTCCCATTTCACTTTTGCAATTACTTTAGAATTACTATTCTCCGGTTACAGGACATAGTGCTAAATTTGTATTTAAATTGTGTTTTATGTAGGGGATAAAGATGGTGTTGTTGGCAGGAACAACAGCAACAATTATGACCTAAATCGGAATTTTCCAGACCAGTTCTTCCAGATCACAGACCCACCGCAACTTGAGACACTAGCTGTAATGAATTGGGTGAAAACTTATCCTTTTGTTCTCTCTGCAAACCTGCATGGTGGTATGTTATCTCTCTCTTAGAAGCGTTTTTTAAAAGCTTATTAAAGTTGTATACATGGAAAAAATTTTACATGTCTAAATTTTTTTCAAATACATTTCTAATGGAGCTATTGACATGAAATTTACACTGTGTGTTTAAAGGACAACTATATTCCCCTAAGCCCCTATCCTCATGTTTGGCCCTTTAAAAGAACCCCTAGTGAAGATCTAAACTGCTCGGTCCTTACTCTTGGGTTCAGCTTTTAAGTCCTGTACTTACCTCACAAAGTTCAGATCGTTGTGCCCGCTTCTTCCTTCTGGATCTCAAGCTAACCAATATGAGCAACATACTGTTGAAGAAGCGGGTCTTCCTATTAGTGAAACCCTCGGGTGAGTAGAGGGAGGGGGGAACATTACGCCAATGATCGGGAGGTAAGTGCTGGACTTAGCAACCCAGGGAGAGGACCAAGCAGTTTAGGTCCTCACACTGGGTGCTTTTAAAGGGAGGGGGTTGCCAAGTACAATATAGCTGTGTATTGCTGAAATGTTCACGCTCTTGAATCTTAGATGGCAGCAGATTCTTATCAAGAATGTCCTGGTTTATTTCTCCATTAATAATTTTTACAATTAGATGAAGTCTGCCAGTTCCACTTTCCATATGCTAAAAACAGCCCAACTCCATGATGTCCCCCACCTCCAAACTTCTCTGTTACTTTTTATGTTTTTGGGATGATTTGCAGTGCCATTTTTCCTCTAAACATGGTGTATGCAATGACATGCAATGATCAATTTTGGTCTTATCTGACCAGACTTTATTATCCCAGTATTTCATTGGCTTTGTGCAGCAAACTTTAAACAAGCTTCAACGTGCATTTTCTTGAGCAGTGGAGTCAGATTTTAAATTGTACCTGATAACTCCAGATGTTCTGAGTGGTCCTTGGCTCTTGGACAACTCTATTTATTAGTCTTTTGACTCCTCTGTCAGTGATCTTGTAAGGAAGCACCTGTTCATGATTGGTTTATGGTAAAATGTTTTTCCTTCCACTTCCAGATTATGGCCCCAGAAGTGCTAAGTGGATAATAAATGCCATCGGTATGGTTTGCAAAAATAATCTTGCGAAGGTCTTTAGAGAGCTCTTACCTTAAGCCATCATGCTACTTGTGGTGATACCTTGGTTGAATTTACAAAAAGTAAAACAGAGTTTTTAAATTGTTTATAATGTTTCCTATAAATATTCCCTACTAATATATTATAGGGAATTTCACAAGATTAAAATATATGCCTGATCATTTTTTTAAAGTTTTTTTTTCTTCTTCTAAAGTTTAATATTTTACCCCTGCTTGTACCTCCCCTAAAATGTATTATTGAATGATATATTTGTTGACTAGTTCCGTCATCAATTGTTGTGCATTACCCTATACATTTTTTACATGTGCACAATTTTTTTTTCTAAACCAAAACTTTATCTTGTAGGCTCCCTTGTGGTTAATTATCCTTTTGATGATGATGAAAAAGGTTTGTCCATGTACAGTAAATCTCCGGATGATTCCGTGTTTCAGCAACTGTCCCTGTCTTATTCCAGGGTAAGGATTTGCTAAATCTGTATTGTTGACTGTAGTGTTGAAACATCCACATTGCTTCAATCTGGCAGTTTGCAGCCATTGATAATCTTTCAAAACTCCCTCAAATGATATTTGTTACCGGACCATATTTTATATCTCAAGGACTGATCGTAGTAGTAGTAGTAATCAGCAAGGATGTATGAGCAATAGTTTTATCAAGATGCTTTATTTTTAAGGGGAAGTGGGTAAGAATGTGGCATAGCAGTAGATGTATTAGATTTTTGCAAAGGCTTTTGATACGGTTTTAAAATTTTACATGGGCAGAGAATTTTTTTATTGTATGGAAAGAGTAGTTGCCAGTTGAGACCTGGCTTCATCTATGTAGAGGGTTGTGTATTAGGACACATTTAATCTATCAAAGAAGTAAAAATTGTTGAAAGCAAAGCTTCTGAGTTTGCTACTGACACATCTTTACAAGGCATTGAAAACTATAGATAATTTGCGAGCAGATCTATTGGTTTGTAAAATGATTTTAAAAATTCTTATACTACTTTATACTGTAAATGGTTAATACAATAAATTTAACTGTTGGAAAAGGGTAAGGGAGTTATCTATCATATAACTGGCTTAGTTGTACCTAACCATGCCAGGATGCAAGACAATAACTTGTATAGAGGTATAAATTCAAAGTAGAAAAAAAATATTCTTCCTCTTTACAAAGCATTAGTAAGACCCCATGTAGAATAACCAATACATTTTTGGAATTCTGTACACACAAAGGACACTTGAGAGAGTTCAGCAAAGGGCAACTTCATTTGTAAAAGGAATGGAGAACCTTGACTAAGTCCATTTATATAAATTTTACAGCTGAAAAGAGGTGTTTGTGAGTTAATATTGCTTTAATGCAAATATATTAATGGACGCTACATTAAAGGAGAACTGTGGTCTCCAAACAAGTTAAGTTTACCTTCAAAACGAGCCATCAACCACCTCTCTACGTGCTCCACAGCCCAAGATATACAGAAATGACTGACCAGAAAGTTAATAGGTGGGAGGCTGACTTGTGACATTCCTGAGGCTTCTCCTGCACAGTGCCACCAGCGAGCACAGCCTCAGGCTCCTTCAGTGTGTGAGGGAGACAGGAAGTCCCTCCTCCTCTCTGCTGTGTGAAGTCCTGACAGAGAAGGTAGAGGGGGGTTCTGAGTAACCCACGGTACCCGCCAGTAGGCGGGGTATAGGCACGCCAGTGGGCGGGGCAACACGGGGCTGTAAGATAATGGGCCATGGGGGGCCTGCAACTGAAGGGACCATGGGGTCCATGAGAGGGAGGGACCAGGGGGGCTGCAAAGGGGAGGAGGAGACACAGGACAGAATGACTGACAGTTTCAGAGCAGGAAGTGCAGGAGACCTGGTGATGCTGCTGCCATATCACACGCAAAAATGTAAATATCTTAAAAACTATGCAAAATAAACAATGGAAGTAAATTGCAAAAATTCTCAGGGGAGCAATTCCTATCAATTTACCTAAAGTCATTTTTGGACCACAGTTCCCCTTTAAACTCTCTTGTGTTGAATAGCTGATATCAGAGAATGTGCAGGCAATCCTAAAGGAGAGGAAATGTTGTATTCATTGGCCATGCCCTCTGACCCCACTTTTCACTGTCTCTATGCACATATTTTCTATACAAATGTCTCTACAGCAATATGGAAGTCTTTGCAAGCTGCTGGTTACCCTGCAGTTTATTTTCCACCTAGTATGCATTGACTGACAGACTTAAAGCAACAAAACAAAATAGCTATTTTTTTCTTCTGTGCTTGGCAAAAGCTAAAAGTTTCTAAATATAACATTTATGCTTCGTGTTATCTCTGGTAGCTCAGCAAATAAATACTAGATATTTAGAAACACACTCCCATGAGATTACATGTTCAAATCCCCAGACATCTGAAATAATATCTGTTGTATTCAATTAGATCAACTGGACTTGAAATGTAGTTCTTGAAGACATTTCGCTAGTCATCCGACTGGCTTTCTCAATTCAGAATGACTTGTACAAGAATCTGTGGCAATTATGTACCCTGGAAAATCCCAATTAGCATATCACAGCCAGGTGTTAAGGGTGTGATTGGATAGTGGCTAAGAGGTGTTTATAGGAACGCCCAGAGTAAGGTGTTAAAACAGCATTGTACATGGCAGACAGTTGGTGTCGAACTGTCTGCCATGTACACTTTGTATGTGGGGGAGACCAAACAGCAACTGCATCAACGTATGGCCCAGCACAGAAGAGCCAATTCCTCGGGTCAGGACTCAGCCGTGTACCTACATCTTAAGGATAAAGGACATACCTTTGAAGATTGTAATGTTAACATATTGGCGAAGGAACGTGACTGGTTCAAGAGAGGTGTTAAGGAGGCCATTTATGTGAAAATAAAGAAACCAAGCCTAAATAGAGGTGGGGGGGTTCGACACCAACTGTCTGCCATGTACAATGCTGTTTTAACACCTTACTCTGGGCGTTCCTATAACACCTCTTAGCCACTATCCAATCACACCCTTAACACCTGGCTGTGATATGCTAATTGGGATTTTCCAGGGTACATAATTGCCACAGATTCTTGTACAAGTCATTCTGAATTGAGAAAGCCAGTCGGATGACTAGCGAAACGTCTTCAAGAACTACATTTCAAGTCCAGTTGATCTAATTGAATACAACAGATATACCATGACCTGGATGAATGAGAACCTTCACAAGCATCTGAAATAATACATCATAGTGTATGCCGTAATGGCTATTCAATCTTATGCACTTATTTTAGAAACACGCAGCCAATGAGATCACAGGTTCAAATCCACAGACTTACTCGTGATTTGTTTTATCTCAGTACTTGAAAGGAAATAGACCGAAAATACGATTTTAGTTTTTTTTTATATGAAATGCAAAGGATTGTGTGGGCAAATGGGCAGGATATGCTGTAGCATAAACTGGGATTTACAGAGGGGGGTGCCACCCACTTAATTGAGAATTAAGGAAACTGACTCCTAGTATCCACAGGTTAAGTTCATAAATCAACCAGCAGCCATAGCTTAGGGAGAGGTGAGACAGAGGCTTATTGTATTGTTGTGATAATGTGGTCTGTAGACTTTAGTTCCCCTTTCAGGCTGGGTACACACAGAGGGACTACTTGTCCCGAGCGAGCGCTTGGCCGGGGAAAATGTCTGTCGGTCGCGGCAAATTTGTCCGCAGCCGAATTTGCGAATGATCGATCATGCGGTTCCCTATGGATCAATCGAAATTTACCAACTTGTCCTTTCGAGGTTGGCCGTGGCCAGCCGCCCCACACCAGCAGATATTAAGTCCTTTTTTTTTTATCCAGGGATTCTTCTAAATTTCATTTTAATTTATATGTTTTTTTTTTTAGGAAAATAATAAGATGTTTAAAGGTTTTCCATGCAAGGAAATTTACCCTCACGAGAATTTCCCACAAGGCATAACCAATGGGGCAAACTGGTATAATGTTCCAGGTAAAAAATTAAATATCTTAGCTGTATGCTTTAACAGTACATTTTCCAAAGAAAGAAGTCCATCCTGTTCCTACTACTGTGTTGAAACATGTAAATACAAATGTCTCTAAAAATAAATAAATAAAATAACAGGCATTTTCATACACTTTACAATATGTTAATAGTGTAAACAAGTCCTAGTCCTGGTTGAAGTTATATTTTTGGTATAAATACCCATTCAAGATACAAATAAAAAAGAAAGGCAATACACAGGAAAATGCACATGGATCAGAACAGTTACAGCAGAAAACAAGCAGAAGTGTGCCTCAGAGGTTTATATTAATTTGATTATGGATTTGTGATTTATCATTTATAATCTAAACCACCTTGCCTCCCATTCAAGGATCACCTAATAAAATCCTACATTTTCAATTGTTAATTGTTTTAATAGTCTTGATTAGTCACTAAAGCGAAGGAGCAATAGTCTGGCATGTACAGTGAGGATTGTCAATGCCAGTTGATTATTATTCATTCAGAATGTTTTCATGAATTAACTCCAAAACCTATCGCTCCCCAACATGAAGTCTTATTCTGCGCATGTGTGGGCTGTATAAAAGTGAAGATGATGATTACCAGCTCTCCAACTTAATTATCACCATCAAGGCTTGACAAAGTTGCATAGCATACTGTTATTCTACCGTTGTTACTGAATTCATGATGAAGTTGTGCAAAAGTGGAAATCTGAAGTGCCAATGGTCCTGAAGCCAAATTTTACAAAACAAACAACATCAAAATAGTTTAAAGGGCATGTCCAACTCAAAATTTAACTTTTTTTAAAATATAATTGTTTATCAAGTCCCCCGATTCTTACCTACCTGCTCTCTCTCCTCCGCCGCAGTGTTCCCGGCCCTCTGCTTGCATGGAATTGCAAGCAGGGAGTGGGACCGGCAGCTGAGTCCGTGATTGGCTGAGAGGCAGCCAATCACGGTCGCGGCTGCCAGGAGTTCTGAACAGCGGAGGAGAGAGGGAAGGTAAGTAAAGATTGGGGGACTTTCTAACAATTATATTAATGCGGTTGGGGCTGGGGGAGCATGCCCTACCGCATACCCAAAGTTAATGTTAGGGGGAGGGAGAGAAAAACGGAAGGGAAAGGGGGGGAGGGCTGCACTGAGCATGCCTCAACCTTGACGAGGTTGAGGAAGTCTAAGGTACAGCATGAGTCACACACTGCTCCTACACAGCAGTTTCCTGGACTTTGGAGGGGCACAGCAGGGGAACAATTTTGAACAGGAATGTAAGCTAAGGATTGTTTTAAAGTACTTGATGTGACCAGTAAGGGGTTAAATTTTAGTTTTGGGGTGGACATCCCCTTTAAGTGCTGTTTATTTACAATAAATTAGATTTAAAGGACAATTATACTCGTGCACTTAACAACTTCTATCTGGCTTCTCTCACAATGATTGTCACTGATAATTCTCCAGTCTCTGACACTGGAGAACTATGTTAAAGGGTATGTCCATAAGTTTTTTAACTTTATTTAGTTTAATTGAAGAACAGGAGGTAAATGAGCTGTGTCTTACCACCCGTTCTTCAGTAAAATTTGCAGGAGAGAAGGTAGAATGGCCCAGCGCTACAGTCAGATTTCTACACGACTGACAGTCTCAGGCGCATCCTCAATCCCTTGCTTTGTGCACACGCACACAGTGCAAGGGAGCATGGATGCATCAGGGACTGACTGTGAAAAGCTGCCACTGGACAGTTTGTTGTTCTGCTTTTTCTCTTGCAAGTTTTGCTGAAGAACGGGAGGTAAGACACAATAATAAAATATGGGATAGGGAGGGGCTTGAAAATTATCAGTTACTTCTAGAAAGCAGTCAGTTACTGCATGAGTATGATTCTCCTTTAAGTACTTGTTTTAACACTTATGTTTGAAGTTTATTTTAATCCATGTTTTGGGATAGAGAATGTTCCTGTAAGTAGAGCTGTCACATGCAAAATTAAAAATGTTACAAGGCCTCCATACCTACACAACCTTTGGCCCACAAGACTACGGAAAACTATATCTAACACGTAGCACCAAGCACGATAAAGTATTATTCTCCCTAAAAATAAAAATAGGATATAGAAAAATTGACAATGTCTTTATATGTAAACTCTAATCTCCTGTAACATCCTATGTTTTAAAATTTGCAAATGATATATGAATGCAGATATGTTGTTAAAAGTTTAATTTTAATAAACTTGAGTTTAAAAAAAAAAAAATGTTACAAGGGTTCTGCAAGGATAAAGAAGGTTGAGAAACGCAGAGTTAAACAATGTTAGCCAAAATTGGGAATATAGATTAACATAGCAAACCTTTACCACACAGGAGGAATGCAAGACTGGAATTACCTTAATACAAACTGCTTTGAAGTCACAATAGAGCTTGGCTGTATTAAATATCCTTTTGCTAAGGAACTACCTGCTTACTGGGAAAGCAACCGCCTCTCTTTGCTGGAGTTTATAAAACAGGTTGGTCAGTGTATTTTAATTTTTCTCTCTGGAGTGTGTGACTGTAGCAGTTCATAGAAAAGTTTATTTTCTTATTAGGTACACCGGGGTATAAAAGGGTTTGTACTGGATGCCACAGATGGAAGAGGCATATTGAATGCAACCATTAGCATTGCAGATATTGATCACCCTGTCACATCCTACAAGGCTGGTGATTTCTGGCGACTGTTGGTGCCAGGAACATATAAAGTAACTGCTTCAGCCAGAGGGTAAGTTGACACTTTCAGAGGTTTGGAGGGATGACTTAAACACCTCACTTAATCAGTGTTTAAATTATATTTGATTTATATAATTTTTGTTGTCTCATTCCTTCCTATTCTATAGTTGGGAAAAACATTCCTTAGAATCTTGAGAATACCACAAAGTTCTGGTATTTTGTGGTTACAATACTTTATTTCCCAAAAAAAGCAAGGCCCTCCAATGGTTCTCCAGTGTTTCTCTGCTTTGTTGCTGTAGTTTGCACATTTTACATTCATGTTGCATGTGATGGCTGAACATTTTTTCCCCTTACGTGTTTGGAAGGTGAGATGCATTTTAAGGCAGAGCTGAACATATTGTTTTTAGCATTAGAAGTCAAGCAGAAAAATCTAGCAGCCAATATAATTTTGGGAGTTGCCAGTAAATATGACATCAATAAAAAAAAGTTGTGCTGGTTATTCCCCTTAATGTTTGGAAAATGGCCTGGCCTGGTTATTTTGCGACCACCATTACAGCCTTAATGTTGATCGTGGAAGGTGAGAACTACTGATGCACTGATGTTAGGACATAATGTTGTGTATGACCAGCTTTAGTCAGATCTCTGTAGAAAATTAATTTCTGATAACATTTGCATAATAGATATTAAATCTTTTAGAAAGGCCACATCATCTGAACTTTTGAATAATAAAATGTTTTTAGAGCCATGCAACTAGGTTGTACAGGTTTGGCCACCTTTACAGACCATAAACTGTGTATTTAAACAATTTACTGTAAAATCATTCAGTGCAGAGATCTTTGCAATTACTGCCCTCTCCCCAGCTTGTTGAGCTCCGGAATGCTTAATGTGATCTACTCGGGGAGATATAATTGTGCTTAAGAAGAAAGGGTGTAAAACTAGAATTTAAACATATATTTTTTTGTTACACCCAGACCAGAGAGTGTATTAGCTGATTGTAGGAGAAATTATCCCCACACACATTAAGCTGGGTACACACCATCTAATATTTCGGACTAACAGATATTTCATGTTATGGTTGATCACGTGTAATGTTGATCTCCCCAAAATATTGGATGTTTTTTTCGGGTGGCAACGACCGTCTGGATCAAATGCGATGGAAACCCACGGGTGATCGTTCTGTCCTTAATGTACTGCACACTTGGTCGCTGTAACTGTAACTGCCGTGATCGATAGTGTTTCATTACAGTCGTCCGCTCACTAGTGGCGAAAGGTCTGTTGGAATGAATACATTCCATGGTATGCACCCAGCCTTAGTCTGCACTGCATAAGAATAAAGGTGAGCTTATACAGTGACTGTCCAAAAGCATTTCCCAGTAATTCTGTACTTTTATTCAATGGATAATGCTTGGCATACTTATTTTTTTTCAGGTGCTATGATAATTTTAGGGTGCTATGATTAATGGATACTACTTATTTTTAATATTTTTATTATATATATATATATATATATATATATATATATATATATATATATATATATATATACACACACAGTGGAAATTATGTGTGTGTGTGTGTGTGTGTGTGTGTGTGCGTATGTTTTGCTATGTGTGGATACAGTAGATATAGAATCTTTACACAGGTATATTTTAAATTGTTGCTCAGTCACCAGCATCCAGGGGAACCTAATAGGATAATCCTGCAGGTCTGAGAATAAACCCAGGAAATCCTGCCACACTATGTGGTTCAAACTAAACATGCTATGTTCCAGACATCCCACCCTGCCGAATCTGGCTTCCGCGCAGGGTGGGAAGAGGGGGGCGTGATGGAGTGACGTGATGTCGCCAAAAGATGCGGGGGCAGAGTTAGGGGAGGAACGTAAATAACGTCACATTAGAGGCATGGCTAGGGGCACAACTGGTCTGTGTGATGTAATTTATGTCACATAAAAGGTGTGGCCAGAAAAAAGGAGGTGGACTGTTGGTAGTCAAGAATAAAGAAAGTAGGGCTGTCCAGTCTTTTCTCCTTTGCAAGGGGTAATCCCTCTTTATTGCAGTACAAAAACAAACAAAAAACGTGTTTGTGTACTGCAATAAAAAGGGATTACCCCTTGCAAAGGAGAAACGACTGGACAGCCCTACTTTCTTTATTCTTGAGTGTTGTATCTGGCATTGAGGTGGCCAGAAGGGATTGAACGCCTAGGAGGTACCTCGAGTCTTTCTTATTTTGGACTGTCTGGTAGGTTCGGGTCACGGGAGTTTGGGGTGGTCTTGCGGGTGTGCGGAAGACCACCCCAAAATCAGGGAGACTCCCGGGAGGGGTGGGATACTTGATGTTCATACTTCTTAGTATTCACCACGGCAAGCGCCACATTTATAGATGCTTATGTTACGACTTGGGAGCACAGGAAACTGATTGGATCAGGTTTAAAAAAAGGTTTGGCAATTGGGCCCGGTTGATCTACTGAGTCTGATTGGGGCATTTCATTAGCAGGTTTGACGGACAATACTATCAGTAGCAGCCTCCATAGATTAAAGGGCATGTCCTCCCCCGATACTTAAGTTTAACCCACTACTGGCCCCACTGAGTAGTTTAAATAAATCCTTACCTTACATATCTACTCCTTATGGTTTCCCTGTAGTGCTTGTCCAAAGTCCAGGAAACTAAGGAGTAGTAGCTGTCGTCCAGTCCAAAAGGTTAAAGAGTTATGTCACTGGAAGGATTATGGTTAGTATGGCACACAGTGGGTTACTCTGGTGGTCTGGCACAAAGTAGACAGTGCACTTATTTTCTTTAAACCAGTTTTAATTACATTTAACAGTAAGTATTGCAATGATTTAATAAAACATAAACAAACCGCTTCCCCACATAATATTTGCTGTAATGGAGTTGTCACTGCCTATGGTGCACCACTTTAAATATTAACCAGGCCTGTATATTGTGTATCCTTGTAAGTTGGTGTACACTTATCTGTTGCCTCCGAGTTTGTATCCAATAAGGTAAATTGTCTGTCCAAAAATCTGTCCTCCCAACAGGTGGTAATAGGGTCTTGTACACAGGATCTTGTGTTGCATTCATCACACTGTGCAAGGGATCACACCACACACTTCTATCTACTTTCACTTTATCTCCTCCTAGCAGGGATAGATTGTCTTTTATTATTCACTGACACCACCTGCAGGCTGGAGGTGGTATATAAGGAGCCTTGGTGTATATGTCCATTACAATACACATCACATCCTGTGTAGCAGACAGAAACTTGTTTTGGATTACACTTCCTTTCAGATGGAGCAGACACAGGGGTGTGGTTTAAAGGGGAACTGTGGTCTCCAAACAAGTTAAGTTTCCTACCTTTAAAACGAGCCATCAACCACCTCTCTACCTGCTCTACAGCCCAAGATTTACAGATATGACTGACCAGAAAGTTAATGGATGGGAGGCTGACGTGACATTCCTAAGGCTTCTCCTGCACAGTGCCGCCGGCGAGCACAGCCTCAGTGTGCGAGGGAGACAGGAAGTCCCTCCTCCTCTCTGCTGTGTAAAGTCCTGACAGAGAAGGTAAAGGGGGGTCTGACCTGTACTGAGCCTGGAGATGCTCAGAAGAGGCAGACAGGGGATTAGCATTCAGTCATTGGCTGTGATATCAACTGTCAAATCCATAACTGACAGTTACTAACTGGAAGAACCAGGAAGCAGAAACAGGGGCAACATGACATTGTGCAGGATTTCAGGTTAGACTTATATATTTTAGATTTCAAACTATTACAGTTTAGGGTTTTGGGGGGTGACTTACCTGTACGTAAGTTTTCATTTTGGGGCTGGACTTGCCCTTTAAGCTGCCATTTGACCATTCCATTTTGAAATATGGATCTCAGATCTGTAAGTTTATGTATTTTGTCTTTTTCCTAATATAAGTCAGAGCTATACTTTATATACATTTATTGATGGTCATTTAAATGGTAATAGTGAGAAATGCCACCCATACAAATACACCTTTCCTATATGTAATAACCTATCTACTTTGAAGATATAAATATATTTATATAAGGGATATATACTTCAATGTAGGCACTCACACAAAACAATATGCATGGCCAGGTGCAGTACAGTTCCAATAGATTATTGAATAAGACAAGTTGTTGCACTCAAAGGGTCTTTTTGAGAGGTTTATTTCCAAGCAAAAAAGAAATACTTGAGGTACCTCCCAGGCGTCCAGTCCCTTCCGGCCACCTCACTGCCAGATAGACAATACTAAGGAATAAAGAAAGTAGGGCTTGTCCAGTCGTTTATATTTTTCAGGGGTAATCCCCTATTGCAGTACACAACACACGACGTTTCGGCCACTTGGCCTTTATCAAGTGTGAACACTTGATAAAGGCCAAGCGGCCGAAACGTTGTGTGTTGGTGTACTGCAATAAAGAGGGATTACCCCTTGAAAAATATAAACGACTGGGCAGCCCTACTTTCTTTATTCCTTAATATTATTTCCAGCAACACTTCGGCTCGTGTCTAGAGCCTCTTGATAAAGTCTCTAGGACACGAGCCAAAACGTTGCTTCACATTGTTTGGAAATAAACCTCTCAAAAAGACATTTGAGTGCAACAACTTACTCTTATTCTTACACACTGATCAACTAAATGTCTTATCTTACACACTGATCAACTAAAATTGTACGTGTTAATTTCATGTTCTCATTAATTTCATTCATTTTAGATACATCCCTATCTCCAAAACGATTAACGTAACTGATGGAGAAGCTGTTCTGGTAAACTCACGCTTGTACGTCTGGGGCAGATTTCCACACAGAAGATAAAGGAAAAATCTTATTCCAGAATCGGAAAAAAAGCATGACAGCACTAAGGAGGTTTGAAACCTTAATCAAAGACCTTTCAGGAAAATGGCTTGGAACATCTCTTATGTTCACATCTGGGGATATGATCTAACCGTACAGGCCTTATAAGACTTTCAGATGTCTCCCGAGGGCTGAACCTTAATTATCGATATTACTAACTGACCCGGTAAAAGTCTATCTTTGCTTTAATTTGTATTGTAGAAGTGCTGCCAACAATGTTCATTTTAAATGACGTTTCTCTTGTTCAATACCTGTAATAAGAGAAGTGCTAGTAATTGCAGGGCTTGCTCTTCTGGAAGATTTTACTATTGTACGATATATCTCTCGTTACATGTTTTTTTTTTTTTTTTTTTTTTAATGGCCATTTTTGGGACAATAGTCAGGGAACAAAAAATTTAGCCGAACTTAAAATCAGTCTGGAAATTATGAACATTAGAAAATGTACAGGAATTCAAAGCATCAGGTTTAGGACTAGGCCACAATATATCATTCTTTTTTTGCATTTGCGATGTGGTTTTTGGTTTTGTGGTTTTTCCCGATCATTAAAATCGTGGCAACGCATGGAAAACACGCGTTTTTGGATGCGATTGCGATTTCCATTCCGCATTTTTTTTGTCGCAATTGCATGCATTTTTCTATACCTAATTAAAAACGCATGCGCAAACGCAACAAAATCGCATTCGATTCCGTGTGCGATTGCATTTGCGGCGCGGTGTGACTGTGCCCTTAACGTGCCTTCTTATTACAATATATATTCCTCTAATTACACTTCTGTTGTTTAATATGCTCCTATTTGTGTGTTAAGTTTATGTATAAAAGACACTCTATACACAGTTATGAATTAGCTGGAAATATTCACTTATTTCTCTCTAGCTTGGGCCAGAGTGTGGAATATCGGCATATTTGGTCCTTGGAAATCTCAAACAAGCCAAACACATCGGAGCCAGAAGAACCAAAGATCAGATTTGTTGCTGGAGTACATGGCAATGCTCCAGTTGGCACTGAGCTTCTCTTGACATTTGCAGAGTTTCTCTGTCTTAACTACAAAAAAAGCAATGCTATCACCAAGGTAAATGTTTTTATTTCTGATATGCTAATGTTAACTATGAATGCTTTTAAAATATTTCAGACTAAAACATTTTTCTGGCCCAAATTCCGCTATTTGAAGCAAAGTTATTTATTTGGCTTACCAGATTATCGAGTATAAACCGAGGTTTTCAGGCTTTTAAAAAAGCTGAAAATCTTACCTCGGTTTATACTCGAGTAAATGTTTCCCCTACCTGTCTAGCGGCCGCGCGACCACAGCCTCTGCGCATCCGGATGATGTCACTACCCGGCACCGCAAAGTGAGAGGCGCCGGGTAGTGACATCATCCGGATGCGCAGAGGCTGTGGAGCGAGGATGCGGATCGCGCGGCCGCCAGACAAGGTAGGAGAAACATTGATTGCCACACATTAAATGGCAAATACATACAAATACGAGTAAAACCTTCTTTATTTGTGCATAGTATGCACAAATAAAGGAGGATTTACCCCTATTTGCAAGTATTTGCCACTTAAGATGTTTGAAAACTACAAATCCCAGCATGCTTTATATCAAACATCTAAGTGGCAAATACTGAATTAGGGGTAAATCCTCCTATATTTGTGCATACAGTATGCACAAATAAAGAAGGTTTTACTCTTATTTGTAAGTATTTGCAACTTAAGATGTTTGAAAACTACAACTCCAGCAATAAAGCATGTGGGAGTTGTAGTTTCCAAACATCTTTAGTGGCAAATACTACCCCCTTGGTTATACTCAAGTCAGTGTGGTTTCCTCCTTTTTTACCTAAAACTAGGTACCTGGTTTATACTCGGGACAGTTTATACTCGAGTATATACTGTATTTTTTTTCTTTTTATTTCTACTTCCTATTTTTTTAACTGTATCTCCTTCCACAGTTTTTGAGCTAGGGACACAAAGTTTGGTACAGATGTGTGGAACACACAGGAGGAGTGTTTCCGAGTTATTGGCAATTTTCTGTGCATACAAAAAACAAAATTCTAGTGCACAAACACTTCTAATTGCATATTGGCTACCTCCATAAGGTTGCTACTACAAACAGTCTGCTAAACCCTGGATAAATAAAAGCAATTAGTTCAATAAGTTGGCCAAATTATTTTAAGCCCAGTCACCAACCCGGTTCTTTAACTGGGTCCTAACCTACTGGTACTTGCCTTTTTGGCTGCATGAGCTGACAGCTTCTCCTGTGTGGCCTGGATGCTTGAAGCTGACTCTCTAGTTTAAAGTACTTTGCTCAAACGAGCACATGACCTAACTGGGTGTAATACAATTTCCCAGAAGGCTTGGTCAAACCTTCAATGTAACACACAATATATAGAAAATTGGGCTGTAATACATCCATATCAAAGTGCAACTAGAGACCAAAAATATAATAAATACAAAAAACAGAATTCTAGTGCACAAACAATTCTAATTGCATATTGGCTACCTCCATAAGGTTGCAACTACAAACAGTCTGCTAAACCCTGTATAGATTTAAATGGACATGTCGCAGGCACAATTAACACTGATAACATGTCCCAGTCCTAATCAGCTATAATTATCTGCCTTTTGATTGCACTCAGCTGTGATGTAGACCTGTAATTTCTGGTTAGCTGTATTTTGATTGTATTCAGCGGTTTAGCAGACCTTATCTCCGATTACCTTTTAATTGGATTCAGCTAGGTCACAGGCAATGGTTTTGAAACTCACAGCACATGCAGACACTCATTAATACCTTTAAAGAGTATCTCCACTAAAAAATTGGGCATTTAGTTTTATTGAAGAACATATGCGCATAGAAGACAAAGTCCGTCGGGACCTGTCAGACCAAAAAAGTAACCACCAGGAGCCTGGCTTATAGGACTCTGCCTCCTGTCCTTATAGGACAGTCCTTATAGGACTCTGCCTCCTGTCTCTCCTCCAGGAGACAAATGCCATGCTCAGTGCAGCCCTCCCCCGCTCCTCTCCCTCCCCCCCTCCTCTCCCTCCCCTTTCTCTCTCCCTCCCCCTAGTGTAAATCCCATTTTCTGTAGTGTAGGTCTCCCAACCCCAACTGCTATAGTAATTTGAAGCACAACTCCCCCGATCATTACTTACATTGCATCTTTCCCTCGACGTTCAGTACAGCCGGAAGCTTCGTCCGTGATTGACTGCCTCTCAGCCAATTACGGATGCGGCTGCGGCTGCTGGTCCGGCCCCCTGCTTGCAGTTTCATTCAAGTAGAGGGCCGGGACATAACTTCAGGGGAGAGAGGCAAAGTAAATAACGATTGGGGGAGTTTTGCAACAAAGTACTGTTGGGGTTGGGGGAGGGAGCCCTACACTACAGAAAAAATTGTAAAAACGGGTGTACATGCCCTTTAAGTGTCTGTTGAGGATGACCCACAAGGCAGAAAAGCTTTATGGAAGGTCACAGGGAGGAAGGGAATTTAAGTGCTTTAATTGAACCAACACAACATCAAACACACAATGTTTCAGGGGGCTCCTCCTGATAAAGGAGAACGTAAAGAACGTTGTGTGTTTGATGTTGTGTTGGTTTCCTTTGGTGTGCGACCTTCCATAAAGCTTATCTGCCTTGTTGGACTCATTAACCCTTCTAGGGGTAAGGGTGGGAAGAATCTGCACCCTTTCTGTGGATGTGCATAGGAAACTGATACCTGAGGATGACCCATCTCTACATTTGTGCCTGACAAGCAGATTCTTTGAAAATCACTGTTGTCTTTTTTTCACTTTCAAAAAAGGAAATCTTCTAGATGAGAAGGGATATTCCCCAATGCTATGCTCAGACTTCACAGGAAAAACACCCTTTGTGATTGTAACATGTCATTTTACTGGAAGCCAACACTAGGATCTGAGCCTGGTTAGGCTGCTCTTTGTTTTCTCTTGGAATTACTGTTTTTTTTTTTTTTAGTCTAAAATTTTCCCTTTAAACAGACAGAAGCAAACAAACATAAGGGGTAACAATGTGTATGGATGGTCAAGCTTTCTTCTGTGTTCTCCTTAATGATTTTTAAATTCTTTACTTGTTTTCTGTGTTAAGCTCATAGACAGAAGTAGAATTGTAATCGTGCCTTTAGTAAATCCAGATGGAAGAGAACGAGCAAAAGAGAAAGAATGTTCTTCAAATGTGGGGCATAACAATGCTAACGGAAAAGATCTGGATACCGATTTCATAAGTAAGGAAATTTACTGCCTGCCCTTCTTAAATGGCTGTAGTTGCCCTGAACAAAAGTTTTAGATCTGCTCAATCACACGTAATGATGCCGTAGATCTCATTAATTACTGAAAATCTTTTATTGCTTAAAATCTGTTGGTAATATTGGTAACTAGCAGTTGTACCCTGCGTTGCCCATGTACACATGTAGGAATAGTATTTGAAGCGTGCAGTGCAGCTGGGTATTTGGCTTAGATGGAAGAGTCGGGGGGGAAAAGAAGTGCACAGTTGGTAATGTATGTAACCGTACCTTTATAAATATGGCCTAATGTTTGCACATTATCCTGGTGTCTGGTGCTTAAGTTCAAGTAATGCCCCTGTAGTCCATACCTCCCAACCATCCCAGTTTGAGTAGGTGGACGGGGGCATGTCTGCGATGTTGAGGTGGGTGGGGACATTGCATTCTGGGCTTTGCAAGGTCTAGGGGCCTGTCTGTAATGTTGTGGTATCCAGAAGGAGTGGATGTGACATTTGGTGGCATGGTCAGGTTAAGGTACATGGCCACAATATTTGGGCATGCAATTTGGGGGCATTGCCACAGCGTTTGGGAGCGTGGGTATTATGTTTTGGAGCATAGGTGTTTGGGGAAATGCATGTGATGTTTGGGGGCATTGGCAGGATGTTTGTGGATGTGGCCGTGATTGGGGGGGTCTGGGGGGGACCTGTGATGTTTGTGGCTGTGGCGGGTTTTTTTTGTCCACCCTCAAAACCATAATTTAATATGTTATTGGCCATTATCCTAGCTTTAAAACAAGCCAAACCGCATAAAAATCTGTTTAGCCAATTTTAAGATACATACCTTTCTACAACCTTCTTTTTGCAGACCAGGAGGATCTCCGTGTAAATTCAAGCTCTCGGACGTCACCCATGTCCGTGCCTTAACCATTCCCGCGCAGCCTTTATCCTCCCTTAGCGCACCCCTCCCACTATCCGGATCTATATTATATATATGGTTTATTTTATGGTGGACATACCCTTTTAAGGTCCCTCTGTAGGTACATTCAGTGAACCTACATGCCTAAGTACCATTGGGCATGTTAATGTAGGGCACTATACCCTAGAGAGGGAAAGTACCTGGAATTATGACCTGTCCAGGCTTTGTTAGTGCCAGGACATTAAATACGTTCACAAGTTGTGTACGGAGCTTTGCGCAATACCCTCAGCCGTAGTGTTCCGCAGCTGCAGGTTCTGGCGGGTGGCTCCCTTTCTTTAGAATCTAGCTACCGCAGGGCATCTTGTGGTGTTGTGAAAAAGTACCTTCTCCATCCACTTTGAGTCGGGCAGGATATAACATGGCATATATATCTGTATTTGGCCCTCAGTTTCTGTCGAGAAATCCGGCTAGGCTGCAACTGGGTTTTGAAACCGTAGGTTGTAATTCTCCCTGAATAAATTGAGCACTGCATCTCTGTACCTGTAATTTAGGAGTTTAGCAACAAATGTCCTGGAGGGTGCTCCTGGAGGTGGAGGCCATGAGGTAGTGTGGTGTGTTCTCTCCGCTGCTAATAACGAGGACAATTCATGACAAATGTGGTTTGCTGGGTCAGGGCCTTCGGTCTTGGCCAGAAGGCCCACAAACCTGAATTTATTTTGCCTTTGGTGGTTCTCCATATCGTCCTATCCCGCTAGGAGAATCTGAATGGTAGCAGTGCGCTAACGAGTAGGGGTCCTCTGCAGAGCTTAAACTGGTTTCGATTATCCTGCCCCGCAGGTTTTGCATATCCTGGCGGAGCAATGATATGTCCGATTTTACCTCATCAATTTTGGTTGTGAGTGTGGTTTGGCAGGTAGTTATCCACGTGTGCCATGGTTTCTCTTGACTGTTTAGTGGAAGAATAGGGGTTAAACAGGAGTTTAACAGGATATTGGTTAGTGGAGATTCTGCAACACACGTTCTGCTTGAAAACATGCTGTTTTTTGTTTTCAGGTAACTCTTCTGGACCAGTGGGAGAGCGGGAGAAAGAAACCAATGCAATTATCGATAGCTTAATCATGAAGCAGGATTTTACCTTTTCAGTGGTACTGGATGGTGGATCCTTGTTGGTTACCTTTCCATATGATAATCCAGTTCATACAGGTGAGGGTTTAACATCATGTTATTGGGGTTATAAGTGGAGTGTTGATATTTTTTTTACATCCGTTATAACTTTAAGACATTTTCTGTGTTGGTAATTTTCAGTTTTCTAATTACAAACATTAAGGGCCAATTATACACTGCAAGGCACCCTCCCCCTTAAAAGTCCCCAGGGTAAGAACTTAAACTGCTAGTTCCTCACTTCTGGATTTACACACATACAGCTGTTTTACTTGCCTTCATTTTCCTGGTAAGTCCAGTCCAACAAGACCTTTGGGAAGGCGCTCTCTGCAAGAAGCATGTCTTCCCATTGGCCGGATCCCACAGTGAAGAAGGGACAGCCTTGGGCTTGGACTAGTGAGAGAAAATAAAAGTAATTATTATAGATGTTTTGTGTGTAAATCCAGGGGTAAGAACATTTAGCAGTGTAGATCCTCCCCCTGGGGACTTTTGATGGTAAGATAATAAAGGATGGGGGGGATGATTGTCCTTTTAATCATAGTGCCTCAAAGTAAAAAACTTAAATCTATTAAAGGAAAATTCAGTGCAAATACATATGTTTTTCAGAAAAAAAGAGCAGCATTTTTTCATCCCAATGACCTTAATCTGCCAATTCAGCATTTTGTCTGTGTATAAATAACTGCGACCGAAATACTGTCTTCCTGTTTGTAGGATCCCTAATAGAGACTGTTATAGTTTTGACACAGCGCCTGGGTTGATTTAGTTGCTCAGTAGAGATCTGAGCATATTTGACCCATCCAACAGCCAATCAGTAGAAATTACTGTTAGGAACATTCCAAGGATGTGGTGCATCCTGGGAAGAAGGCCGGTTAGAACCTGAAATGTCAGCTCACTAATGTCAACAGCAGGGAACAGCAAAGGGTATGAAATCAACTGATTTTTCAAAATGGGAGAGAAAATGTAGAATAACTAAGAAGGCGTTACACAAACTAACAATTAAACAAATAGTGATAGTTTCCACTGAACTGTCCCTTTAACAAATTAAATAAATTGTTTACACCAGCTTTAAATGATATTTTAAATCCTAATATTTTTTTTAGTTGAAAATCAAGATACAATGAAACATTTGGCATCTATTTATGCGAATAACCACCCCACGATACACATGGGACACCCGGGATGTCCCAACAAGTCAGGTCAGTAGAGCCAATAAGATCAAATCTACCTTTACGGTAGCCTAATATGCAACAATTCAGCTTATTGGGAGAATTTGATACCCAATTCTTTTTTTCTTTTAGATGAGAACATCCCAGGTGGAGTGATCTGTGGTGCCGAATGGCGAGGTCACCATGGAAGCATGAAAGTAAGTCTGATTTTTAATGCAGTAGTTTCCCCAAATAGGGGCATTGAGCAACATTTCATTGTTCTCTTTGAAAAGTAATAACATTTCTGATTGCTATTTCATTAGTCACATGATTGTTGTTTTTCAGGATTTCAGTGTTAAACACGGACATTGCCCAGAGATCACAGTCTACACTGGTTGCTGCCTTTTCCCCGGTGCCAGCCAGTTGCATGCCATTTGGGCTGACAATAAAAAGGCACTTCTTAGCATGCTTGTAGAGGTAAGAGGACATTACTAGTTTCCTGCTTAACAGTTGAATAGAAGAAACTGACAGTTTCTAAAAAGTATCGGTTATTTAAAGGTGGTAAAATATATAGGGGCTGGGTTAATGAGAGGTGTAAACGTTTTTCTGTGCTGTTTATCTGCATTAGTGAAGAATCCCAGTTTTGAAATTAACCTAGGTGGATCTGCCGGTTTCGGAAATCCACAGATCTGAAACTCAGAACTTTTTATCGAAAACTTTTTTAGTGAATACCATTGGAAACTCAAAAATGTCTATCGAAAATGCCATTGAAAATTTGACAATTTCTGATTCAATCAGATTTTCAGAACTTCAATTGGTTCTACGGAACCGCTAATGGAATGAAACTCAGCAGTTTCATTTATCTCTAATCTGCCTTAAAGAGCTATTATAGTGAGAAAATTGGTTTTTTTTAATTCCTTCTAATGTATCCTATAAGTCTTCCCAACCACCAGGGTTTCTTTAAATTCTTCATAGTCCCCAAAATATAAGCCTTCGAATATGCTGTGATATGTAGGAGCTGCTACACCTCATCTGTCACTCAAAGGCAAACACCCACACAATCCAAAGCTCCCATGCAGTACTGTCACACACTCCCTCCCCCACAAGTACCATGTGCAACACAGTCAAATTCTGTAGTGCTAAACACAATCAATAAACCATTAACCCAACAATATGAGCACAACACACTATAAAACAGTCCCTCCCCTCTTATATACATACAAAACCAATGACTCAAATGGACATCACCAAGTAAACACTAATACAGTATATGTAATAATACACTAATACAATATATATAAAAATACACTAATACAGTATATGTAATAATACAGTAATACAGATTATATACCAAACAAGACATACAGTGCAATCTATGAAATATATAGACTAAAGCAACTGAAATGTATCAGGATAACAAGCAGTTTCACTGTGTTTGTGAAGGTCTCACTACAGCTGCTGCTACACTGACTCTGTCTTCAGTGATTATGATCTCAGCTAAGCAGGGGAAGAGATATGAACTTTAGGTACAACAATAAATAACAATTAGCAAACTTAGAGAACAGGCAGAGTTCAGTAACTTACTTGTAAAGAATCTCAGCACCACTTGTCCTCTTCTCTCCCCCTCTGCCCCTCCCTTCAGCATATTAGTATCTTCTCCCACACTTTGCTTGCTTGCAGTCTAGCTCTGGAAGGGAGGGGTCAACAGGATGTCAGCACTTCGTTTAAAGTGCTTTCAACTGAGCATGCCCTGACTTTTCATACAGTCCTTTACTGCTTGAGGGGGACTAGACAGAGAGGGGAGGGGGGACTACACAGCTTGGTTCAAACTTCTGCCAGTGTGAAGAAACAAAGCCACACAGCAACATGAAAGTCAGGCAGCTTATACTAAGTGATATGTACATTGCATATAGACAAAGTGTTTTTTTCACTATAATTGCCCTTTAACCAATCAAAGCAGACTAGTTAAAACTTTGGATTGCTGCAAATTAACAGCATGGGCACATTTTTTTTTAGCTTCTATTAAATAAGCCTGATAATCTTGCTTTGGTTGATGTGGAAACAAGTATGTTTGCATCCCAGTTCACGACTGCAAGGTAAGCATTTGGTGTTTTGTGTGACGGGTTAACTTTAAGGGGGGGAAAGGACCTGTAACTAGAGTAGCCATTAATGTAAATGAAAACCAAACGTGTAATAGAAGAAGAGGAACAGAGAGAGCATTTTAAAGTTAACATTAATAAGTGATAGGAACTGAACACGTCATTGCAATGGTGAAATGTCTGAGGATCAAACCTCTCTTATCTAGAAGGTGCCTGTAGACGAGCATGTGTTTTTTCCCCAACATAAAATTCTGTTTTTTCTTTATTTCCTTTTTAAATGAAGTTTAAGAGTATACTAAATTCTTTATAACATTCAGGTAGTCTTCACAACTCAAGACTGCAGTTTCCAGGTCTATTGAACAATGTTTTATGTGTGCTATTTGAAATACACTTTATTTGTTTTCAGGTGCAAAAAGGTGTGCATGGGATTGTGAAGGATGAGACTGGGAAACCCGTACCCAAGGCTGCAATCATTATAAACGAAGGAGTTAAAGTCTTTGCCAAAGAGGGGGGTTACTTTCATGTCCTGCTTGCCCCAGGATTTCACAACATTAATGCTATTGCTGAGGGATATCAAAAGCTGCGCACTCAGGTTTGGGGAAATATTTACCTTAATTTGTTTTTTTAATTTAAGTCACAAATGCTTTGCTAATAGAACATTTTGCACTGATACTTCTTCTTCAATTTTAGAAAGTCCTACAAAGACAGAATTCATCCAGTATCAGAATTGCTTGAAATTTTCTGTCTTGGACTAGTTGTACAACTGCACTTTCTATTAATTACATGTTTAACTTGTGTATTCATTTTTTTAAACAATTTAGAACTTGTTTACTGAAACCATTGCCTTTTTTGATGTATTTTTGCACTTTTTCCTTTAAACCTACATGGAATGGAATTATTTTGTGTGACTTTCAGCTGCTAATAAATATTTGCTACTGGGTAATTTTGTCGGCAAGTGCATATTGCACATGAAAGACACTTGCAGAAGAGGCAAGTTGCATTAAATAAAATGGAAACGCTTTCAGAATTGCCATGCCTGCTTTCTGTATATCTATAGATAGATATATCTATATCTTTATATCTACTGAATTATATTATAGATAGACATCCTACCAAAATTTTTGGTCTACAGTCAGCTACCATATGTAATGCACTATATAAATAGTTTTGTTAACATGTTGCAATAGATCATCAATTGTTTAATATCTGAAAACTACTTAAACTGTTTGCTTGTCATTTACCCTTGTCTACAATTAAAGAAAATTTCCTTTGCAGATTCTTGTTCGGCATGACGCAGCAAGTCCTGTAGAGATAATACTAAACATGGATAATCGTATCTTTGGTTTGCCAAGGGAGCTGGTTGTAACTGTGGCAGGTAATGTGGCAAAAGAAACTAAGGGAGCTTGAGATGTGTCTGTTAAACTTTTTTCAAATGTCAGTCTTTTTGGTGTTATCTTGGACATGGACTTCTTATCAGTCTCACTGCATGGAGAAGAGTACAGAATTCTCCAGAATCTTTTATAGTCTATTTTAAGATGTTTCAGTAGATTTATGGGAATCATCCGCAGTGCAGAAGTCATGTTACATATCTGGATCTGGTATTGCCAAATGTACATGATCTCCTTGTTAAAACAAGTTATAATGTTAACCTGCATTACTTCCTAACAACCTCTTCTTCCATTTATTCATCTGTTTTTCTAAATCTGGGCACATGCAGTACCAATCTTTGACAGATGACAGACATAATCTGTAAAGTTCTGTCTGTTGTTTTTCAAAGTTGTGGCTACACACAGTCTTGAGCTTTTTCTCTAAAACCAGTTCCGGCTCCTTATACTTTATAAGAATACTTATAAATCTATGTACTGGTGATTTATTAAAACAAAGCATAAATTTGTATCTTTCTGGGATACACTGCAGGTGTACTAACTATGTACTCCAGGGGCAGGTGCAGGATTTCCAAGGGGGTTATCATGGAAAGTGGTGACTGCAGCACCTCTGCCATGTTAAAATTAGGTAAATTAGGTATAAGTATAAATTATAAATTTGGATGCTTTCTTTCTTTTTTTAAAAGAAAATCCTACTTTTTTCTATGTTCATTGGATGACTGAAAAAGTATATGAACTTAGTAACTGGTGAAACATCTACAGTGGTTTAATAAAATTCAAGCTGAATTAACAACTACTGTTGTGTATACATTTCCTTAACAATGTTGTCTATATCATATACATGTACTTTGTACCAACACAGGTGCCACAATGTCAGCCTTATTACTCACAGCCTGCATCATCTGGTGTGTGTGTTCCATCAAGTCCAACCGGCACAAAGATGGATTCCATCGGCTCCGGCAACACAATGAGGACTATGAGGATGAGATTCGTATGATGTCAACTGGATCTAAAAAATCACTTTTAAGCAATGAGTTTCAGGATGAAACGGACACAGAGGAAGAGACACTTTATACTAGCAAGCACTGAAAGCAAAAAACAAGTTGTACTTAGACTGGTTCTACCAGCGAGGAGGTCAATAACCCTCACCACTGAGAGGCGCAGTCTCTCTGTATCTGCTGCAAAATGCTGTTGCAGATACTACCTGCACATTTGCCATTGATCCTAACTTGAAACATTTTTTTGTGTTAAGTGCTCTTTAACATTTCTTTGGTATTTTTTATGTGTACACCTGGCTGGGGCCAATTGTGTGCAGAATTGTCAAGGACTGATGACCGTATACCAGATGGATATGTTTACAGTACAAGAGGGACTATTTATGATTATTGCAATACCTGGCAGGTGCTTTACTGAGCCTTCTACA
Source organism: Hymenochirus boettgeri (assembly GCA_019447015.1). Lineage (NCBI taxonomy): Eukaryota > Metazoa > Chordata > Amphibia > Anura > Pipidae > Hymenochirus > Hymenochirus boettgeri. Next base: position 55,441,462 of record CM033470.1, on the reverse strand, counting down.
ACTGTATTGGTTGTTCCTGTGTCCTACCCATGGGAACTATTAACTTTAACATTTAAGGTGATGTCAGCTATTTATTTTTTTTTCTTCCCCCATTATTTGGAATTTAACTGGAGTAAAGCCTTTTCTGTCAAATTAATACCACATGAAACAGAAGATTAATGTTCCAGCAGATGACTGGAAGAATGGATATGTGAATGTCTGTGAAGTAGGCTGTTGCTGAGCGTTGGTATTTGCAGCCATGTTGATTATAGGTGATGTGTCGGTTTGTTATTTTTGAGATTTGCATTACATGTAAAATTTTCAAACCACCCTTCTAACTGCACTTTAAAAGAGAATTGGTATTTTTGAAACAGGTAGAAGTAGGTTAAATTTAAAATTAATAAAGTCCTGTGTACCGTGCTTCGTACACTGTCAATTTTGCTCGGCTGAAGCCCCTACTGAGCTTTCCGGCCAAGAACTGCACGTGATATGTGCATCATTATGTCCTTAATCTTACAATCTCCCCAAAACACCAAAATATTTTCCTGTCCATAAGATGCACTACACTTCCCTGTGTGGGGGTGGGGATTATTTTGACCTGGAAACAGGGTTATTTTATAAAACGTGTTAAGATTTGCTAAGTGTGACTTAAAATGCTTCTCTGTTACAAACTTCACATAGATAAAATAGTCTATTTTCTGTGTTGGTTTGTAGTGCAGTTTCATAACAGTATAACTTTTATAACCCCTTTGTCAGATTAAAATATTTTTTACTTATTGTAACACAAGAATGGCCGTGGTATTCAGAACTTTGCTCTAGCTGCCAAAAATACTGCCTTATATATTCCTGCCGCTCAAGCCAAACCCCCACGGAAACGTCACGTGGCATGGTAATAGCAATTTCTGCATATTATTGAAGCATTTGAATGAAATTAGTGTCTGTTTTGAGATTTTTGCACTGGCAATAAATTGCTGCATTTTTTTCTTTGTATTTCAACCATTTGAACTATTTATAAAGATGTGAAATCCCCACAAGTACCAGTATAAATGAAAACATTTTGGGCTAATTTAATAAGAGACGCAAAATTTTGGGGTGCTGTTAATCTGCTGCAACAGCATGGGCAAATGTGTGCACCTCTTATTAAATAAGCCTGTGTTTATCTATTTATAATGCATTGCAAATCTCCAATTGAATAATTCACTTGTCAAACTAGCAAAGTCCACTACTACCTTTAGTACCTTTAGGATCTCGGTAAAAGGTATAAAATTATGTGACAAGTAGTACTTTAATAGTTTAACTGTTCATGGATTATTTAGGTGTCTATGAATTTCCATGTTTGTTTGATTTTTAAATCAAAGATCACATTGTTTAAAAGAATAAGAATTTTATTCATACATTAACTCTCCAATTATCAATTGTTTTCCTTGGATTCTACTATGCTTGGAACGTTCCACTGCAAATTTAGATTTCTGAGTGATTGTTGCATCTTCCAAAGACCTTGGTTAAATTAAAAAAAAAAAAAAATGAAAAACCACCAATAATTTATAGGTGATGTTTAGTTGGTTAGAAAAATGTAGATGGTAGAAAATGTCCCATGTGCCCCATTTAATTGCAATGAAACCATTAATTGTGTGTAAGTTAAATTGATGGTTTGCCTAGTCTTTTAAGTCCTAAAATGCAGTTATTAAACAAGCAGTTAGACCAAGCAGTTTAGTTTACCTTAAACAAAAACAAGGAAGCCCAAAAATATTGCAGTATTATATTACAAACATTATTTAAATTAAGGCACTCTGGTCCTTTCTCTTACAGCTTTTATTGATCTAGTAATATGGAATGTCTCCTGAAGTGCCTTATTGCAGTGGTTGCAACACCTAAACAGTTCAGTGGCAAGAGGGAGAATGCAACTTCTTCACTATGGCAATGAATACCTTGTTTTAAAATGCTCAAGTCTTTAACAGTGGAAGCAATTTCATATGAGAAATCTCTTTTTTTAGTCCTTGCAAATAACTACTCTGTTGTTTAACTTGATATATAATTAAATTATGTATTGTTTGAAAGCAGCAATACACCCATATTAATTTGTGAGCATTTTGTTTTCCTGTTGGTTTATATAGAAAAGGTTACCGTATATTTGATGTTTTACCAACACACATGATGGAGCAGCTCTCCAAGGAACGAACCTTTAAGTAATATGTAAAGCACTGATAAAAGGAGTACTTTTGTCTTTAACCATATTGACCCACTATCCTTCCCTTCTCATCTGATGATTAAATAAACTTCCTCTAATTTTCTCAGCTACCAGCACACAGTGGGTGGGAAGCACATGCATTTGCTCATGTAGTGGGTGTATAATTTATCTTGCTTATCAAGAAGGCAAGGTCAGTAAACTGGTTTTGTTACTGGCAACCAATTAGCCATTTACACTATAACTGTAGCTAAGGAGCTTTGCCCTTTTAAGTTACTTTTACAGTTCTTATCATTATTCCGCCTTAATCAGAGCCACATTAGCTTCATGGTGAAAACACATCTCCCTGCAAATATCTGTATACTGGCTTCCTTCAAACACTGCACAATATTCTTTAATTCTTTTGCACAATAATAATGTGCACAATATGCATATGAACCATTTATGCCAAAGATGCCTAACCTGCGGCCCTACAAATGTTTGAAAGCCACAACATCCAGCAATCCCTGGGTGCAATCTACAGCCAGACAAAAGACATCCCAGCACTGTATTGGTTTAAGTGTTCTATCCATTCTTTGATCCTCATATAACTCTTTTTACGTGCATCTGGTACAGGAAATAAACAGGAATCCACCGCAGGATAGCCCACCAAACCTGGTAAACATTTGGTTAACTGTTATCTTTATTTACTGCTGTAGGTTCATAAATTATTAAATGAATGTGTTAAAGGGTAGATTTAGAAAAGGGCATGTCCAAACTCTTTCAGTAACAGGACCACATATATGCAGCCCCTAAATTAAAGGGCTAGAAATGAAGGTGGATTTAATTCTGCACAGCCCTATCCAAGGCTACTCCTTATTGGCATAAGAATCATTTTGACATGGACATAAACAGGCCTGCAGGTCACATTTTGGGAACAAAAAATAGATTTTAATCAAAAATAAATGTAAACTAATTTAAAGGGGAACTGTGGTATACATACAAGAGCCCTCTACATGTGATTGTGAGCTTGGGAGTTAAAATAGTTTGTATCTTCATATGAATATTAAATTACGAAGTTATATTATAGAATTTATTGACCCTTTAAAGGGGAACTGTGGTCTCCAAACAAGTTGGTTTTAAATAAAAGGCCAGGTTCCTACCTTTTAAAATGAGCCATCAGCCACCTCTCTACGTGCCGCACATCCCAAGATATAAAGAAATCACTGACCGGAAAGTTAGGGGGTGGGAGGTTCTGAATCTGTGGTCACAATACTAGTTCCTCCTTCTAACCTCTGGTTGGCACATGCCCCGTGAAGGAGAAAGCAGAAGAAACCCAGAAGAGTTCCAAGTTACAGTGACTGAAGGAGGTGTGGGAGGGGCCACAAGGGGTTTCAAGGTGACTGCAGGGGAAGAGGGACTGTCACATGGTTTCAGAGCAGGAAGCGCAGGGGATCTAGTGATGCTGCTACCATATCGCACATAAAAATGTAAATATCTTCAAAGCTATGTAAAAAAAAATAATGAACGTAAATTGCAAAAATATTCAGGAAAGTAATTCCTGTCAATTTACCTAAAGCCATTTTTGGATCACCGTTACCCTTTAACACTAAATACATGTGAAATTGACATAACTGCCCAATAATGATCAACATGCTGATTTTTATGTGATTTTCTGAAAGGGAACCAACTTTAGCTTGTGCTTTTCCTCCAAGTAGTAGTCTGGCTTGTTGGGACAGTGTGGGCTTACTGTGGTTTTCAAGCAGCCTGTCTGTATAGCCATTGTTTAAAAGAATTTCACCTAACAGCCAATGATGTAATAATTTCTAAAAGGAATATTTCAAGGAATTGAGCATCCTGGGGAAAGGAAGGACTATTACAGGACCTGAAATGGCTGTTCATTACTTCTAGACCTTTTGGCACCAAGGCCAAACTTTTCAAGCAGTCCTTATTTTTTCCTGAGGGGAACAAGTTGTGCCACCACACAAAAAAATTGTGTGTTGCTTGTGGTGGACTAACTAACAGTGTATGGTGAACTGGAGGGCTGGCCTAACAATGGCTGCTGAATCTTCCATACCTCCAGTTCAGCAGAAACTGTTTGATCGGCCCTCCAGTTCACCAGTCATTGTTAGGTTGGCCCTCCAGTTCAGCATCCACTGGTAAGTCAGCCCTCCAGCACCGAACACACTGGTAAGTCGGCCCTCCAGCTCATCAGACACTGGTAGATCATCCCTTCAGTTCTCCAGGCACAATTAGGTTGGCCCTCCAGTTCACTAGACACTGTTAGGTTGGCCCTCCAGTTCACCAGACACTGTTAGGTTGGCCCTCCAGTTCAGCACACTCTGGTAAGTCAGCCCTCCAGTACACCAGACACTGTTAGGTCAGTCCTCTGATGCAGTTAACCCCTCTCCATGACTAGAAACATTTTTTGCTCCACTCAATCCATAGCCTGGACTGATAACGGACATTAACAGCACTGATCTCTTACCACAGGGTTGGGGTTGGCAGAGTGAGTCCACAAACTGGAACAACCAAGTCACTTGGTTCCTTCTGTGCACCCAATAACACATAGCAGCGCAAACACATGTAACCGCATAGAGCGCACATCAGTAACTCTTGCAAGATCTTGGAGATCTTGCAAGAGTTACTTAATGCATGCGAGTGTTAAGGGTATTGATCCTGCAGTACTGGTGGGAGTTTTGTCTAACCTTGGGGCTGGGTGCACACCTATTAAACCTACATTCTATAGTAAATCACAATAGTTCTCTCTTCAGAATTTTTTTTTTAACTCGCATGGCATGAAAAAGTAGCCGGGTGGGCCACCCCGACAGACTGTGGTTACAGGTAGGGACTAGAGATGAACGAATTTGTTCCGTGAGTGGTTCTGTTGAACTTCCGAATATCTGGTCTAAACTCTATTTTCTATTGAGTTTTTCTAAGTTTTCTACGGAATTTTTAAGTCCAATCATTTGGAATTTCCCAAAATTATGACGGATCCTCTGGTTTTTTAAACTCGCCGGTTCCTAAACAAACCCCATCTCTAGCTGTAGGTCCAATTAAAGCACCACCTTTGATGGGGTTAACCTCCCTTCATCTAGCTTTTGTCTGTGGTAGAAAAATAAGGAACATGGCCCCTCTATAGCCCCTTGAAACTTTTAATTGAATGTACCAGAGAAACCATGAACCTTTAAAACCTAATTTAGGAGAATCTGACCTTGTCAGTGGTCACCTAGCAGTCTATACTGCCATCAGTGTTTGGACTGTATTTAAAAATATAGACAAAACTGCTGATTGGTTCATCCACTTCCATGAGCATTTGGAAGGTTTTATTTCTCTTTTATTGAACAAAAAAGCTGCAATCTGCCGTGCTACCGCTAGGGGCTGTTTTAATTTCAAACTCGAGTGCAGAGATTCCAGCGCCGTCTCTAGCCTGCTTTCCGCTCTCTATCGCCTTCTGGTTGGACAGGGTGACGTTGAATAACAAAGATGGCGGCGGGGAGCAGCAACTACTGGGAAGGTAGGAAGTAGCTAATTTAGAGATGTAATTGTAGTATTGCGGGTTGTGGGAAGCAGTAGGCTGTGCTGTCTAAGGAAAAGTGACGCTGCTGAATACAGTACAGTCTATGTTTATGTAATACAAGTCCTGCTAGACCATAGCAACCTATCAGATGTTCAGTTGTTGCAATAGATACCAGTGACAAGCTGACTGATTACTGATTACAAACTATATTGTCACCTGTTCCTCTACTGCAGGGCTGTCAACCCCGCTTTCCAGATATTAACTCCCAGCATTCCATTTCACACTTACCAACTGTCCTGCACACAGCAGAGGGGTTTATGATAATAAGGAACCTGATTGACAGCTGAATGTAAAATGCGTTTGATCTAAAGAAATGGGGGACAGCTCAACAAAAAATGGTACAGTTATAGTCCAGTAATGGGCAATTAAAAATATTTTTTTCCCAGTATAGATACCCTTTAAAGGGAAATTTCAGTAGAAAATATTATTTTTAAAATTCTTAGTTTATATTATACATAGTTATTCCACATATTCTCTTACATTTAAAAAAAAATCAGTTTAATTTATACCCTTTGATGTTCCCTGCTGTTGACATTAGTGAGCTGCTATTTCAGGTTCTAATGGTACTTCTTCTTCCCAGAATGCACACTAACATTGGATGTTACTAACAGTAATTTTTACTGATTGGCTGTTGGATGGGTCAAACATGCTCAGATCTCTACTGAGCAACTGAATCAACCCAGGCGCTGGGTCAAGGGCAAGACCATAACGGTCTCTACTAGGGTCCTGCAAACAGGAATCAGTATTTTGGTTGCATTTATTTATACACAGACACAATTCTGAATTGACAGATTAAGGTCATTGGGATGAAAGAATACTGCCCTTTTTTCTGAAAAGTACATGTATGTGCACTGAACTTCCCTTTTAAGGTCACTGGGATGAGAAAATACTGCTCTTATGGGCACGGCCACACTGCGCCGCAATCGCACACGGAATCGCTTGAGATTTCATGTGCGATTTCGTTGCGTTTGCACATGTGTTTTCTTAATTAGGTATAGGAAACCGCATGCGCTTAAAAATGTGGAGCGCAAATCGCATGCGCAATCGCAACGCACCCGAAAACACGCCTTTTCGGTGCGTTGCCGCGTTTCCAATGATCTGAAAAAAACGCAATCGCATGCACAAATTCAGAAAAAACGCTGCAGTGTGGCCTATCCCTTATTCTTAAAAGTATATGTATTTGCACTAAACTTCTGCTTTAAAATTCTGGTCACTACTGCTGATACAAAAATCTTCACACTTCGAACTGATGATAACAGGGACACAAAGTTGTAGGGGTAAAATGTGCACTTTAATCACCCATTTTTTGCACTAGATCAACTCTCCCCTCATTTTTACATCAGTTGGAAGTGTAAAATTCTTTTTTTTTGGCAAACTTTTAAAGGGGAGCTGTGCTGTCTTCTTTTAAAAAGTTTATACCACTACCTCTAAAATCACTCCAGGATCATGCTTCTAGCTGAAATCAAAATGTACAGCAGTATAAGAGGTAGTGGTTCTTGCTTACACTGAGCTGTGACTTGAACAGCAACATTGATCTGTCTCCTTGTCACTGATAAGAGCATGCCCACTTGCATCCTACTGCTGGAACAGAGCATCATCACCTGTATCATAAGCTCCGCCACTGAATGTCTCAATCTTATTTAAAGCTTGCTTGAAAAGCAAAATCTTTTTCTTCCTTAAGCTGGCCATAGACATTAATGCCAATTTGCGGCTTTCCTGGACGGATAAAGCTTTATGATTGTCGTTACGCCTGTAACGTTGGTCATGAAGTTAACGGGCCAGACAGTTGTTCACAATGGGGCAGGAACATCTGCAGCTAAGGGGTAGTGTAGGAGCACCTTAAGGTGTCCATAGGAAGAGGAAAGGAAAGAGAATAGTAACTTTTTAAAAGATCGATTTATTTTGGGTGGGTTTTTTTAGACACTTCATCATGTGCCTGTCACTGATGATCAGGAAGCATAACTTTACAAATCTATAATTTAAGATTCAAAGCATTTAGAAGCATTATCTCTTTTTATTTGTACTTTTATTTAGGGCACTTGAATGGCATATAGTATAGTATTTGGACATATGTCTGTCCAGTTCAACCTACTCGGCAATACCTGCATTTTCTGCCTAACAGTTGATCCAGAAAAAGGCAAAAAAAAACACCAGAATTATAAAGGGGGAAAAAATTCCTTCCTGACTCCCAAGTAGCAATCGGAAATATCCCTGGATCAACTCTACTTTATGCATCAATACCAGAAGCCTGCAACATTCATTGTTTTCAGAAACTCATCCAGCTTTTTTATGAAACTATCCAATGAACCTGCCATAACAACTTCCAATGGAAGACAGTTCAGTAGTTTTACCGTTCTCACAGTGAAAAACCCTTTCTGAACTTGAAGACTAAACTTCTTTTCTTCAAGTCTTAAGGGATGTCCTCTGACATGTTCGTTTGGTGAAAATGCCCCAGATAGTTAATTGTATGTCCCGTTAATGTATTAATACACAGTTATCCTATCCCCATGCAAGCGCCTTTTCTCTAGTGTACATAATTGTAATTTATCCAATCTGTCTTCATATTCAAACTCTCCTATTCCCTTCATTATTTTAGTTGCCCTTCTCTGAACCCTTTCCATTTCCAAGATTTCCTTTTTGTACCCAGGATTCCAAAATTGCACTGCATGTTCCAAATGAGGCCTTACCAATGCTTTTCTCCCTTGAAGCTATGCCTCTCTTTATACAAGACAATATCTTGCTAGCTCTAGCTGTTGCTGCCTGGCACAGCTTGCTAACTTAAAGTTTATCCACTAAAACTCCAAAATCCTTTCCCAACAGAGCCATTTATAGTATAAGCAGCACAAGGATTTTTAAGTCCAAAATGCATCACCATACATTTATCAACATTGAATCCTATCTGCCACTTTGCTGCCCAATGAGACAATCCACCTTCAATGATTGCACATCCTCTGAAGCTTTTAATGGTCGACAAAGTTTTGTGTCGTCGGCAAACATAAACCTTGCAGACAATACCCATGTCCAAATCATTAATAAACAGATTAAATAGAAGTGGCCCAACACAGAGCCCTGTGAACTCTACTTAAACTTAAGTCCATATTGATGAAGCTCCATTAACAACTACTCTCTGCATTCTATCCATCAACTAACCATCTATTCATGTTCAAATGTTCAACCCCAGTTTATACATTAGTTGCCTATAGGGGACTGTTTAAATATAGTTGGCAAAATCCAAGTAAACTTCATCTACTTCTATGCCAGATTCTAAATTCCTACTCACTTCCTCATTAGTTACTTTAACAAGATCTAATTCTCATAAATCCACATTGACTACTACTTATAAGGTCAGTCCTTGAAACATACTTTACAATATGTTCCCGCATCAAACTTTCCAGTATCCTTCTCACCACTGATGTTAAACTTACAGGCCTGTAATTACCCAGCTATGAACAACTACCCTTTTTGAATATTGGAATAACATCTGCTTTTTTCCACACTTCTGCACATTTGGGAATCTGCAAAAATAAGAAACAATGGCCTGGATAAAACTGAACTTAGCTCCCTAAGGACCCATGGATGTATTTTATCCAGTCCAGAAGATTTATTAATATAAAAGGGTCACTATACTCACGCAAGCAACTTTGTATAATCTGAATGTACAATGTTTGGGTAGTAAAATTATGTTACTTACATGTGTGTCTGTGATAGATAGATAGATAGATAGATAGATAGACAGGAGGCCAATATGATTAATCACTCATTATATTTGTTGTATTGATAAATGTTTTGGGAGATCCTAGTAAGAGGTCACTGGAGGGATACAAATTAGCATACCTGGTTTGAGTGACAAGTCTTTCCCTGTGCATGCTGTTATTTAAAATGAAGATTTCTGAGAATCTACAGCTCAGATTTTAGATCTGAAAAATGTGTTGTAGTAGTGGACCATTACACTATTTAAAGGGCAACTAAAGCCACAGAACAAAACTGAACCAGAAGGCAGAACACCTTGATATAAAACCAGTAACCTGTGTCTTACCTCTCATTTTGATACAGGCGCTGGGAAATTTACCTAAATAACATATGGTTTGTGCTTTACTTCTCAGCATTCTAGTATCGGACAGTTTGGTCAACGACCATTATGTTCTGCACATGCTCAGTCCTTTGCTATGGCACAAACTTGTTACAGTTGGTCACACCCATTAATAATATCTAGCCAATCTTTTTACAGGACAGATAAAGCAAGGAAGCATGTGACTGAGGTCAGGAGGTGTGGTCTGACACTGCACATACACACAGATACTTCATACAGTTCTTAACAGGCTTTGATTTACTTCAACAGAGTTTACTAAAGTGGCATTTTATAGTTTATTGGTGTTTTTAGGGGGGTTGTTTTCAGATTCTGGAGTATAAAAAATTGGGTTTAGTTCTCCTTTAAAGGTAGGATTTTTGGAATTATAGATACCCTTTAAACTTTTATTTCTGCACCATATCCTCTGTTAACCCAAATGCACTTCATACCATTTTTGATACTATACTCTATGCTATCTGTACTTAAATCTTCTATAGTGTATACAGAGGGGGGAAAATTGTTCGTGAAATTTGCTAATTAATTAATGTCGCCACATTTTTAGTCCTCATCTTCTTACTATTAATATGCTTTGGTTAGTGATGCTTTGTTCAGCTATCCTAACTTCATTATTATTAGCAAGCTTAATTGCTTTCTTATAATCCTTTTTACAGTTTTTATAATTCCTAAAGGCCCTTTCCGTTCCCTCTGAGGTAAAGATTTTAAATGCCATTTTCTTCGTTTCATTTCCCTCTTTACATTAGAATTTAGCCATATGGCTAAATTACATTCATTTTCCAAGGGTATACATTTAGATGTGAAATGGCTTAAAATCCCTTTAAAAACAGTCCACTTTTTTTCAGTGCTTAAGAGCTACTTTTAACCTGGAAAAATTTGCTTTCCTGAGAAAGCAAACAAAGTCTTTGTTAACCCAGTTACCTTTATATCTATAATACTTTCTGACAATGTTAGATATTACCAGATCCAACAGTAGGAACTTCAACAACCTGTGAGAAAATTACACTGCAGCAAATTCAGGAACCCCTCACCCTTTTCTCTGTGTTGGCAGTTCCAAAACGCCAATCAATGTCGGGGTAATTAAAGCCCCCCATAATCAGATCACTTCCCATTCTTGCAGCCCTTGCCATCTGCATATGAAGCTGACTCGCTTGCTTTCTTGCCAGCATTTTGCCGCTTGTAGCAGATGCCAACACTATTACCCCCTTCCTATCGCCCAATTCCACCCTTATTGCCTCTGCTTTAACATCCATATCACCAGGTGTCTCTTCTTTAAAATTTGACTCTTGTCTAACATTAACACATACTCCTCCACCTTTCCTATTTTCTCTATCCTGCCTAAAACGAGGAGTATCCTTCTAAATTTAAATAACAAATGTGTTCTCTGATGAGATAAAATGCAGCGTAATCTGCCTAACCCATTCTTCCCAAGCTCTATTATTGATAGTAACACCTACCGCTGGACAAATCTTAATTTGGGACTAGCCTATAGACACAAATGCTGCTGTGTAATATGCACAATGTTTTAGAATAAAAATCCAATAGAATTGAAAAAGGAACTGTAATGTTCTGAATATGTGCTATGGTTAACATCTTGGTTAGTAATAAAGGTATCACATCGACTTACCACTCAACAGTCCTGCAAAGTTCTTCAAAACTCTCCGCCCTGATCATTTTGTGACCAACATTATGCCTGTAATGTCCATCACAAACCATGAACTAGACGGGAAACTTTACAGGAAAGTTGGCAGGTAAAACCACTGCATTGATCAGCATTATAATCAGTTCGACATTCATGTCAAATTGATCTAACATTGAACCAGTGCATGGCTAGCATTACCCCGTAACTGATTTTACTTTCTGAATTCTGTAGTTACGAAGAGCATTATCTGGTTAACTAATAATATATTGAAGATACCAACAAAAAGAGTTGAACACACTCCGGTAATACTGCACACGAACTCCAAGTTTACATGGATGTGAACCTGCTTTATTAATGTTCAAATTATACCAACACAGATGGTCCTTGACACGTTTTGGGCCCACTGCCCTTAGTCATCCCTATAACTAAGGGCAGTGGGTGGGCCCGTTCACACCTATGTAAACTTGGACTTCGTGTGCAGTATTACCAGAGTGCATTTAAGTCCTCTCTCTTTTTGCTGGTATCTTCATTGTCTGGCCTTGTGGAACCAAGAGTCTGGGGCAAAAGCACCCGGACCTGTTTAGTCAGTACATTTCATTGTTTACCTCCTTTCTATTCTACGTTTGAAGCGACATAAATTGAATCATATATTGAATCCTATTGTGTTATGGATCTGTATGGGGAGAAGGGCCCGGGGCAAGGCACTTAAGTGCACTTAGAACCAATGTATTTTTTCAGATGATGTACCTCTAAGCAATTCAATAATTAATAATATATCCCAAATTAATATGGAAAGATACACTATAGGCTGATATACCATGGGAATATTTGCTTTATGTTTAAGTCAGTGTAGCACTACTTCTGCTATATATACATTTCACAGAGAAAAAAACATAACAAACGGTGATGAGGACCATTTCACTGAGACTCTGCTGTTTTTTTCTAAGCTATATCTTAATTGAGAACAGCAAAATAAAGTAGGTTTTAATGCATTCTTCCCCAAAATTCTGTTTTTGTTGCTTTATATCTGGTTAGTTAGAATACTGACTTTTATTTACTTTTCTATTATTAGATTTGAGAAAACAAGCTCGGCAACTAGAGAATGAGCTGGATCTGAAATTGGTTTCCTTCAGCAAATTATGCACCACTTACAGCCACAGTAATAACAGGGAGGGAAGACGCGACAGGTATAGGTACTAAATTATTTATTTTGCTTTTATTTTTTATTCATATTACAATTATTACTTTTCATTGTTTTAAAAAATGTTTTTAATGATTTTGGTCATAATTTCCACTCCCATGTTATATTTTGCTTTGATTTGGCCAATAATGGTTGAAATCAATCCAGTATTAAAATGCATTAGCAGAATTCAATAATGTATACTGAACTTAAATTTCTATTCCCTTGACAGCAAATTATTGGTAAATAAAAAAGGCAGCAATCCACCACCCCAGATTGACCAATAGACGAAAAGGGAAAGAATTTGTAACTGCTCATTGGTTGGCAAGTGTAAAAGACAATCTCCCCTGGTAGCCAATCCATTTTGGGCCAGGGTGAAGTCAGCTAATCAGAAAATGCAGTAGTTTTGGGGGGCTGTATTGCCTTATAATTGCCTTACATTCAGGGGGTAAGACCATGATAAACTTCCCAATCCAATATAGGTAGCGCACATAGGGAACAAACTGTTCTGGATCCAATCTTGTAGATACAAGACAAAAGTAACAAAAAGAGCTTTACTTAGATTGCCTGGGAAGTTTTGCTACAAGGTTCTGGATCTTGTGATGGGCCCGGGGCAGATGCACCTGGACCACCCACGTGGACGAGTGAGTATGCAATTGCATACTATAACATTGTTTATCGTTACATATGAAAGATAAGAGTTTATTCTACATAGCGTGCTGCCTTGAGGATATTGAACTGGCGAGTGGTCTGGGGTTTCCACACCTAGAACAACCTTACTTAGAAGTGAGTTATATTAAGCCCTAATAGGGTCAGGACATTACACATTCAGTGTTGTCTGTACATATTAAAGTATATATAGGGTATACGCCAGAAGGGAGAATAAGGGACAATCTTTTTGTTAATACAAGATCATGGTGATGTTTTCACTTTTATTCTCTTTAAAAGCCTATTAAACACCCATATTCCTCCAACCCCCTCTCCCTGTGATAGCACCCAGGATGGGGACCTAAACCGCTTGGTCCTCACCCATGGATGTTACCTTATTACTTAGAATGAGCCTTACAAAATCTGCTTGGTGAAGACGCCTCCCGACCCACACCCAACACTACCCCCTATTGAATTAATGGCAAGACAGGAGGAGACATAGCGTTCTCCGAAACGTTGTGTGTTTGTGTGATGCAATAAACAGAATTTTTCTGACAAACAGTGTGCGCTTCCATCAACCCTTTTCTGCTTGTGTTAATGGCAAGACACCCTCTGTAAGGAACATGCCTTCCCATTGGTCATTTCTTCCATAGTCTGGGGTGAGAAGTTTAGGTCCTCACCCTGGGTACTAGTAACTATGGGGGGGGATTAGGAGGGTTTATTTGCCCTTTAAACAGTTTAACATTAACCTTTTATTAATTTCTTCTATGCCAGCTATTATCCTGTTTACAAAAACTTTGCTGACCAGGCATTAAGACTTAAGACTTACCACTAACGCTCCTTGCTCTTTGTTCATACTTCCTCTGCAGTTACTTTACTGCTACAAAATTTGGAAAAGTTGATTAGAGGTAGCCTGGAATTACTGGAACTTGCGTTTTGTGTTTTATATATTTCACAAAAGCCAAAAACATTTTTTAACATTCTAAGTAACTTCTGAAGTTACAAGTTTTAAATTTCGAATCTAACACTTACGTTATAAAAGCATTAGATTCATTCCCATAAGTGGTGTAAGTTTTTTTTTTACTCTGATCATGTTTGTAAGTTTATTTTTTTAAATGTTTAATTTTTTGTGTTTAATTAATTACAGGAGACTAGTGTCCTGTACACCACAATCCGATGACTCTTATGCTGGGTACACACAAGCATGTTTTTCAGGCCAACCAATTGTTATTTTTGTGTATTAGTCGGTCAGGGTAAAAAATCATAGGTGTTTTTATGGTTGGCCGCTACCATTGTTTGTTGTTGGATAGGACATGCCAGTAAATCATGGCTGATTGCACAGGCTATTATTGCTGTGACCGACTGATTTATCGGCTAGGACACAGAATCTCATGTGTTCCAAGACTTACACATCTCACTATTGTTGGAAGAAAATCTCTAAGGAAATTCTGATGGCATCAGTAGGTAGTATTTGATAATGGTGACCCAGGGAACTTTGTTATTCCTAATTGGGTCTGTGCAATATTTTTGCCAGCATTGTATTATTATAGAGGGTTTCACTATGGAATCTCTGCGTGTCCCATTTTCCGTGTGTTAATTTCTGGTCTAGAAACCCTAAGCTGCAGCCATATGCACTATATTAAATAAGGGTAATGTAAATAAAAAAAGTTTATTTTTTTTCTCTGTGTTTTAAACAGAGACATACCGTATATACTCGAGTATAAACCGTCCCGAGTATAAACCGAGGTACCTAGTTTTAGGGAAAAAGTAGGAAAACCACACTGACCCGAGTATAAACCGAGGGGGTATTATTTGCCACTAAAGATGTTTGGAAATTACAACTCCCAGCATGCTTTATTGCTGGGAGTTGTAGTTTTCAAACATCTTAGTTGCAAATACTTACAAATAAGAGTAAAACCTTCTTTATTTGTGCATACTGTATGCACAAATATAGGAGGATTTACCCCTATTTACAAGTATTTGCCACTTAGATGTTTGAAACTACAACTCCCACCAATAAAGCATGGCTGGGAGTTGTAGTATTCAAACATCTTATGTGGCAAATACTTGCAAATAGGGGTAAATCCTCCTATATTTGTGCATACAGTATGCACAAATAAAGAGGTTTTACTCCTATTTGTATGTATTAAGTGTGTCCTGTAAAAAAAGTAAATGTTTCCTTACCTTGTCCGCGGCCGTGCGATCCGCATCCTTCTCCACAGCCTCTGCGCATCCTGATGATGTCACTACCCGCGGCGCCTCTCACTTTGTGGCGCCGGGTAGTAACATCATCCGGATGCGCAGAGGCTGTGGAGAGAGGATGCGGATCGCCCGGCCGCTGGACAAGGTAAGGGAAACGTTGACTCGAGTATAAACCGAGGTAAGATTTTCAGGCTTTTTTTTAAAGCCTGAAAACCTCGGTTTATACTCGAGTATATACGGTATATTGAAAATAATTGCCTTCCATGTGAATCAGTAAAGGCCTCTGGTCTACTGGATTTCTGTCAGCAAGTGAAGGGATGAATAGACTTTGGAATTCACTTCCATTTTGTAGATACTGGGCACTGTTGGAAATGTGAGTATACTCTGACATGACTTAATAGGGATAAAACTGAGGGAAACAGTTTTTGTCCTGCCAACTTGGGAGTAGGATTCAAAAACATTTCCTCGTACCAGAGCAAGTTTTTCTAAAAAGAGATATCTAATAAACCTGAGCTCATTTTGGAGATGAAGGTAATGGGAAGCTTAGGGAACAGTGACCATGATATAGTGTCATTTAATATAGGTTGCAAAAAACTAAAGTGCACTGGGTTAACAAAAACTTTTAACTTTAGGAAAGATAATTTTATGTTGTTAAAGGAATATCTCCTGCTCGTAGACTGGGGGGAGTTGTTTCTAGGTAAAGATACTGAGCAGATATGGACCACTTTTAAAGGGATATAAAACTATTACATTTCTAAATTTGTACCTTTAGGGAACAAGTGTAAAAAAAGTAGGTCCACTTCTGCATGGCTTAATGCTCAGGTAAAAAGGGAAATGGAAAAAAAGAAAAAGGCTTTTAAAATTTTGAAATCCGAGGGAACAGAACAGGCTTACAGGGAGTATAAAAGCTGTAATAAAGAGTGCAAGAAAGCAATTAAATTAGCTAAAATAGAAAATGAAATACGGATTGCCGAACAAAGCAAGTCCAACCCCAAAATGTTTTTTAAGTATATAAATAGTAAAAAGAGGAGGACTGAGAATCTTAGTCCTTAAGCTGGGTACACACAGTAACGATAAAGCCCTTTATATAGGCTTTATCGTTATGTGTGTACGCTCGTTTCCCCGAACGAGCGCACGGCTGCCGAACGATCGGGTCGGCCGTACGCTCATTCGGGAAAGGCCGAAAATTTCCATTGGCTGCGCTAGACTCCCTATAGAGGAGTCTAGCGCGGCCGATGGAAACACACAGTCCCGAGCGTTCTCCTTATGAAGTTCATAGGGAGAACGCTCAGGACTGTGTGTATGCAGATCTTTGAAAGATGGCAGACAGGATGGCAGACAGGATCTTGCAGCCAGCTAACTATAGACCTGTAAGCCTAACATCAGTGGTAGGGAAGGTGATGGAAACTTTGTTACGGGATCATATTCTTGACTTTGTCTCCAGAGCTCATCTTATTAATAGTAGTCAGCATGATTTATGAGAAATAGATCATGCCAGACAAATTTAATTGTTTTTTATGAAGAAGTGAGTAAGAATTTAGATTCAGGCACAGCAGTGGATGTGGTATACTTGGATTTTGCGGAAATTTTGATACTGTGCCACATAGGTGACTTATACTGATGTATAAACTGAGGAAGTTGGCCTTGAAGAAAACATTTGTGCATGGATAGAGAATTGGTTATTGGATCGCAAACAGAGAGTGGTGGTAAATGAAGCTACATCTATGTGGGCTAAAGTTCTAAGCAGAGTGCCTCGGGGTTTGTACTGGGGCCGCTTCGGTTTAATCTTTTTATAAATGACTTAGAAAGGGGCATTGAGAGCAAGGTCTCGGTGTTTGCTGATGACACTAAACTATGCAGAGCTTTAGAAACTTCAAATGATGTGCAAGTGTTGCAAGCAGACCTAGATAGATTATCAAAATGGGCAGAAGAATGGCAGATGAGATTCAATATGGATAAATGTAAGGTGATGCATTTGGGATTTAATAATCCCTGTGCCACCTACACCACTAATAACTCTGTGTTAAGTGCATCTGTAATGGAAAAAGATTTGGGGCTTCTGGTAGATAACAGACTTGCACTAGAGTTAGCAAGATATTTTCTTGTATAAAGAGGGGAATAGATTCAAAAGAGAAAGATTATTCTCCCTCTTTACAAGGCACTGGTAAGGCCTCATTTGCAATATGCGGTGCAGTTTTGGAATCCCATATACAAAAAGGACATCTTGGAAATGGAAGCAGTTCAGAGAAGGGCAACTAAATTAATAAGGGGAATGGAGGGGCTTGAATATGCAGGCAGATTAGACAAGTTAGGGCTGTTTACAGCGAAGAAGCAAAATTTGTGTGGGGATATTATACAAATTTATTAATGTGCCATACAATGAACTCTCTGGTGCATTTTTCACTAATAGGTCATATCAGAGGATACATGAACATCCTTTAAGGTTGGAAGAAAAGAAGTTTCATCTTCAGGTTAGGAAAGGTTTCTTTACAGTGAGAACGGTGAAACTGTGGAACTGTCTTCCAGCAGATGTGGTAATGGCATTTTTAAATAGCTTTAAAAAAGGCCTGGATAAGTTTCTAAAACGGATTTTTTTTATTGAGAATTACCGTATATACTTGAGTATAAACCATCCAGAGTATAAACCGAGGTACCCACTTTTACCAGAAAAAAACAAATTAAAGTGTTTGACTCGAGTATAAAACGAGGGTAGATATTATGACCACTACTGCCTTCTGATTCTGTATTGTTATGAGGCTTTAGTTGCCCTTTAAATGGACAACAGAATTTCCATACAGTAGTCCCATACAGTAATAGCCAAATCCTGTATGGGAATTCTGCTGTCCATTTAAAGGGCAACTAAAGCCTCAAAGCTTCTCCTTCAGATTCTGTATTGGTTTTTAGTTGCCCTTTAAATGGACAGCAGATTTCCCATACAGTAATAGCCATACTGGATATGGCTATTACTGTATGAGAATTCTGCTGTCCATTTAAACGACTACTAAAGCAGTTCCATTTAGCCTCTATAGATACTCTACTAGATACTCTGCGGGACTTCACCTGCTGGACTGCTAACTTAAACTGTGGGGCCGTCTTAAATAGTAAGTAACTGGTAACTTAGCAGAAACAAGGCAGCCGCACACTCGCTCCCTATACTGAAACGCCGTCACTACTTGGCGCCGGACAGTGACGTCAGCCGGCACGCCAGTATAGAGCGCGTGGGAGCGAGTATGCGGCTGCCTGGTTTCTGCTATAAGGTAACTGACTCGAGTATAAACCGTATATACGGTACTGGTATTAATACATATAAATCTGGTTGATCCAGGGATATATCCCGGTTGCCGTTTGGAGTCGGGAAGGAATTCCCCCCCCCCCCTTTTAGCTGGGTTTTTTGCCTTCCTCTGGATCAACTGTTAGGGTGAATAGGTTGGACTTGATGGACATGTATCTTTATTCAACCTCAATTACTATATATTACTATAGATCAAGTAGAAACTGAGCAAAGGGTATTTCATTTAAAAACTATCTTTAGATATTAATAATGTGTTTTAATGGTACAGGAATGTTACTTTTTATGATATCATAGAAAAACGCACCTACAATTATGTGTACAGCTGTTTGGCTTTTTTTTTTTTGTATACTAACTTTTGTTTTATTCTTGTGACTAAAACCAGACTAAACAATCTTATTTTTTTAATCTCTTCCTTTTGTTTCTTCCAGTTCTGATACAACCCCTCTACTAAATGGGTCAAGTCAAGATCATATGTTTGAAACTATGGCTGTGGAGATTGAGCAGCTTCTAGCAAAGGTACTAACTTAACTTTCAGTATTCAGTGGATTTATGTTATGTCAGTTAATTAAAGGGCAACTGTTGTCTCAAAACAAGTGAGGGTTAAATGAAAGCCTGCAGTATATCCTTTACACTGAGCCAACAATCACATCTCTGGCTGGAGCCTGTGAGAAATTACATTGGGGTGAATGTTCAAGCTTCCTGTAGGTTGAGTGACATCACCTAACCTCTGCCCCCCCATCCGCCCCGGGGGAGAAGCATTCTCAGTTAAGACTTAATGCTGGGGAAATCAGGAAGTACCTGGGGTAAAAATGACAGTTGAGAAGGGAAGCCTATTAATGCAGGCAGAGGCTGGTCACATGGCTGAAAACAGGAAGAGTTCAACCATGAACTTATATTGCTGAACCTTTGCAGCAAAAGCTTCTCACAAATTTTATCTAGAGATGTGATTTAGGTTTTATTTTGAAGGTATGATGGAAGGCTTTTTATATAATTCTTACTAGTTTGGAAGAATTTAAGATCACAGTTACACTTTAAAGAAACAAGAGAATCATTTGTTTTCTTTTACGCTCTATTGTTCTGTTTATTAATTTAAAACATACAAAACAAAGTTTCATTCATTCTTTCAGTTGTTTATAACTGCATGTAAATTCTGTTTTGTGTGGCAAGTTTTTATGTTTTTCCTAGCATCCGTTGTTACCTGCAAACGTGTTTTAGCATTAAACTTAAAGGGTATGTCCACCCAAAAATAAACTTTTTATATGTTCTTTATATAATAGCACCAACCTCAAACGCCATGTTCATTTTTCTCAAAATCATTTGCCTTGCCTGATATTTAATGAGATATATATCAGGCTGCACTTCCTCTCCACTTCCACTTTAGATGACCCTGAGCTGCAGCTTAGAAAAAAAAAAAAAATCTTCCCTGTGTTTGTGTGTGTCTCTCTCTCTATCTCTCTCTCTGGGCTGGCTGGCTGCAGCTGTTGATCCTGGATTTCTTCAGTACACATAACTTTACAGCTGTGATTGGTTGAGAGGGAAAATCCAGGGATCCAGGGGTCAGACCATTACTTATGCAACTTCCTCTGTTCTCACTGCTGGATGCTAACAGACATGCTCAAGAACATGAAAAGAACAGAGGCAAGGTAATGTAACCTGTCTCTGTTCATCGCTGTATTGGTCCATGCTGCAGGATTAAGCCAGCTACAAAGGTCTGTAACTTTTGAACCACTGGACCGATTTACATGCTGTAAAGTTTGTTTTGGAGCACTTATTTGGGCCAAATAAATATAAAAAGTTAGTTTTGGGGGTGGACTTGCCCTTTAACCATTCACAGACCTCACTCTTTCTACAGGGCAGACATTTTGCAAAATATTTTTGCCTTTTTTACAGTACAACCTTACTTGATTCCTCACTCTTCAACCACTTTCACTTAATTCATGGACTAGGATAGTGCGATGTACTCAATTGAGTTTCTGTAATTAAAGTATAAAGTAATTGCTGAATTAGCAAAATTGTGACAATAGGTATCTTTTACCAACTTTGCCCCTATTGCAATTCTAAATTTTCTTTATTTTAAAAAAAACAGAACATTTTTGATATATGGAGGAAATTACCTAGGCAAAACAATATACGTTAGAATATACTGCTACTTGCTAGACAAATTACTACTATGTGTTGTTAAAAAGCTGATACCTCTCTCCCCTGCACCCCATGGAGGGATTAAAACCTTGGAATCACTTGGAAAGTTATTATTATATTACAATATTATATATAATATATTACAATATTATATATGTTGTTTTTTTTCTTTTCCAGCTAACAGGTGTAAATGACAAAATGGCTGAATACAGCAGTACAGCAGGTGTGACTTCCATAAATGCTGCTCTGATGCACACGTTACAGAGGCACAGAGATATACTGCAGGTGACATCTTGAAAATGCAGGGACTTTTTTTTTTTTTGCAAATGAATTAAGCTATCCTTAATTTTATCTTAGTGAAATTGATTACCGTATGCTTTGTTTCACTATTTGATGCTACTCCACCCATCAAATGAAAATTGTATTTAGGTAAATCATATAAATAATATAATTATTTGTTAAAGTATTCTGACATCACAACTATTCTGGTTGGTTTTTAGAATTTAGTACTCATTAATATTAACATTATCTTAATACATGTGAATCTTGCCTTACAGGATTACACCCATGAATTCCACAAAACAAAAGCTAACTTTCAGACAATCCGTGAACGAGAGGACCTCTTGGGATCAGTACGAAAAGATATTGAGTAAGTCCCACAAGACTAAAACAAATCAATTATTCCTTGGCCCTTTTTACTAATTAGTTGTAAAATGTAGGAAATTGTTTACTTTAAACTTTAACATCAGACATTAATATTTAGAGAAGTACAAAGTTACTGTTGTCATAGTCAACTGCAGCCCTAATAAGCTTGTTCAATTTAACATGTAGAAGGGTATTGTTTTGTTTATTTAGTTAAATATATACAAAGCAGTTTCATTCATACTTTGAGTTGTTTATACTAATACATTAAATAGGATAGAGAGAGAATTCAGGCTTTGAAACTCCCTTTTCAGCAATATAGAACAAAGACTTCTGAGAATTTACCATGTTTCCATGGAAGCTCTTAGGCTGGGTACACACCAGCCAATATTTTCGGCCGACCGATTCCGGGCACTTTCGGTCGTCCGAAAATATTGGCTGGTGTGAGGCGGGCGACCACGACCGACATCGATCGTTCGTTCGGCCAAATCGGACGTGTCGGTAAATTCCGATCGATCATGCGATTCCCTATGGACAAATTTGCTGAGACCAACGGACATTTGTCCCGGGCTCGTAGTGAGCGTTCGGTCGGTATTAAAAGTCCCTCCATGTGTACCCAGCCTAAGAAACGCTATATCTTTAAAAAGACTTTGAGTTGTTTATAACAGCATGTATATTCTGTTTTGCGTGGCAAGATTTTACGTAACCTGCAAACGTGCTTTATTATTAAACTTCACACAACCATTCACAGACCTCACTCTTTCTACAGGGAAGTTATTTTGCAAAAATCACTTTGTTTGCCTTTTTTACTGTTCAACCTTACTTGATTCTTCGATCCACACACACTTTAATATAGTTTATAAACCATAATTAATCTGTACACATTATATGCAGTAGTTATAATATCATTCATAATATCATATTTTATTTTTTAGGTTGAGTCTGTTGTAAATTACCAGACAGAAAGACATGGTTTAGGTAAAGCCAACAAGAGATCAGGGCACTTTGCAAAAGAAAAACAGTGATGGAGATATGCTGGCCCCTAGGGTTGATAAAGCTGAAGGAAGATCTTTTTTCATTTTTTTTTTTCGTCTGGGACAATTTAAAGCCAGCCATGAAATAAAATTTTAGCTTTATGTTCAGCCCCCTCAAACCCTATTTTTTGCTTTACTCAGTGTCCACAAAGATGTCCCTAAAGAGACTTATCAGACCCAGTCCCTCACAGCTCTGCTGCACTACTCCTTTTTGTTTCCTGGTCACGGCTGTCAGGGAAAGGGCAGCGGTGGCATCACTCCCAATATCTTATAGCCACAACCCGGAAAGTGCCTCACTGCTGCTGCTGCTTGATCTCCAAACGAGCTCGCAACAGCAGCAGGAGGCGGAACCCAGGCGGCAAGGGACCGGGTCTGGTAAGGACCGGGTCTGGTTAGTCCCTTCAGGGGCATCTTTGTGGAAATTGAAAATTTAGGTTTGGGAGAGTGCTAAACCTAAAGCTAAAAACTTAAATTTCGTCTGGGGGGAGGGGGGTAATTTCAAGCAATTACCTTAATGCGATCATCGTTTTCTGATGGTCACTTTTTTAGAGGTTCTAATTTCCTTTATATTTAAGTCAAATTGGGGTCTTACTTTCACATATACATGAGTATTTTTTATGCTAAAGTCCCTCTTTAATGTTGCCAAATTCTTAGTTACAGCCCTAATCTGGTATTGGTAGGTGTTCTGATGCTTTTTATCTTTTCGCTACATTACTGGACTGAACGCAATGACTACTGCGATGTTACTTGTGCATATTGCCAATACTACCGCCATGTATCAAAAATGATCCGCTTTATAAATACAGCAATAATAACACTATTAGCCATTGCAATGTCCTGGCGGTAATAGCGATTGTTTTCTAAATATGCCTGGTGTCAATAACGTGTGTGGTTGAAAGAGAGTCTTGGGAGGTGAAGATTGGTCCCTACATTGGTTCCAGTCCTCTAGAGTATTCAACCAGGCATGATTGGCCTTTTTGGTGGAAATAAGAAGGGATTGCTGTACATCCCTACATCATCAACATATTTTTAGATTTTTTTTTTAGTATAAATACATAAATTCCTCTTAATGGAGCAGCCTCATTCCTGAACAATTGTAGCTATACCTTGCAGCTCTCTTTAGAACAGCATGTAATACAGAAAAGCAGAAGCTTATGGGAGCTTCATTATATATACATATGCAAAGTGGAGTGGGATGCTTTTAAAAAACAACAAAGACTCATTTTGAGTTGGATCTAGCAATATATGCTGTTCAATAGGACTTACGTAGAAATTTTCTTTATGTGCTCGCCAATTTTTAAAAGTGTGTACTCCAGAAAATAAAGACCTTCAGATCAGGCATAATAGGTATAAATCCCAAAAGGCCTCTGGTCAAAGGTTTTGATCTGTGCAGCAGAATGCAGAGTTTAGCAGCTTTGATGTTGAAAAGACAACAGCCGTTAAATCAAGAATGAAGATCTAGTACAATTTCTATTAAAATCCCAGAAAGGATTCAACTTCCATAAATAATGGAAACGTTTAAATTTTTAACATGTCGCTTACAAGGTGCCCCCCATGATTTTACATGCCCTGATGTTTCTCATCATCACTCTGATCACTATGGCTTTGTTGGCTATGGCTTGTTTTTTTGTTTTGGTGGTTTAAAGCACTTAAGGTGCCCATACATTAAAACTTACCTGTCCGATCCCGCAACATTCAAAAATTTCTTAAGGAACCGCCTTTCCTGCACTTTTTCGCGACTGACATACAATCGTAAAATGAATGGGACAGACGGGACCTCGCAATCGTATGTTGGTCACAAAAAAAGAACCAGAAAGGCTGTTCCTGAAGAATTGATTGAATGTTGCGTGATCGATCGGAAGTTTCTAATGTATGGGCACCTTAAAGTATAAGTGCACTGTAAAATCAAGTTATGTTCATTTGGAAGCTGCAGCTTTATAAATACTGTTGCCATATTTTTTTGTTTGCCTATGTCCCTCCAGAGCCTACCTTTGTGCCTTGAATGTTGCTGACATCTTGTTACTGTTTGCTGAATGTTAAGCTTCACATCTCTGAGATTTCCTCCTGCTTGAGCCTCAAACGGTAATGCCTGCGAGTTCCTTGCACTCTCCTGCTTGAGCCTCAAACAGTAATGCCTGTGAGTTCCGTGCACTCTCCTGCTTGGGCCTCAAACAGTAATGCCTGTGAGTCATGCACTCTCCTGCTTGGGCCTCAACAGTAATACCTGTGAGTTCCTTGCTATTGTTGAGCCCTAAACAGTAATGCCTGTGAGTTCTTTGCCCTCTCCTGCTTGGGCCTCAAACAGTAAGGCCTGTGAGTTCCTTGCACTCTCTTGCTTGAGCCTCAAACAGTAATGCCTGTGAGTTTCGTGCACTCTCCTGCTTGGGCCTCAAACTGTAATGCCTGTGAGTTCCGTACACTCTCTTGCTTGGGCCTCAAACAGTAATGCCTGTGAGTTCTGTGCACTCTCCTGTTTGGGCTTCAAACAGTAATGCCTGTGAGTTCCTTGCACTCTCTTGCTTGAGCCTCAAACTGTAATGCCTGTGAGTTCCTTGCACTCTCTTGCTTGAGCCTCAAACAGTAATGCCTGTGAGTTCCTTGCACTCTCTTGCTTGAGCCTCATACAGGAATGCCTGTGAGTTCCTTGCACTCTCTTGCTTTGAGCCTCAAACAGTAATGCCTGTGAGTTCCGTGCACTCTCATGCTTGGGCCTCAAACAGTGCCTGTGAGTTCCTTGCACTCTCTTGCTTGAGCCTCAAACAGTAATGCCTGTGAGTTCCGTGCACTCTCCTGCTTGGGACTCAAACAGTAATGCCTGTGAGTTACATGCACTCTCCTGCTTTGGCCTTAAATAGTAATGCCTATGAGTTCCGTGCACGTGCAGGGAAATCACAGGCCTTATCATTTGAGTACAAATTAGAAAGGTAGAAAAAAAAGTAACCCTCTTATAAAGTGCATACAGCAATGAAAGTGCAACCGGTGTACAAAGTGGAGGGGAATAGGACTTAAAACATAACTTTTAATATATTAAAATGTGAATACAAAAGTTAAAAAGCACCATCACAGCAGTTGAATGCGACAGGAGGGGTGAGATAGAGTTCTCAGGAGGGAGAGGATCCCATATGACCCTAGGAATGGTGGGAGCAGCCTCTCCACCCTGCTTGCCCTAGTGCTGAAAGATATCCCTAGTCACTCGGTGCTCTCCTGGTCTATTAGGTAAAAACTAGTCTCAAACCCCTGTTACTGAAAGAGAAGGAATAGCAAAACAACAGCTGGATGTGAATGGAATTAAAATGCAAGAAAGGCACTATAAAAAACACACCTCAGTGCTGCAATATGCGTGCTATCATTGCTACGCTGAGCAGACAAAAATAAAGACCCATGGAGATCAGACAGTTAGAATCACTGGCTGATACTCCTATGCCTTGGGTCTATAGTGCCAAACAACACACAACATGTCCCCATGACGCATTTCGATCCACGTGGGAGCTTAATTATGACTCCCACCCCCAACCACTATATTCAGACTTTAAAAATCGATTCCAATCTCTACTTACAGCTCATTGTTCCAGTGCCGTTCTGCATTGATGACAGCTGTGGCTGTGATTGTCTGCCTCTCTTGTAGGCAGGGGAGCGGGACCAGAACGGCGCTGGAACAAGGAGCTGTAAGTAGATATAGGAATCGATTTTTTTTTAATGTTTGAATATAGCGGTGGGGGGGGGGGGTCATGCCCTACAATAAATAAAAATTTATAATGAGGGTGGAGATGCCTTTCCATGTGGTGGCATGTTAAGTTTGACAGTGATGAACCAAAGAGTTGTTGAGAAGACATAGCAAAGTTTTATAGGTTTGCACTTAAAAATGGAAATTAAACTATTCCAGGAAATATAAAAGGCTCTCGGAGAAAGTTATATATCAGAAACCAGTGTATATTTTGGCACAATAGGAATCCCATCTGAAATCCTGCACAGCAGCAGTAACATGGTGATTCCAGCTCAGTTATAGAGTCTGATAAGACCATTCTGTTTTTACTTAGATAAAGCCAGTCTGTTACTTGTATATTAAGTGTGACCATCCAAAATCACATTTGGATACAGTGAGTTGTAAAAAAGTTGTTAAGGTTCGTCCACATGTGCGATCACGGGTCCCGAACGTTCGTTTTGGACAATAATCGGACCATTTTTGGGCACTTTATCGGGCGAAATGGCAGTTCGGTCGGGGATCGTTGCCCAACCGACCGGGCGGATCTCCGAACGGCCGGCTGTTTCGGCCAATAAAGAGCCCATACATGAGCCGATTATCGTCCGAATCGAAAGTTCGGACACATCGTATGTCGCAGGTCGGGGCCCGCGATCACACGTGTGTACGAGGCTTTAGAGCATAAAGGTGTTTAAATAAGGCTTCTCTGTGCATTGTTCTGATATCACTTTAATTCAAAAGGATGTTGCATTCCATAGACTCGTATTCATCGTTGGGTATTCTTTTAATTCACAGTTTACATCAGTATTGTGTACCTACAAATGTGTGCATATGGTTCCACACCTAATTTTTTCACTGTTTTCACTGTTCACTGACATGATCACATACTGAATGACTTATAGTGGAAATAGCAGGGACTATCTGTATATAGTATGCAAGTGGTCAAAGTGAGTGTTTTACGGGATTAAATATTAAATGTAACCTGTGAGTCAGTGTCAGTGCTAAAGACAATTACTAGTTAATTCATTTGTTAACAAATTTTTATTACGATTGCTGCCACCATACAAGTACATTTGGTAGGTATGTGGTCCAACATAATATCTTGTGTCCCTTGTTAGTTTTTTGTAGAAAATTTTATTTTTTTCCCAATGTGCCAGTAGATTTTTACCTTGTGTATTTACAAATACAGAACCTTCTGATGTATTTCATAGGGCAGCTGTATCTTTTGTCTTTTGAAGGTTAATCTTTTTTTTTTTTAATTTCATAAATAATTGGTAAAAAAAATGTTTAAAGGAGAAAATGCCTATTTCTTATTAATAGATCATACAAAAGTGGATCTGGAGTTAACAATAGGCGTACAGAACTCTTCTTAAAAGAACATGAACACCTGCGTAGGTAAGTCAGTCTTTAACATCATTATGTCAATCAATTGTTCCTGAACTTTTTAAACAGTTACGTATTACCGTATACCTAGTACCGAGTATAAACCGAGGTACCTAGTTTTAGGGGAAAAAAGTAGGAAAACCACACTGACCCGAGTATAAACCGAGGGGGTATTATTTGCCACTAAAAATGTTTGGAAACTACAACTCCCAGCATGCTTTATTGCTGGGAGTTGTAGTTTTCAAACATCTTAGTTGCAAATACTTACAAATAAGAGTAAAACCTTCTTTATTTGTGCATACAGTATGCACAAATATAGGAGGATTTACCCTATTTGCAAGTATTTGCCACTTAAGATGTTTGAAAACTACAACTCCCACCAATAAAGCATGCTGGGAGTTGTAGTATTCAAACATCTTATGTGACAAATACTTCCAAATAGGGGTAAATCCTCCTATATTTGTGCATACAGATGACAAATAAAGAAGGTTTTACTCCTATTGTAGTATTAAGTGTGTCCTGAATAAAGTAAATGTAATGTTTTACTTGTCCGCGGCCGTGCGATCCGCATCCTTCTCCACAGCCTCTGCGCATCCTGATGATGTCACTACCCGGCGCCTCTCACTTTGTGGCGCCGGGTAGTGTCATATCCAGATGCGCAGAGGCTGTGGAGAGAGGATGCGGATTGCGCGGCCGCTGGACAAGGTAAGGGAAACGTTGACTCGAGTATAAACCGAGGTAAGATTTTCAGGCTTTTTTTAAAGCCTGAAAACCTCGGTTTATACTCGAGTATATACGGTATTCCATTACCTAAAATGCCTCATACGAAAGAGGCTAAAGGCTCGTACACAGTTGCGATCGCGGGTCCCGACCCGCAATGCAGGATGTGCACGAACAAACGCTTCGGGCGATAATTGGCCCGTGTGTAGGCACTTTATCAGCCTAATGAACGACCGTTTCGGCCGATAAAGCGCCAGCACACGGGCCGATTATTGGGCGAAAACTTGTACACATCGTGCGTCGCGGGTCGGGACCCACAATTGCACGTGTGTACGAGCCTTTAGGATTACAGACCAGTTGTACGAACATCTTATTAGCAAAGAGTTTTTAGCCAATTGTGCGCCATTTGGCGATCAATTTCAATTTGGATATAAACCAAATAGAACAACTGGGGATGTTGTTAACTGGTTAAAGGGGCTCATACACGAACCACTTTGTACGAACATTGCATGATTGCCTATACCCAACCCGGTGATTGTACGTTTGGTATTTTGTATATGGGCCCCTTTACTCATAAGTGTCTGTTCCATCAGGAAAGTTCTAATGCTTATGTTAGGATACTCTTTTAGATATTAGTTCAGCTTTCAACACAGTTTTTGTTGAATTAGTGGGCAAGTTATAACTGATTAGGGTTTCTCTGCTGATGAATTGCTAATTTTATCTCTGGCCATCTTCAATGGGTACGCTTGAACAATTATGAGTCTACCACCAGAATTAGCAATATCGGAGAACCACAGGGCTCATAAACGATAACAATGAGGCAGATTATTACGCAGAAGTCTTGTCTCTGATGAGATGGTGGGAGTCAAATAATCTCTATACTAAAGGGCATGTCCACCACAAAGGGCTTAACTATCTATCTAAATAGGAGGGTAAGAAAACTCATGCTATCTACCTACTTAAAGGAACACTAAACCCCAAAAAAATAAGTATTTGCCAGAACGCTTATTCTCCCCTGTGAATAATATTACGCTCGGGGGACCTGGAACTTACCTTACCACGATCCACTCGCAGCCGCTTCTTCACTGACACCCAAAAAACACTTTTGTGTATACTATAGAGTTGTTGCCACCAAAACCTCAACTTTGCGGGGTTTAACCCTTTCACTGCCAGGAGATTTTCATTTTTTTTTTGCGTTAACTGCCAGAAGAATTTTCAGGATTTTGCCCTTAATCGCTTTAGACTAATTTTACAGTAGGAAACCTTTCAGTAAATCAGGAATATTATACATTGTTTTTTTCAGCACAAAGTCTACTTTAACATGGTAACAAAATTTTGTAACTTTTCTGGAAATTTTACTGGAATTATGGGTAAAATATGTAAAAAAAATGAAAATTTTACTTATAGTTATCTTAAGGTTACGCACAAAAATCTTACTGTTTCTAAAAGCTCTGATACTCCCGAGTACAACGATACCAGATATATGTAGGTACCCGACTTTTCCTGTACAGGAGACCCCCCCAAACTAAAACTGCACCTTCAAGAATATTACATCAAATTAAAATGTATAACCACTACTGACAGTTAACATAGAATATCTACCAAATTATCTAAAATATCCCCACAAGTGAGATATTTTTAGAAACTACACACTCGCAGGATTTTACGAGTGAGGTTAGTTTCGATCAAAATGCAGATACCCGGACACAGCTCTTCGTCAAATTGTAAATTACTTTCTCACATTTTCCTTTTTTTCCTCAACTGTAAAATCAGAGACAAAATCAAATGCGAATTTCAGCTAAAAACTGTGGAGGAAAGTTCAAACGCATCTCAAATATGAAAGCCTAACCCCTCCCGAATAAAATGGTATGCCACATTCATGGGTGTACCCAGAGACATGGCTACCAACTAACCCAGAGCATGACCAGTGCCAAATGTCAGTAGCAGCAAAAAAAAAAATTAGCCAGTTTTGTATTTGAACAGTCTGCAGTTTTTCCACAAAACACCCCCCAAACTCAAAAATACCCCCCACAAACTATATATTCCTGAAATCTACACACTTTTAGCTATGTAACGTTGTAGTTTGTTCATTCATACCATCAATGGTGTGGGCGCAGTTCTTCGTAGAAGTTTGCACTTTTACCAGATTTTCAAAAAAAATGAACATCAAACAACATTCAAAAAGGTAGAAATCATGCCAAAACCCCATGGAATGTAAAAAAAAGTTACCAAATATCAATCCCCCAAATGTCCTGAATCAAACGGTATGCCATATGTGTGGTTACACACGCAGACGTGGAAGCGAAAAGCCACAAAGTGAGGCAATGCACGATCAGAAACGGCAAAAATATTTAGCCAACTCCGAATTTGGACAGTCTGCAGTTTTTTCCACAAAACACCCCCATAACTTAGAAATAACCCCCATAAACTATATATTCCTGAAATCTACACACCTTCAGCTATGTAACACTGTAGTTTGTTCATTCATACCATCAATGGTGTGGGCGCAGTTCTACGTAGAAGTTCGCATTTGTCTGAAAAAATGAACAAAAAACAACTTCAAAAGGTAGAAATCATGCCAAAACCTGACGGAATGTAAAAAAAAGTTACTAAATATCAATCTCCCAAATGTCCTGAATGAAACGGTATGCCATATGTGTGGTTACACATGCGGACGTGGAAGCGAAAAGCCACGATGTGAGACAATGCATGATGGTTGAGAAACAGCGAAAATATTTAGCCAACTCCGAATTTGGACAGTCTGCAGTTTTTTCCACAAAACACCCTGATAACTCAGAAATACCCCACACAAACTATATATTCCTGAAATCTAAACACCTTCAGCTATGTAGCACTGTAGTTTGTTCATTCATACCATCAATGGTGTGGGCGCAGTTCTTCGTAGAATTTCGCATTTCTACACAATTTTCTGGAAAAATAGAGAAAAATACATTTCAAAGTTACAAAATCACACCAAAACCCCATGTAATGTAGAAAAAACTTACCAAATATCAATCTCCTAAATGTCCTGAATCAAACGGTATGCCATATGTGTGGTTACACACACGGACGTGGAAGCGACTAGTCAAAATGTAAAACAATGCGCAGTGAGCCAATAACAGCATTTTCCCAGATTTTTCAAACTGAACACCCCTCTAACTTGGAAATACCCCCGCAAAACTATATATTCTCAGAATCTACATACCTTCAGCTACGTAACACTGTAGTTTGTTCATTCATACCATCAATGGTGTGGGCGCAGTTCTTCGTAGAAATTCGCATTTGTCTGAAAAAATGAACAAAAAACAACTTCAAAGGTAGAAATCATGCCAAAACCCCATGGAATGTAAAAAAAAGCTACTAAATATCAATCTCCCAAATGTCCTGAATCAAACGGTATGCCATATGTGTGGTTACACACGTGGACATGGAAGCCAAAAGACACAAAGTGAAACAATGCACAATGGCTCAGAAAGAGCAAAAATATTCAGTCAAATCTGAATTTGAACAGTCTGCAATTTTTCCCCACAAAACAACCCCCACAAACCATATATTTCTCGAATCCACACACCTTTATCTACGAAATTCTGTAGTTTGATCATTCGTACCATCAATGGTGTGGGCGCAGTTCTTCGTAGAAGTTCGCAGTTTTAGCAGATTTTCTAAAAAATTTGAATAAAAACACTCTCAGTAGAAATCATGCCAAAATCCCAAGTAATGTAAAAAAAAGTTACCAAATATCAATTTCCTAAATGTCCTGAATCAAACGGTATGCCCTATGTATGGTTACACATGCAAACATGGAATCAACTAGCCACAAAGTGAGCCAATGAACAATGGCCCAATTACAGCAACTTTTCAGATTTGTCAGACTAAACACCCCTCTATATTAGAAATACCCCCCAAAACTATATATTCTTGGAATTTACACACCTTCAGCTACGTTACGGTGCCATGCTTTCATACATACATGAAGAATTCCAGACCCAGTAATCCAAAGAACTCCGTGTTTTTAGGAGGAGTGTGCGTGGATGCACACAGGGACGTGGCCACCAACTAGCTCAAATTGGACGCATGCACAAGTGTAATTACAAGAAAAAAATCAAAGTGCTCTGTAATTTCAAACAGCCCCAAAACTTGGAAATGCCCCCCACAAATAAAACCCCCCACTAAATATCAATCTCCCACATGTTCTGAATCAAACGGTATGCCCTATGTGTGGATGTACACAGAGACGTGGCCACCAACTAGCTGCACAAATGCAATTACAAGAAAAAATCAGTGCTCTGTAATTTGAACAGCCTACCCTTTTTCTAAGGAAACCGTCCCGAAACATGGAAATTCCCCCCACAAACTATATATTTTTGGAATCTACACACCTTCAGCTACGTTACGGTGCCATGCTTTCATGCATACATGAAGAATTCCAGACCCAGTGATCCAAAGAACTCCGTGTTTTTAGGAGGTTTTGTGAAAAATAAAGTAAGATGATTCAAGGGTTGAAATCCTACCTAAACCCACTTGACAAGCAAAAAAACCCACTTAATGTCAATCTCCCACATGTTCTGAATCAAACGGTATGCTATATGCATGGATGCACACAGGGACGTGGCCACCAACTAGCTCAAATTGGACGCATGCACAAGTGTAATTACAAGAAAAAAATCAAAGTGCTCTGTAATTTCAAACAGCCCCAAAACTTGGAAATGCCCCCCACAAATAAAACCCCCCACTAAATATCAATCTCCCGTATGTTCTGAATCAAACGGTATGCCCTATGTGTGGATGTACACAGAGACGTGGCCACCAACTAGCTCAAATTGGACGTATGCACAACTGCAATTACAAGAAAAAATCAAAGTGCTCTGTAATTTGAACAGCCTACCCTTTTTCTAAGGAAACAGTCCCGAAACATGGAAATTCCCCCCACAAACTATATATTTTTGGAATCTACACACCTTCAGCTACGTTACGATGCCATGCTTTCATACATACATGAAGAATTCCAGACCCAGTGATCCAAAGAACTCCATGTTTTTAGGAGGTTTTGTGAAAAATA
Source organism: Hymenochirus boettgeri (assembly GCA_019447015.1). Taxonomy (NCBI): domain Eukaryota; kingdom Metazoa; phylum Chordata; class Amphibia; order Anura; family Pipidae; genus Hymenochirus; species Hymenochirus boettgeri. Next base: position 55,408,014 of record CM033470.1, on the reverse strand, counting down.
AAATAAGATGATTCAAGGGTTGAAATCCTACCTAAACCCTTTTGACAAGCAAAAAAAACCCCTAAATGTCAATCTCCCACATATCCTGCATCAAACGGTATGCCATATGTGTGGGTGCACACAGAGACGTGGCCACCAACTAGCTCAAATGGGATCCGTGCGCAATTGCAATTACAAGAAAAAATTTAAAAACGCCACAACCCACCTCCCTACCCTATACCCACTCCCCCTTTTAGTGGAAAACCAGTTAGTACGGAGAGTCACACAAGTTTTTGCACACTTTACTGATCCTAAAAAATCAATACGGTCTTTTTTTGGTACCTCTGCAAAATTTCCTACTAAAATAGGCTTAGTTTCCCTTGAAATCCAACAAATAAATGATCCGCGTTTACTTTACCGATATCACCGGGGACATTGGGAAGCTTGGAGAAGACAAAGTTTTTTGCTAATTTATAGTTTTAGGGTAAAAAAAAAAAAAAAAAGGTGTGTGTATCACTTTAAGATTTTTTTGTGTGCATTTCCCCTTTTTTTGGGGGATCATTCCCAAAGATGATCATCAAATCATCTTAGGGAATGATACCGAACTTGGAATACGGGCATAAATGCCCGTTTTCCAATTCCAAATCCGATCGGAAAAATCACTTCCCGGAAATCATTTTCAGAAGTGATCAGAAGTGATCACCAAATTTTGATCTCTGTCCCCATTTTTTTTCTAAGTCTTCGCTAAGTAGCAAAGACTTAGAAAAAATCCTATTTGTCAATGGAACTTTGAGTTCCATTCTCAAATGTATAGTAAAAGCTGTCAGCATGACAGCTTTTACTATACTGGTACTGCAGCATGATCTAAATGGAGATCTAGCTGCAGTACCTCCACTGGACCACCAGGGGCAGCCTCTTACCACTTTCAAGGAAGACCCCGGTGAAGGAGGAAGTCTCGCGAAGTCACCGGGGTCTTCCTTTCCGGATCCGGACAAGCTCCACGTGGGGCCGGCTTCCTCCCTATACGGTCACGGCAGAAAGGTACCGTAACTTCCGATCCCCTCCTCGGATTTGGACGCAACCGAGGGGGGATCGAGGGGGTTAGGGGGGCAGTTGAATGCTGCCCCCCGATTGCCCCTAGCAGGGGGGAAAAAGATTTTTGGAGGGGGGAAGCCACAGATCGTATATTCACGATCTGTGGCAGTTTGAGTATTCACTGCACAGATCGTGAATATACGATCTGTGGCAGGGAAAAGGTTAAAGTTATAAAAGTAATTATAAATATACTTATCAGCCCTCGTTCCCATGGCTGCCTTCTGCCTAGCTTCCGTGCATTGCATCTCAGCCAATCACAGGTGCCGCTGCTGGTACTTTTAAAAGGAGTAGTGAAGCCTATTTAGGAAAAAAACAGCTAATAACAAGTGGTTAATAAGAGATGGTAAAGTGCATACTTTATCCCTCCTCTATTGATCCTGTTGACTTTCTCTTAAGTCAATATACTGTTTGGAACAGAGCTTTATGAAAAAGAGGAAGTGGAAGTGCTGGGGTGCTTGTTATTATGAACAGTATATGAAGCCAACACTATTACAGGGAAGGAGAGAAAACTATGTACTTTGTCTCATATTATTAACCACTTGCTGTTAGCTGGATTTTGTAATAGGCTTGATTATTCCTTTATGAAATGATTTTAAATAAATGTTTTCCAGGGCATCATTACCTACATATGTGGGATTTCTCAAAAATGTGTTTCTAGGGTGACAATATCTCTCTTTAATTTAAAGAAAAAAAACTTTCTGTAAAGTTAGAAATTAACACAAATGTACTTTTTATAGTTTTCTTGAAATATGATTCCCATAGTGGATATGTAGTGACTGACTGACTTAATACAGACTGACTTTAGCATTTTTCAGTAACACAATCAGGCTTATTTATAAAGAGCAGTAAAGTTTTGCCTGTGCTGTTAATTTTCGGCAACCAATCAGGTACCATTTTAGTTAGTTTACTACGGTTAGAAAATATTTGATAACATCTGATTGGTTGCTGTAAATTAACAGCAAGGGCAAAACTTTATTGCTCCTCTTACCTAATTCTTTACTGCTCCTCTTACCTAATTCTGAATTTCTGAAAGATTGTTGACAGTTTTGCAGTATAGTTTAAATGTTTCAAGCAAATATACTCATTACATTAAGATATGGGATTGCATGCTGAAAGGGACGTGTCCTTCAGCTGTGGTGGCATCAACAAAAGGCAAACCGATGCAGATGTATTGTCTTTCCTGCCATTTTCTAAGAAGGATGTTCATCCATGTTTAGATCTGTGCCCTGGAAAGTGTTTACATTTAGCTATTAGGTGGACTTGTGATGGGGAATCTAATAAGCATCATGGGGATTTTTAAGACAAATCATATGGTGAAATAGTATTAACTGATCCTTGCAGCAAATATAAGCTGTATGCTGCTTATGCTTGTCTTCCCTTGTTTTAACTCTAGGAGGCAGTATGTTTGTCAGTAATACTCAAGCCTATTCCCATATGTTACTTGAACAGAAACTGAAGTCAGCAGTCTTGCAATCCAACCAGGAATGCTCTGAAAGCAGTTTTAAGTATATAAAACTATTAAGTACAGTATTAAGTATATAAAATGTGTTAAAGTCAATATAGGATTTCTCTGCTGAGCATCAGCCAATAGCTAAATTCTCGGATGTATGCAAGGGGGCTTTGTTAAGAGAAGCTGTCTGTGATAACTTTAAAAACTAGAAATAACCTCCCTCCTCAAGCAGAGAAATTACTGTTCTCAATCGTTCTGTTGGTGTTTTCAAAGAGACCCAATCTACTTATTATACCACACAGTTCAGTCATTAACGTTTATGTTTCTCGCCCATGTTCAGTCCTTAGCTATTTTAGCAGCTTGTTAATGCAGGTCATTGCCCACTAGAGATCACTTACCAATACATATCAGTACAAGCAAGGGAGCATGTGACTAATTTCAGGTGTGGAACTTATCGAACAAACACAGCTGTTTGAAGGTCTCATACTGGAAACGATATGGTGGCACTCACTATTACTTAAAGGGCATGTCCACCATTAAAACAAAAAACTGGTCACGTGTACGTTACCTGCCCCCAACCCTAACTGATATATTCAGCATATTATTAGATTTATTAATTAACAGATGTTTAAGTATTCTTATGATCTCCATTCTGGCAGAGTATGTTGGCTTGTCCCTCCATGCAGCCAATCAAGGCTGTGACTGCTGACATCACAACCAATGTCTGCTCTTTCTGCCACTGCCTCCTTTGCACATGCTCAAATTCTTTAATGCTCATTGAGCAGGAGGAGTAGGCAGATACCTTTTGCAGGGTGAAAGAAAACATTAAATATGTAATGTATGTAATAATCTGGTAAAAATAGTCACCAGTTTTCCATTTTAAGTGTGAATATGCCCATTAATCCTTTCCTTCAGGGGTTGCAATATAAGCAGGGGCAAGCCTGCTCCAATTCAGTTTGTGTTTCAACCTTCCCCCCCCCCCCCTCAAATATGCATTTTTATTTAGTTTTTTGATAAAATTATGTTTGTTTATTCTTTGTAACTGGCTTTAGTGAAGTAAATTGCACAGATATGTAGCATGTAATAGGAATAGTCATACTATTAAAGCCAGAGCAGGATTATCCACAAGGCAACCCTAGGCAACTGCCTAGGGCCCAGGAAACCTCTGGGGGCCCAGCTTCAAAAGCAGTAACAATTATAGTCTATACAATATATTTAATAAAAAAGGGGCCCTAAATTATGGCCCTGCCTAGAGCCCCACATGATATTAATCCATCTCTGATTAAAGCTTTGCACTTCTCTAACTCTCTCATTCTCTAGAGAATGAAATCTTCCTAATTATAAACATTGTAATTAAACCCAGAAATGTATCTACAGAAGCCTTTCTTCTTTCTTGGGCCTTTGTTTTATCCTTCATGTACTAAGGACTATGCGTCTTGCAAATAAGAACAATTAGAACATTAGAAAATCCCTGTTTAATGCCATCTTAGGCAATTTTCTTATCACTGCATGCAAAATAACCTTTCGACCCAGACTTTTATTAACCAAAGTGATTGGTCTTTTCCTTAAAGGAAAAAAAAAAGTTAAATAAAGAATTCGCTTTTAAATGTTCTTCTTATTCCATCTGTAAAAAAGGCATTTGAAAAAACGTTTAAAGAACCATTATTTTAAGAACGTAACCTTCATTACTGTGATGACCATAATCGTCCCTTATAGTCACAGAAAGTAATTTATTAAGCACAAGGAGCGGAGAAAGATGGGTGCAATTAGAAAGGGGTCGACAGACAAAAGACGGAAAACCTTCACTGATGGTAAAACTAGGAACCAAATACAACAGGGGGATGTATGATTCCTTTCTCTTTGTTTACCTCAATATTGTTTTATATCATATAAAAAGGGGAACTGTGGTATCCAAACAAGTTTATTTTAAATGAAAGGCCAGGTTCCTACCTTTAAAATGAGCCATCAACCACCTCTCTACGTGCTGCACAGCCTAAGATATGAAGAAATCGCTGATCAGAAAGTTAGGGGGTGGGATGTTTTAAATCTGCGGTCACAAATACTAGTTCCTCCTCTATTCTGTGGTTGGCACATGCTGAGTGCATGACTGAAGTGTAGTAGGGGGGTGGGGAGAACTGCAAAGCCCACAGCACTGCTTTTTTTATTGCCTCCTACTTGCTGGCCCTTCCCACTCATGGGCCCTGTGTACCCTCCCCTTGCAGACCCAACTTGGCCCCTTCCCTTGCAGAACCAACCTGGCCCCTTCCCTTGCAGACCCCTTTTGCCCCCCCCCCCATACGTGTTCTGTGCCCCCTCCCCCTTGTGGCCCTGCCTACTCATGGGTCCCATTGCCCTACCCACTCATGGGTCCCGTGGCCCCTCCCCCAGTTGCACCTCAGACCAATACCCCCCCTACCACCCCCCAAAAGATTGTAAAAACAGTTTTTTCAGCTGAGAAAAAATCAGACAAAGTTTAAAACTGCTGATTATTTCTCTGCTAAAAAGGCTTTTTTTTACAGTTTTCTGAAGGGGGGGGTATTGCAAGTGGGAGGGGCCACAGGACCAGCAAGTGGGAGGGCCACAGAGCCTACGAGTGGGAGGGGCCCAGGATGCGTCTGCAAGAGTAGGGGCCATGGGGCCCTCAAGTGGAAGGGGCCATAGGACCCACGAATGGGCGGGGTCACTGCCCGTGAGTGTGAGGGGCCACAGGAGGCTGCAAGGAAAAGGGCCAGGATGGGTCTGCAAGGGGAGGGGCCACAGGACCCACAAGTAGGAGGGGGCTGCAAGGGTATGGGACCAGGTTTGGCCTGCAAGGGGAGGAGCCACGGGGCCCTCCAGTAGGAGGAGCCATGAGGGGCTGCAAGGGAATTGGCCAAGGGGGCCTGCAAGGGTAGGAGCTATGGGGGCCCACAAGGAGGAGGAGATACATGGAAGAGGGACTGTCACATGGTTTTGAAGCAGGAAGTGCAGGGGATCTGGTGATATACTGCCATATAACACATATAAATGTAAATATCTTCAAAACTATATAAAATAAATAATGAAAGTCATTTTTAGACCACAGTTACCCTTTAACTAAACCGTTTCCCAAATAGAGTTTTTGTATTTTTTAGTTAATTTACAAAAGGAAATAAGCAGACATTGTTTTAGGTAGACATTTTGGCTGACATCCGAAATATTGGATAGTGTGTACCCAGTGTCATTCCTGAAACTTACAACTTGCTAACAGGTAAAGTATTACTTTCATTCATTGAATAACTTTAAAAAAGGCCTGGATAAGTTTCTAAAACTAAAAAATATTGAGAATTACTGGTATTAATGCATATAGATCTGGTTGATCCAGGGATACTTTCCGATTGCCGTTTGGAGTCAGGAAGGAATTTTTTCCCCCCTTTTTTAGCTGGGGTTTTTTGCCTTCCTCTGGATCAACTGTTAGGTAGGGTTAAAAAAAAAAAAAGGGAATAGGTTGGACTTGATGGACGAATGTCTTTATTCAACCTTAATTACTATGTTACTATGTTACTTTTTTCTATAATGTTTGCATGGCACGCTGTGTTATGTAACATAAAATTACATTTTGTTGGTAATATTTAATACTGATAGAGTAGTGTAAAGCTAGCCACACACAGGTCAATTTTTTTTTTCAATTTGATTTCCATTCAGTCAAAAATTGATCAAAATTGAGGGCGAGGCCACGCTACAACATGCAGTAGCACGCCAGAAACAAAAATGACTAAGCACAAGCTGAGATGGGGTTAGTCAAAGCTACATAAACTGCTTCATTATTCCCTTTTTGTAATATATCTGGTTTAGAAGTGGTTGAAGTTATGTGGTGATATTGTGCAAGTAGATTTTTATTTAAAGCATTTTAAGTAAAAACATATTTTTATAATAAGACATGACAATTGAAGGCTGACCAATGTTAAATGGCATGTCCACTGAAAAAAACCTTTTCTCTAAATTATATATTACCCCCCAAACCCCACTTTGGCATTATTCCCGGCTACCAAAATTGCTCCTGAAATTCCTTACTTGACCTGGTCCCTCGCCGCTCTGCTGCTGACAGTCGCTCCACTTCCTGGTTGCGGCTGTCAGTCAAGACGTGATGTCATGCCCAATTGCCTGACAGCTGTGACTAGGAAGGAAGGCGGCAGAAGTTCTCTGCTCCTTTTTTTGCTTGAAATAAGCACTAAACAGGGGCAGAGGCAGCACCTAGACACAGAGGGACGGGGTCAGGTAAAAATGTTCGTTTTTTGAAGCTGGGAATAACGCGAAAGTGGGGTTTGGGGGTAATATACAATTTAGAGAAAAGGGTTTTTTGAGTGAACTTGCCTTTTGTACAATGCTTATACAATTGTCTAATGATTATTCCAAACTATATTGATCTGATGTGACAGTTAAAAAATCCATTGTGTTAAGAAAATTTGGAATATTTGTGCAGGAAGTAGATTCAGAGGCTAGATGAATGAAGGCCACACCTTCATTAAATAACCTGAACTGTGTTTATATAGTTGTTCTTGAAATGGGAGGTGTTATGCCTCCAAATACAAGGATACTATACTGCCCAAGATATATAGTTAAATGTAAATTAAACCAACCAACACCACCAATTCTCCTTAAAAATTACCCACGGTGGGGCCTAAACCACAGGTTCCTCAACACTGGGTACATTGTCATACAGCTGTAATACCGCAACTTTGCTTAAATGGGCTGGTCTAACTTTGTTCCTCCGGCTGTCCGCGACATGACCAAAGGGAAATACACAGTCTGCACGATTAGTGTCTTCCCATTGTCCGAACTGCAGACTGACATTGGACACAGAAATGGATTGGACCAGTGAAAAGCTTTTTGGAAATGTTCCAGCTATTAAGAGACCATACCAAAGGGTTACGACCGAGTGGTTTTAGGTCCCCAGTCTGGGTACTGTTATGGTAAGAAGAGGGGAACGGGTAGGGTAAGTATTATTGTCCTCTGCCCTATGACACATTATACATTATATTTTCTTACATGTACTGTGAAAGCAAAAGCTTTTAATAAGGATTATATTATATTTATTTATATATATATTTATATCTGATGCCAACATTTATTTACATTTCTTTGTAATCCATTAGATTGCAGAGGTATGCATTTTGTAAGTGCTTACTGGAAATCACATGGGTGATTAGTCAGCTCTCATATTACATTATCTTTACACTTTATAGGCAAAGTCATGTCCACGTGTAAGAAAACATTTTAGTGGATCAGTGAAACCAAAGGAAAAAATCCATACATTTACAGCAAGGGTTTCTGTATTGTTCTATTAAAGGCTTGGTGGAGACAACAGCCAGAAATGTTTTATTAGTGGGCAAAAACATTTTGTTTGATTAAATGGCATGCAGGTTGGTAGATTTGTCCTTTTGCATCATGAAATGTTAACCTTGGACTATTGTGATGCTGGGTGTTTTGCAGCCTTTAACTTGAGGGACAAATTAGCAAATCCCTTCCTCTTTATGTTTTTAAAAAGCTGTAATCCCACTTTAAGGGGAAGTTCAGTGGAAAAAAATGTTTCTGCATTAATTATTTGTTTTACGCACACCTAGGTTTTGTACGTATTCTTTTTTTATAGTAAGCTCTTCGGGGCAGGGATTCCAATTCTTGTGTGTCAAGGCACACCACACGTCCAACCATACATATGTAGTCTTTACCTATGTATAAAACTTTAATGATATAATTAATTTATCTGTTTAATTGCCTGCATTTTATCCCTTTGTTTGTATACTCTGTATTTCATAATGTACAGTGCTGTGTACCCTAGTGGCGCTTTACCAAAAATGAAATTATGCATACCGGTACATACATTTTTGAAAAAGCTGTTTTTACATCTTTTGCTGTATCCTGTTCTGGTCATTACGGAGTCATTTCATGTCCTTTTTCTCACTCCCTTGAAATGTTCCTTAAAGTCAATTTTAGCTCATTGGCTGTTGGATGGGTCAAACATGCTCAGATTTCTACTGAGTAACTAAATTGCCCCAGGGGCTAAGTAAAATACATTATTAGGGGTTCTGCATACAGGAAATCAGCACTTTGGAATTATTTATTTATGTTCAGAGCAATCGCTGGGTGGGCAGGTTAAGGTTAGTGAAATGAGAATTCTTTCTAAGCATATGTGTTTTAGCTGAGCTTGCAAAGACTAGAGCAGGGTTGGGCATATTGTTTTTCCCAATAAGAGCCATTCGCACACTTCTAGTAGCCATAAACTAACCCGTTAAAAGTTAATTTTCAAAATGTACATTTCTAAGCTACCGGTCTCTCGCAATTTGGCCGTCAATTCACTAGAGGTTTTTGATTGAGAATCTGGGCTATTCCGGATACTTTCGTACACTTTACTGTAAATTGAACAGCAGAAGTTTAAACTTATTTTATCTTTGGCCTCCTCCGTTCGGGGGGTGTTCTAGTGACAGATTACCAAGCAATATATATTTCCCTGTAAATATAAAACCTGTGTTGTTTGGCCCATGTGTACCAAGCCTAGCACCAAGATCTCCCACTGGCTTTAAACTTTCCCTGGAACTCCATGGGAAATGATTTAATAATGTTGTTACTTGTACAGCTATTTGTTAACAAGATTGACCCTTTAAGGATTAGACCACACTGCTGCACTTTCTCATGCACTAAAGATCGTGAACCATTAGCGCATGAGAATTACGGAGCAGTGCATATGGATTGTGATCCATTTTCATTATGGATGCGATCACTAATTTTTTGGGGGGTTGATTGCACAATATAGTGCGAATCGCAGTACAAGCAGACGGTAACACACATGAAATGCATGCCTTTTACACACGTTGCCATCAGGCACAGTGTGGCCTCAGCGTAAAGATCAGTCCTGATATAACATTTTATAGCCAACTCTAAATTAATAAGTATTTCTAAAAGGGGTCCATACACACGCCAAAAACAATTGTATGATCGCTATAAGTCAGATAAAAAATTTCTAATAAACACGATAGGTAAGAAAATCATACAAAAATCATATGATATTTGATTATTCAAATATCGTACAATCGGGAATGCGCATGTTGGGCCCCTGAAACATATTTACAAATTAGCAAGAGCCCAATCTGTAATTTTCCATTATTCACCTAAGCAAACTACAAAGCATGTATCAAGAGGCTTATAAAAGAATAAAACCAAAAACATTTCTTAAATTTGTTTAGATCTGTGATGTGTGGATGTGAGAAACCAATAAAAAAAAAAACAGCTCTTTTGCTGATTGTTTATAAAATGGCCCTTGATTTGTGGACAAACTGCATTGCTTACTTACAGGACATAATTTTCCCAAGCTGTTCAAGATGCAGTTATCAGTATATAAAAAAACCTGTGCTATCTGTGGAAAGTGCTGCCCATTACTGCATGGTGGGAAATTGTGTTTTGTTCTCCAGGATCTGTAACCAAGACTTTTGAAATGCTTTCTTCTTGATTATTGCAATATTTGGCCACTTTCCAGAATACAGCAGAATAGAAGCCTGAGATCCGAGCTGAATTTTTACCAGAAATTAAATTATCTATGCCCCACTTTAAAGTGATTGTCCATTTATATGTTAGCTTTGGAAGAGAGGGTTAAATGTATGCCTTCCGTTAACTTTCTAACCTGACTGGCTTTAGTATTTAAATTGCTTGTTACTTGCACTGTCGGGATACATTTGAAAGAAGCATTTTAATCCACAGCACGGTGCATCAACGTACATAGTTTTGCAAAAATATTGTCACCTACTCATTTTCAGTGCTTGTGTGCAAGTAATGTTAAAATTAGCAGTGCCACATTTGTCATAAATGGATAATTCTGTCAGTCATGGGAGAATATAATTTGTGCAGTATTATATTAACATTCTCTAAAAGGTAGAGCTACACACTGTTTTCACAGAATTGTTAAAAATAGAACGTAAAATAAAGGGACTTAGTAATTTCTAAAATAATGTATCGAGGCTTATTTTCGCATGCCTATCAACATTATGTATGGTGAATATGGTTGCTCACTAATATATATAATGCATTAAAATATAATAATTCTGCTCCCAGCCAGAGGAATCATACTTAAAAGCTCCTTGATCCACCATCATGGCTCTTTGGCACTTCTGGGTAAGGCTGTCAGTTTCAGCTGTTACAGTGACGTCACAGGCAATCACCGACTGCCATTCACAGACGAGCCTCCACTTTGGCTGCTGTGTTCTCCCCAGAATTTTTTTCCAGCCGGGTGGCATGAAAAAGTAGCCGGGTGGGGTGGGACTGTGAAATTTGGTGGTGGGGAAAAATGTGCACTGCATTATGCTCATTATATAGGTAAGGGATGTCTAACTTTCGTGCTACTAGATGTTTGAAAAACAGGTAACCCAGATGTAATATGGCAGCACAAGCACATGTGCCACCATTTTGTGGCCTTAGGGATCTTGGAAAAACTAGTTAACATTTGCTAAAATAATCTTGCAAGTGTAAAAAAGGGGTCTGGAATGGGCAGTTTTGGCGGCAGTTTTTACTGACCTATTGGTACACCTATTAATCCTACATCTAAATTCTTTTAAATCAAAAGTGTTCTCTCAAGAATTTTTTTCCAGCCGGGTGGCATGAAAAAGTAGCCGGGTGGGGTGGGACGGGGAAATTTGGTGTTGGGGAAAAATGTGCACTGCATCATGCTCATTATATAGGTCAGGGATGTCTAACTTTCGTTCCACTAGATGTTTGAAAAATATGACTCCCAGCATGCTGTGGTTGTAGAATGCAGGGACTTGTTTTTCGGCAACATCTGCAGGGAGTTGTAATTCGGCGACATCTGCAGGTAACCCAGATGTAATATGGCAGCACATGTGCCACTATTTTGTGGCCTTAGGGATCTTGGAAAAACTAGTTAACATTTGCTAAAATAATCTTGCAAGTGTAAAAAAGGGGTCTGGAATGGGCAGTTTTGGCAGGAGTTTTTACTGACCTATTGGTACACCTATTAATCCTACATCTAAATTCTTTGGCATGAAAAAGTAGCCGGGTGGGTCGCCCGGCTAAAAGACCCTAGGGAGAACACTGGGCTGCTCGGGAATACAAAAAGAACAGGGCAGCTGCAGAAGAGGGGGAGTGAAGGGACTGGAAGCAGCGGTGGATCACGATCTTGTAAGTATAATTCCGCTGGCTGGGAGCAGAATTATTACATTTTTGAACAAACGGAAAGTAGGCTTTGGGAGGGGGGGGGTCCTGCGTAATATATTATTTTTTTATAAGGTCTAGACATTCCCTTTAACCTCAAAAAAAACCAAACCCTTTTTTTATTCATTTTAATATATCCTTTAATTCATCCCAACCCTCAGGGTAGCTTTATTTTCTTTAAATTCTTCATAGTCCCTGAGATATAAGCTGCTACACCTCATCTGCCACTCAAATAAAGGCACATAATCCAAAGCTCCCATGCAGTACTGTATATCAAACAATCCCTCAAACTATATACACCATGTGCCACACATACTTAAATAGTTTAGTGCTAAACACAATCACTAAACCATTTACCCAGCAATATGAGCATAACATGGTATAAAATAGCCCCTCCCCCCAAAAATAAAATCTCGTACACATACAAAACCTGTAACTCAAATACACATCACCCTGTACCTCAAACAGTAATACAGTATATATACACCAAACAAGGCATGCAGTGCAATCTATGAAATAAGATAGTATGTATATACAGTCTGCACCTCAAACACACGTTATAGTATAAAATCCATTTCTTTTTCATAGTTATACAAAATGTGAGACTGCATTACCAACACATATTCCAATACAATGTGACATTACTCATTACAGAACCATATTGTATAGTGCCTAGTGCATTTCTATATATAATACATACTAGCAAAAGTGTGCCCGTTGGTGCACAATGGAAATTATGTGTGTGTATGTTTTGCTATGTGTGGATATAGTAGATATGGAATCTTTACACAGGTATATTTTAAACTGTTACTCAGACAGTCACCAGCTACCAGAGGAACCAAATAGGATAATCCTGCAGGTCTGAGAGTAGACCCAGGCAATCCTGCCACACTGTGTGGTTGAAACTAAACATACTAGGTTAATACTTATTAGTATTCACCACGGCAAGTGGTGATGGTACCTCATATTACAACAGAAGGTACCTCACAGCATCATGTTATTATAATAGCAGTGCCCTAATAATCTAACGAATAAACAAACATTTCTTATTCCCAGTTTACCTAAACAAATGGATTTATTCTTTATATACTCTTATACAGATCTAATTGAAAAAAATAGCTTCAGAGCAATTTTTAATAACTGATAACTGCTTTTTATTTCAGTATTACAGTAAACCCTTGGTATACCTGCTTGGCTTTACCACTAAGCAAAAGGCTAAGGACTTGCCAGCGAGCACCTTCATCCCAACCATTAAGAGTGGCTCCCAATTCAAATTGTTCTAGCCAATCAGTCCACTCCCTAGTTACCCCATCAAATGCATCAGGTTTAAAAATAGTTTTGGCAATTGGGCCTGGTAGAGCTACAGAGTCTAATTGGGGAATTTCATCTGCAGGTACTAGGACAGGAGGATTTAAATCAATTGCAGCCTCCATAGCTTAATACAGAGAACAAATATACAAAGAAAACAGGGAGAATACATGGTATTACCAGCACCGCTGCCACCAATTTGTACCAGATCACTGCTTTATGCAATGATTATGGGTAGCATGGCACCCAGTGGGTTACTCTGGTGGTCTGGCACAAAGCAGGCAGTGCACATAAACAGTTTCCCCACATAACAAATGCAGTAATCAGGGGTGTCCCTGTCTATGGTGCAGCACTTTGAATATTGACCAGGCCTGTATATTGTGTGTCCTTGTAAGTTGTTGTACACTTATCTGTTGCCTGAGAGTTTGTATCCAATAAGGTAAATTGTCTGTCCAATAATCTGTCCTCCCACAGGATCTTGTGTTGCAGTCAATATCTCTCCAAAGCACACACCACAATCTACTTTCACTTTCTGTCCTCCTAGCCATAGAGAGCAGCGATGTCTTGTCTCTTATTACTCACTGACACCACCTGCAGGCTGGAGATCTTATATAAGGAGCCTTGGTGTATATGTCCATTACAATACACATCACATCCTGTGTAGCAGACAAAACCTTTTTCTGGATTACACTTCCTTTCACGTGGAGCAGATACAGGGTTGTGGTTTAAGCTGCCATTGGACCATTCCATGTTGAAATAGGGGTCTCAGCTCTGTAAGTAAGTTTATGTATTTTGTATATTTTGTGTTGTACCTAATATAGGTTAGTGCTATTCTTTATATACATTTACTGATGGTCATTTAAATGGTAATCGTGAGATAGTACACACATACATATACACCTTTCCTATATGTAATATCATATACCCCACCACATTGGTAGCCCCTAAAACCTCAATGCAATCTCCTATGAAGATATAAATATATTTATATAATATAAGGGATATAGAATAAAACAAAGTAAACTGAAATGTATCTGGACAACAAGCAGTTTCACTGTGTTTGTGAAGGTCTCTCACTACAGCTGCTGCTACTCTGACTCTCCAGTAATTTACGTAAAGGTGTGTACACAGGACAGATTTTTGAAAAATGACAGACAGGATCTGCTTTATCGGTACTGTGTGTATCTAACTTTACTTACTTGTAAAGAATCTCTGCACCACTTGTCCTCCTCTTTCCCCTCTACCCCTCCCTTCAGCACACTGCTACTTTCTCCCACACTTTGCTTGCTTGCAGTCTGTTAGCTCTGGAAGGGAGGGGGTGAAAAAAAAGCCACACAGCAGGATGAAAGTAAGGCAGGTTATGCTAAGTGATCTGTAAATTGTATATAGACAAAGGTTTTTTCTCACTATAGTTGCCCTTTAAAGGAGAACTAAACCCAATTTTTTATACTCCAGAATCTGAAAACAACCCCCCTAAAAACACCAATAAACTATAAAATCCAACTTCAGTAAACTCTGTTAAAGTAAATCAAAGCCTGTTAAGAACTGGATGAAGTATCTGTGTGTATGTGCAGTGTCAGACCACACCTCTTGACCTCAGTCACATGCTTCCTTGCTTTATCTGTCCTGTAAAAGGATTAGCAAGAGATTATTAATGGGTGTGACCAACTGTAACAAGTTTGTGCCATAGCTAAGGACTGAGCATGTGCAGAACATAATGGTCGTTGACCAAACTGTCTGATACTAGAATGCTGAGAAGTAAAGCACAAATCATCTGTTATTTAGGTAAATTTCCCAGAGCCTGTATCAAAATGAGAGGTAAGACACAGATTAATGGTTTTATATCAAGGTGTTCTGCCTTCTGGTTCAGTGTTGTTCTGTGGCTTTAGTTGCCCTTTAATTCTGTATTGTTATTAGTTTGCTTTGGGGAAAAGCAAATTATGTCTTGAATTTTAAGAACTATTTTTCAGTGGTTAATACCATTATTTTTAAAATTCTTAGTTTATATTATGCATACCTAGTTATTCTACATATTCTCTTCCATTTTAAAAAGTCAGTGGAATTTATACCCATTGCTATTCCCTGCTGTTGACATTAGTGGGCTGCTTTTTCAGGTTTTGTAATGATCTTTTTTCTTCCCAGAATGCACACTACCTTGGAATATTCCTAACAGTAATTTCTAGTGATTGGCTGTTGGATGGGTCAAAGATGCTCAGATCTCTGCTGAGCAACTGAATCAACCCAGGCTCTTGGTCAAGGGCAAGACCATAACAGTCTCTATTAAGAGTCATGCAAACAGGAAGTCAGTATTTTGAAATTATTAATTTATTCACAGACAAATATTGTGGAAGCACTCCAATTAGGTTAATTTACAACTACATTTAGCGGAAGTGCTACTGATCTGGTCAAACATTTATACAAACATAAAAAAGATCATCAATGCACATTCCTAGGCCCCATATAATATCATATTATATGCACACTGGCATACTTTATAAACAAAGGGGTTTTAGTATGCATTACTGCGATCACATGAATGAAAAGCCTTCCAACCACGTCAAGGAAACCCCAGTCTGGAAGGTCCTAACGTCTAACCTTTTTAAATTTCTTTTACTTCAGTTATGATTATCAAACTTTGCATTTCTCATTCTTACACACTGTATCCATATAACAGGCTCTCTCACTTCCCCCCAGCCCTTTGGCTTTTTAAAATAAGGGAAGAGGCCATCCAGTGCTTTACATTAAAGGCATAGGACCTCCCATAAAAGGGGCGGGTTGGGGGTGCTGTTACCACATGGAGGCTTGACCAAGCCTCCCAATAAATACATAAAATACAAGGATTGTGGAAGCACTCCGAATAGGCTAATTTACAACTACATTTAGCGAAAGTGCTACTGATCTGGTCAAACATTTATAAAAACATAGAAAAGATAATCAATGCACATTCCTAGGCCTCATACAATATCATATTATCTGCACACTGGCATACTTTATTAACAAAGTTGTTTTAGTATACATTACTGTGATCACATGAATGAAAAGCCTTCCAACCACGTCAAGGTAACCCCAGTCTGGAAGCTCCTAACTTCTAACCTTTTTAAATTCCTTTTACTTCAATGACGATTAGCAAACTTTGCATTTCTCATTCTTACAGTAGAGTTACTTATTAGGTAATAGTCAGTGTCACTTGTTTTTCATTAGACCCCGACCTCTGTTACTTGCTCCTTTGTAAAGATTCCAAGCTTTCTTTTACTGGACTGTAACGTGATTGACTAGAGTCGTCTAGTGACCAGTAACTTGCTGTAACATGCTCTTGTAAACATTTAGGACTAGGCATAGGCAAAAAACATTCCAGTCAGTAACTAAAACAGTGGGTGTGTCTGTGAGTCCACAGCAAAGGAGATTGATATAAAAAGGTTTCTGATTCATTTTTATTTGGAGGCTTTAGTCTAGTCCTTAAAAAATCAAGTGTGTATACCTATAATAGTGTTTTTAAATGGTAGCGGTTGTGGTCACCTTTTTAAGTAAAATTAGAGAGGCTTTGTTCAAAATATTTATTGCTAAGTTAATTAAATAATCAAATTCACTAAAAAGTTTGAAGTAAAATAATTTATTATCTAACCTTTCATTTTCTTTTTATAGAGACAGCAGTTTTGCTTTTTTTGATGGTGACCATTGTGAATATAGAGAAACTTATATTCTTTGCTTTTAATGTGTAGCTCTTATGTCATAAAGTTTAAACACTGAAAATGTATATGAAGTAACAAATTACACTTAAGTAACCTGAAGTTGGCAGAGCTAAATACATTAGCAGAAGAGTAGCCTGTAGTAGGAAGTTACTGACACTGATGATCATATAGTGGATTCAGATAAAATATCTGTTTGTAATAATGCAAAGTAATACAAGCAAAACTGCATCTAAAGTAAATTACAGATGTTGCAGATTTATGTGGATTCCTTAGTCCATCTGCCCACCATATTTATAAATAAACTAAAGACCAAGAAGATAAATTATGTATCAGCATTGAATTTGGTCTATGTACACACTGCACCATAGAGAATAATAATAATGTAATATCTTACAATGTGCATTGTTCATTAAGATATGCTCAATTACCGGTACTACTTTGTCAAACAAAGTTTGTGTTGCGATATGCAGTCCTATCCAATACTATTCTTTCTTTACTGTTCAGTTTATGTATATTTTTCATGATTATTGCTATTCCAGCAGGTAAATACATTCAAAGCAGGTATGTACAACCTGCAGCCCACCAGACGCTTGAACTCTCAGCATTTCCTGGCTGCTAATGCAAACATCTGTAGTGCGAAAACCAACATGTCTATAAACACCCGAGCCATTATTCTAGTTCATGAAGCCATGTGCAGTTTAAGTGATAACTCTAGGTGATCTGTTTTGGAAAATGGTTAAGCAATCACATGATAAGTGCAGTGCATGGGGAAAAGGTTTCCTAGTGCTGTTGCATACCGCTTATACTCGAGTATAAACCGAGTTTTTCAGGCTGAAAAATCAGCCTCAAAACTTGGACTCGGTTTATACTCGAGTCACGGCTTACCTGAGCATTCCGGCAGCCGCACGATCTTTCTCTGTACTGGCGCGCTGGCCTGACGTCACAGCCTGGCGCCGGGCAGTGACGTCAGCCGGGCGCCAGTACGGAATGAGCGCGCGGATGCCGAAATGCAGAGCATGATTGAGGATACCGTTTCTTCTTGCTGGCCCTTGGATGGAGGAAGCCCTTGCTTGGATGGAGGAAGCCCTTGGATGAGGAGAGCCCACAGGGAGAAGAGCCCACAGTACAAACTGAACTGGGTGGGAGGGTGAGGGTGGCATTCAAGATGTTTGGGAACTACAACTCCCAGCATGCTTTATTAGCTGGGAGTTGTAGTTTCCAAACATCTTGAATGCCAAGTGAGGGTGGCATTCAAGATGTTTGGAAACTACAACTCCCAGCATGCTTTATTAGCTGGGAGTTTGTAGTTTCCAAACATCTTGAATGCCAAGTTTCTACCCTCGGTTTATATTTGAGTCAACAACTTTATTAGGATTTTTAGCTGAAATTGGGTACCTCGGTTTATACTCGGGTCGGTTTATACTCGAGTATATACGGTATGTAAATCTTTCTACTTTAAAAATAATCAAATCCATTAGACTTGTTCCTGGCATAGCTGAAACTGTTGCGATTAATTCCAATGACTTTCTGTAATTCATTCTGCCTGTTTACTTTCATTTCTGTCTAAGGGTCTCCTTACTTAAAAGACAAAGAAAGCCCTACAGCTTCAGGAATTAAGGCACTTCGAAGAATAAATTTATCTTTAATTATAATTTTGTCTTATTTGCTTTGTCTTTTCCCCTGGAAATTGTAACTACTGTATATAAAGAAACCGATTTCCCAAAGTACTATACTACATTTTTAAAGGGCGTGTCTGTCCCCAAAACTAAAATTTAACATACTGGCCCCACTGTGTAGTTTAAAAAAAAATCATTACCTTACATCTCTGCTCCAAATGATTCTCCTGTAGTGCCTTTTTTTAAGTCCAGGAAAGTGACGAGCAGAAGCAGTCAGTGATTCATCCGGTGCCTGTATATTCCTCAACCTCAACAAGGTTTGAGTCATGCGCAGGGGAGCCGAGTCCATATAATTTGCAAACCATCTAACTAGGTTACTGGAATTATCAAGGGCCAGGAATAAGAGCAAATAAATTCTTTAAAATGGTATATGCCTTAATGGGTATCTTTAGGCAAAAAGATCAATTTGTATCTTTATATAGAGCCAGCATCCCCTACTAAAAATCCCCTATTAAAATTTTCCGGATTTTAAATCTGTGCGGTAGATTCTGAGAAATCTTAAAGGGGAACTGTGGTCTCCAAACCTTTAAAACGAGCCATCAACCACCTCTCTACATGCTCCACAGCCCAAGATATACAGAAATGACTGACCAGAAAGTTAATGGGTGGGAGGCTGACTTGTGACATTCCTGAGGCTTCTCCTGCACAGTGCCGCCGGCGAGCACAGCCTCAGACTCCCTCAGTGTGTGAGGGAACAGGAAGTCCCTCCTCCTCTCGGGTGTGTGAAGGACCTGCAGCTGCAGAGAAGGTAAGGTACAGCCCTTCTCTCTCACAGTGTGAAAACAGCCTTTTCAGGCAGATTTCTCACTGCCTGAAAAGGCTGTTTCCACAGAGTTTTCGGGGGGGGGGGGGGGCAGGAGGGGCCACAGCACCGGAGGGTCCTTAAGCACCGTAGGTGGGTGGGGCTTAGACACCCGAGGGTGGGTGGGGCTTATGCACCCATGAGTGGGCAGGGCCACATGGGTCTGTAAGGGAATGGGCCATGGGGGGCCTGCAACTTGAGGGACCATGGGGTCCATGAGTGGGAGGGACCAGGGGGGCTGCAAAGGGGAGGAGGAGAGACAGGACAGATTGACTGACAGTTACAGAGCAGGAATCAGGAAGTGCAGGAGACCTGGTGATGATGCTGCCATGTCACACACAAAAATGTAAACTATGCATAATAAACAATGGAAATAAATTACAAAAATTCTCAGGGGAGCAATCCCTATCAATTTACTAAATCATTTTTGGACCATAGTTTCCCTGAAATTTGAAATCACAGCATGTACAGGGAAAGACCTGTCACTCCAGAAGCAGAAATTATAATATGTGCCCTATCCCTGACCTCTCACTAGGATCCTTGGCTGCCTGCCAGCACACTTTCTGCAACAATCAAGGGAATCAGCAGAGATAAGAAAGAAGTGGGGATGGGGAGATGTGAAAGCAGAGCTGTGTCTATGGTGAGGCTATGCAGACTAATAAGTGTCACAGACACTACAAGAAGGCAGTGAGTAAGGGAGGTGGAGGGCAATTAGGTGCACTCACTAAACAATAATAATTCACTGAAAAATTTGCTTTGTAGCCAGCCTAAATTTGTGTGTAGCCAGCCTAAAAGATTTTGTGATGAGGAAAGGAGGACAGGTGAACAGACAATAATCAAGATCGTGGTCTCTAACAAGGCCACCGAAACTCCACCACCGAACAATATATTGTAAAAAGAAAAACCATTGCCGATTACGTACTCTTTGGCGGTAAGGCCGGGAGGACACCCCCCCGGCCCCCGTCACTCAATGGCGTCCACGTAACATAGGCAGTAAACAGGTGAGTAATACACTGTAATAAACCGTATCAAAAAGGGACTTACCCACAGGACGGTGGCCCGGGTGCAACCATGCCTCAGGCCCTTTGCAAGGCCAACCAAATAACAAGACCCAATCACCAAACAAAGCTGGGCACTCAGCAACAAACTGCAGCAATTCCCATAAAATCCACCACCACCTCTATGATTGATAATGTTTTGGGTTTTTCTTACAAAAACTGACCTTTTTCACTTTAAGGGCACGGATACACTGCGACGCAAACGCAATCGCACACGGAATCGCATGCGATTTCATGTGCATTTTCGTTGCATTTGCACATACGTTTTCTTCATTAGGTATAGGAAAACGCATGCGATTGCGATTAAAAATCCGTAAAAAAAATATGCGCATTTTCGGTGTGTTGCCGCGTTTCCAATGATCTGAAAAAAATCGCAAGCGCAAATGCATGCAGGAAAAAAACGCTGCAGTGTGGCCTAGCCCTAAGAATGCAATTTAATGCCATGCTTAGACTGCTTTTTTAAACAGAATGAACCAGGCCTTTGTGCTGATCTGTGAAAACTGAAATAAAATTTAATGAAGTGTAGGGTTTACCACAGGATGTTTATTAACAAGATTTGTTGTTTTTTTTTGCATGTACTTCACGAACGAGATCTTGTAGAGCGGGGGTTATGGGCTCATTTTAGACATCAATCATTTTTATTGTTTTTTAACACAAGCTTATCATAGGGACCGCACGATTAGCCGTGATTTTACAACACACCCGAACATTTGTTTGTCCAATCCAGATGCAGTATACATTTTTTACAGAATCACATGGAACCAAAATAGAGACTGTTATACCATTTTTGGGTATTTCTGATAACAGGGATATTCAATAGGGGGAATATCCACCCCTTATTAAAAAAAAATGTAATATAGTATGCAGGACCCCCAAAACCTAGTTTTTCGTTTTGTTAAAATATAGTAATTCTGCTCCCAGTAAGAGAAATTGTATTTACCAGCTCCTCGATCCACCCCCGCTGCTCTCTGGTACTTCCGGGTAAGTTAGTCAGCCTTGGCCGTGACAGTGACATCACAGCCAATCACAGACTGCCGTTCCCGGACGAGCATCCACTGCGGCTGCTCAGGTACACAAAAAGAACAGAGCAGCTGTGGAGGGGGAGCGGAGAGACGGGAATCGGCGGTGAATTGTGATCTTGAAAAGTGTGATTTCACTGGCTGGGAGCAGAATTACTATATTTTAACAAAACAGAAAATAGGTTCTGGGGGGTCCTGCATACTATATTATATTTTTTTTAGAAGTGGTGGACATTCCCTGGTGCTAATTTTGACCCAACCAATTAGATATTTATTAACATTTAAAAGCTAACATTTGATTGGTTGGTACGCACCATTTTTAACTATAAGAACTTTTATTGAATAACCCTGATACACTGGTAGATCAATATAAAGATTCACCATAACTAAATCCTGCAGTAAAAAAAAAATTTGCCCATTGATCCTGATAGTAGAAATTCTATGGATTACTGCATCTGTGTTTAGGGAGTGAAGTCTCCACTGGGCTCCCATATGAATTTTAGCCACCAGCATAATATAGTATGCTAGGCGATTTCCCTGTCTATCGAGATCTTGTATCTCTCGTATGGGCTCATTTAAATTAACGCTTTGTGCTCTATGTTTGGAATGAAATACACAGAGAATAATAGACATACCTTTAAAAAATGTCCCAGAATTATATAAAATATAATAACATTTATGGATGCACACAGCACCAAAACAATGCATTGCTTGCCTTTCAGACTGTGTGTGTCTCTAACACTTGTTTAGCATTTTCTCCCTTACCTGGTAAACAACCTCAAAAGTGATATACCCCGTGCAGGGGTGCAATCTTTGCATTTGTATGACACACTTGGTGAACTGTAAAATGTCATTTTACTAGGCTTCCTAGAAAAAGCAGGATTAAATTCAGATTATTACTATTAGGCCCCTGGCATGTAAATATAAAATGTTAGTCTGATGTATTTCACAAATAAAAGGGAGCCACATGGACAGCTTATATTTTAACTTGTCATGGTTTTTGGATGAGAAACCTGTAATTCTTTTTTTTCTTTTTTTTAATTTGAGAAAGTCTCCAAAGTTTTGCACAGACCTATGTCTGTAATTCTCCTTATATGATTATTTTATACCAAACAGAGAGCACAAAGGGTTGATTGAAATAAGAACCACAAATATACACAAGGTACCTCCTAGGTGTCAAATCCATTCTGGCCACCTCTCTGCCAGATAAACAATACTCCACAATATAAAGAATAGGGTTGTCCAGTCGTTTATATATTGCAAGGGGTAATCCCTTTTTATTGCAGATACAACAACACACAACGTTTCTGCTGCTTGGCCTTTTTCACACTTGATAAAGGCCAAGCGGCCGAAACGTTGTGTGTTGCTGTATCTGCATAAAATGGGATTACCCCTTGCATAATATAAATAACTGGACAACTCTATTCTTTATATTTTGTTGATAAGCCCATAATATTTTTTTTAGGCTAGACACAAAGTTACCTGCTAAATTTCCCCACCAAACTTTATAATTTGAAGAATACACAAGACACCCCACCCTGTCTAAACTCATTT
Organism: Hymenochirus boettgeri; assembly: GCA_019447015.1. Taxonomy (NCBI): domain Eukaryota; kingdom Metazoa; phylum Chordata; class Amphibia; order Anura; family Pipidae; genus Hymenochirus; species Hymenochirus boettgeri. The sequence goes on along the minus strand of CM033470.1, from coordinate 55,385,210 downwards.
CAATGAGGGTACCCATCCTGCCAGAACTCATTTCAGGGAGGGTACTCCACCTGACAGGACTCATTTCAGGGAAGGTACCCAACCTGCCTGAACTAATTTTAGACACACAGTGCAGCATGCCTTGACATATTAAGAATGAGATCCCTGCCTCGAAGAGCTTACAATCTAAATGGGTGGGACAACATACAGATACAAGTGGGGGGATCGGTACTTGAGGTGGCTAACAATCATTTGTTGTGCTGGTGCTCAGAAAGGTAGGATAACAGTCTATATTTGAAAGTATTAAAGGATGTCACCTGGCGAAGCGACAGATATTTCCAAAAGTAGGGAGCAGCAAGAGGGAATGGTTTAAGGTGGGAAGAGACAGTGTTTGTTCGGGGTTTGTGGAGAAGATTTCCTTGCGAGGAACAGAGGGCACGGCCGGGAACAAAAGGGACCAATAGAGAAAATAAGCAGGGAGGTGCAGTAGAGTTAAGGGATTTAAAGGTTAAAAGAAGGGTATTGAATATGATTCTTTGTTTGATGGGAAGCCACCGTTTGGACTGAAGTATCGGGGTTGAGGGTTCTCTTTTGGAGCAGAGTGAGATGATCTGAGCTGCTGAGTTTAAAATAGACTTGAGAGAAGAGAGATGTCAGGCCGGGAGTCCAAGTAGCAGATTGTTACAGTAGTCTAGACTGGAGATTATAAGCGCATGCATGAGCATTTTTGTAGTGGAGCAACAGAGAAAAGGGCGGATCTTGGCAATATTGGGAAGGAGAAAATGACACGTCATGTAACTATACATGCATTTAACTATATGGGGTTGCAATCCTATATAGTTGTAAATACAGAATTTCAGACGTTGGTTAATTAGCCACATGAATCAAAATGATTGATAGTGAAAAATACCTATTTACATTGTCCTTCCTGGGAGTCCTTCAAATTCCAGTGCCATAAATCATCTGAGCTATTTGATACTTGCCTCATATACTTTGAGTCAGGGCTGGGCAAATCCCTGGAGCCAGGAAGAGTCAATATACCTAAAATGTACACCTGGCTGCTACTTGTTTTAAGGGTTGTCTATATCTGAATGGAAGCATGGAACTGATTGCCTGAAAAAGCTAGATTGACGCCTAGAGTTCAATGGCTGCTAATGACAAAAATAATTTGTCCACCATTATTTTGATATTGCATATGTGTAGGTATGCTTAGGTATGTGGCTGCAATGGACCTCTAAAACATAGCAGTATATTATTGTTTTAAAATTTGCCAAAATACACATACCGTAGTTCAAATTATACCAATTATTCATATGGTATACTTTTCTAAACCAAATGATTTGCTAATCAACATCATTTTCTAAATCCTGTATTTGTCAATGGATTGATTTTTCCATTCACAAATAGTTTGTTTACTCCAACAAATAATAAGCAGATATTGGTTAACCAATCTTTGTGTACTGTACCCCTAAACCACCTATCAAATGGCTCAAGGGGTTTCAGGGTAGCCCCCTTCATTCTTAGGTTGCCTCTCTTTGAAATAAATTATTAATAGTTGTAGAAAAGTCTGCATTGAATATGGGATATATTTTTAATGTTTATTGTAGGTTGAATTACTGTTTTGTTAACTAACACTAATTCTTTTTACCTTTCTGGACTTTTGGTTTGTTCTTTATACGCAGCTTCAAACAGCTCACCCGTTTATTAATTAAAGTGTGATATTGTAATAATATTTACACCTGTACCTCTTCTTTTTTTCTTTAGCTCTGATCGTTTGATAGATGAAACTATAAGGTAAGAGCCTTAAAAAAATTGTTGTGTTAAAGGGTATCTCCACCCTCAATATCATTTTTTTAAATAAAATGTTGGCCATCCCTTCCCACACCCAACCGCTATATTAGATGTGTAAAAAAAAGAATTACAACTGAACTTACAGCTCCTCAATCCCACGGTGTTCTGATCCGGCTTCCTGCTTGCCGAAACTAGAAGCGGGTCTGGACCAGCAGCCGCTGCTGTGATTGGCTTAGAGGCAGCCAATCACAGACGCAGCTTTTGGCGATAGAGAGCAGAGTGAGCGAGGAGCTATAAGTACAGTGGGATGGCCAACATTATAAAAATATGATTTTACTGTAGGTGAAGGGCAGCAATAGAGGGATCAGGAGGGAGAGGGCAAAAAGGTTCCCTGTGGTTGCCACTTTCCTCTGAGAGGAAAGGAGGAGGCAGAAACATTTTATACAGAATTAACAGATACTACTTCTCAGTTTCCTGAACTTTGGAATAACTTACCACTGCAGGAGAAGGTAATTTTTTTACAGTACACAGTGGGGCCAGTAGTGGGTTAAATTTTAGTTTTGGGGGTGGACATGCCCTTTAAACGGCAAGTCCAGCCCTCAAAATTAAAACTTATATACAGGTAAATCACCCCCCTAAACTGTAATAGTTTGAAATCTAAAATATATAAGTCTAATGGTGGCCAAATTGTTGTCTGAACATCTAGTCAAGCACCAAATATAAACACAATAATCAAAAAGGCATGTTAATAGATAAGAAAGGGAATGGACTCCATGAGTTTCTGGTTTGCTTTGATAGTGAGTGTTTGCTCCATGAAACACATAAAAGTGCGGTAGACTGCTTATGGTATGAAGGTTTTATCGGTTTAAAAGCATTTTACAACATATTTCAGCCTCATGGTACAAGAGCAGGCTTATATCTGTTTTTCTTCGTGGAGTCTGCAAATAAACAAAGGCATATTGTAAATGATAAACTGTAGTAGATCCCGACATTACATATTCCTTAGCTTATTGTCCAGTTGTTGCAATTTAAAACTGGAAATTGTTGCTACACCCAATAATGCACGTTATAACAAAGAAGCCTCTGAAAAAAACTGTTAGTTATTGCAGGATTTTCCCCAAAAAAGTGATATCAGAGGTATGTATTACACCAGGGGATACCAGTTTAGCATTTCATTGAGTTAAATGAAAACTGGTGCTAAAACAATTATTTTTTGTAAACTTCTAACAAACGGCTGGTACACACAGGTTGATATACACACAAGTTGATATTTACTGCACAACTGATTGATTTCATTTTATACAAAAAAACCCCCGATAGACAGCCTACTGTATGGTTTATCGATCGGTAATCTGTGGTTTGGAATGTTTGTCCGGGTGTTTCAGCCCGTACAGATAGCTATGTCTTTCTCAACTGAAATAAAGTAGCATTTGGGTGAAATCAATTTTAATATTTCGGGTTTCCCCAAGTTATTTAGAGTGTGGTTCACAGTGAATAAATACATTTTTTCTCGCTGCTTAGCCTTGTAGAGAGACATGTCAGCAACTGGTCACTAGCTTAGACAGTTCTGACAAGCGGAATATGGAAGTTGTATGAAGATTTATTTCTGGTTTAAGTCCAAATAAGGGAATACCTAGAAATCTGCAGATGTTTTAGATTTGGAAAAATCGGCTAACTGATAATTAGGGGTAGGCCCTATTATGCGCAAAATGTGCAAAACGCGATCCGTTTTCCAGATCGCATACGCTTTGCACATCGCATGGACACTGCGATTAAATTTTGATCGTGGTATCCATGCCCCACTGCAAAAACTGCATTTTGACAACACATTTTTGGTGTCATATAAGTTAAAAACGGAATTGCGCATATTAGATTTATAGAATATAATCAAGCTTATTTGTATTTCAGTTTAAAATAAATTGAACCTCATAATGATCCATACGTTATTTCGTATAGAAATGTGGCACGTTTCACCACCTGTCACCATTATTATCCTGTTGATATACTTGGTTCTGAATTGTCATTCTCGTGTGAGTGTGTGCTTCATTAATTACCAAAATGATAGCATATAATTCTTTGGAATATTGGAGCATCAAATTTGGTAAAAATAGCAATATTCACAGAAGCAGTGAGGATTTTCTTAGCTATTGAGTAACATAAAGAAGTACAGAATACTTGCGGGCAGCACTTAAATTAGCTGTCACTGCTCGAGCTGCTTCATAGATTTTTCCTTTCTGCTATACTTAATCTCTAAATCTTGTCTATGATTTTCGATAATGAATGAACCCATTGGTTTAATTACCAGAGTGAAGAAGAAAATAAATTTATGCTAAAGACATGGCGATTAAAAATGATTTTATGCTAAATGAAATAGTTTACAAAATAGTTTGATACTATACTATTGATCTATTTACCTGGATTTTCTTCAGATTATCTAATGCTGACCATACACAACTCCATTTATCTGCTGGTATTCCTGCAATGTTTCAACAACTGCCTGGGCTGTCATTATGTTGTATTGATGATTGCAAATGAATGGTCCAGGTCGGGAAACACAGTGGGAACATCAGCAGGTAGTTTCTGATGGCTGACCCAGTATTTCAATGTTCAATGTCTCATTTTTGGTTTTATGCAGTTAAGCTGCGTACACACATGCAATTGTGGGGCAGACCAATAACACCCGATGTGTAATAAACGGCCGTTTCAGGCAAGTATGGTTTAATGTATGGTATCACCATAGTTGCCTGACCACTTGGCCATATTACCCAACCAATTGCCCATCCATTAAACAATAGTAATTATGCAGGAAAGAAATGGTTACTTTGCTCTAAAAGTGACTCCCCAATTTGTGATAAGGTACACTTTAATCTTGACTCTCTTAATATATTCTGATTAATATGTGCTGTTCATTGGTCCTTAAATGTATGTATGAATGTAAAGGCTTGAGACCTGCATGAATTGTTCTTCTTTTCTCACTGAGCTTTCTTTCAGAAGCTAAAAGCATTTTCTCATAGGATATATTCGTAATGAGGTTTTCTAATTGTGTCTCTAGGGTGCTCTTTGCATAGCCCAGAAGCACTCTGTATTTAAGCCTCACAGACCTGTTCAGCTAGAATGATAGCTTCTGTAATGAGTCCAGGGACAGTGCAAAGATTAGAATTGATGTTGGGCAGTGAAAGGTTTCAAGAAGGCATTTGATTTAAGTTATTTATTACAGGAGTAGGGCTTACACTAGATATTGTCGACTTATAACGAAGAAGGGTTTGCAATGGCCATCATGTCACGGAAAGTTACTGTTGGATGGTCAAGTCATATTAATCAGTATAATTGTTTATTCTAACAGCACAGAATCCTGAAAAGGTATAATGTATATGACATGGCATACAATGTGCTTATTTCCAGATAAGTCATATAAGTGACCCTTGCATATGACGTTACAATCTTAACTGCTAACATTCTAGCTCAGGACAATTATGTTTGGCAATACCACTAGTTCTTTAGTAATTATTCATTGATTTCATGAGTAGTTGGTCATGGTATTGGTGTATTTACATAGCAGATAAAGCATGCATACTTTATCTGCTACGTAACGCATTGTTACCATGGATATCTGATAATGAGATATTTGAACACTGATAGAGCCTGCTTAAACACGGACATGCAAACATATCCAAAGATAAGTAGTGTTCAGCTATTTAGCAGCTTGCTAGCTAGTGTAAAAGACAAATCCAATAAGTTTGTCAACTACCCTTTAGTTGTATGTATGTATATGCTTTTTATATAGCGCCACTTGGGGACACAGCACTGTACAGTAATAAAATACAATAAAATCATACAAGGGGGATACATACATAGATAGTTCAGTACATAAATATATCAATTATATAAATAGAAGTGCTAGGGCTTTGACACAAGAGGTAATGAGGTCCCTGCCCCGTAGAGTTTAAAATCTATTTAAGTGGGTAACACACAGATACAATAGAATGGGTATAAGTGCTGGAGTGAGACCTATGCAGTGAAAATAAAACAATCAAATACTGTGCTGGTTACCAGATAGGTAGGATGTAAGGGTAGATTTAAACCTGCTAATTGAGGTTTCTTGACATAGAGAGAGGGGAATACAATTCCAGAGGATAGAAGCCACAAGAGAGAGAAGTTTAAGGTGAGAGGAAGCAGTCAGAGTAGGGGATCTGTACGGGAGCTGGTTCTGCGATGAGTGGAGGGTGTGGGTAGGAACATAGGGGGAGACTAGAGAGGAAATATAAGGAGGAGCAGCAGAGCAAAGGGATTTAAATGTTAGGAGAAGGATTTTGTATGTTATGTGCTGTTCAACGGAGAGCCAGGATGTTGTCCGGTACAGAGGAGATTTGGGATCCATTTTATTAGTGTGCAAAACAATACGTGTGGCAGAGTTAAGTATAGACTGAAGGGGAGAGAGGTGGGAAACAGGAAAATCAGAAAGTAGTGGGTTGCAATAGTCCAGGCACGATAGGATGAGAGCATGCATAAGCATAGCGGTGGTCGGGAGAGAAAGGAACCTGCGGGTTTTGGCTATATTGCCAGGTTTTCGCAACATAGTTAATTTGGTTAGAAAAGGAGGGGGAGGAGTCAATAATTATCCCTAGGCAGTGTGACGATTGGATTGGGGAAATGGGGGTATTCTCAACAGAGATCGAGAAAGATGAGATAGAACCAGGTTTAGGTGGAAAAACAATCAGTTCAGTTTTAGAAGTGCTTTGAAGTAGCGTTGAGACATCCAGGAGGAGATGGCAAGGAGACAGTCAGAGACACGTGATTGGATGTCAGGAGTTAGCGTAGGGGTGGACAAATAGATTTGTGTATCGTCTGCATATAAATGATATTTGAAGCCAAAAGAGGTAATAACATCTCCCAAGGAAATAGTGTAGAGGGAGAACAATAAGGGTCCAATAACAGACCCCTGCAGGAACCCCACACCAAGAGGAACCGGAGAAGAGGTATTGATAGCATAAGATAAAGAGTAAGTTCTGTCAGAGAGATAGGATAGAAACCAGGATACCACTTCATTCCGAATGCCCAAAGAGTGAAGTATCCGCATTAGGAGGGAATGATCGACTGTGTCGAAAGCAGAGGAGAGGTCAAGGAGGATAAGAATAGAAAAGAGACCATTGGCCTTTGCAACCTGCAGTGAAAGGTTATATATAATTGTATGAATTATATAGAATAAACAGTACCTTAAAACTATAATTAATATAATATTTTAAAGTTTTCCTAATGGTAGATAGCCTTCACCAAAATATGACAAACTAGAGGATGTTTTAGTAGGAGCCAAATATATATATTGACGATTGTTGGGTATCTAATGTACTTTATAGATTGAGCTAACCTAGTTCTGTTCTTTGCTGCATATCATCACCAGAACTAGGTTTTCACGATCTATGGAGTACATTAGATACCCAACGATGGTCAAAATACATATTTAACTTCTACTAATCTGTTAAATGCTGTTCCTTGAAATATGATCGTTTATAATTTTGAACCATCTATGTATTTATTAATTTCACTGACATCATTGTTTTAATGTGTTCAGCGACAATAAATGATTCGAATCTAATCTAATCTACTACACAAACCTCCTTAAAGGAAACTACAATTTGGGAGAAGTGAAATGGTGGTAATCACATATTTATCTGTGCTTGCTTTGTCAGTAAATTATTATTGTTTAGTGAGTGTTCCTAATTGCCCCTATCCTCCCTTACTTACTGCCTATTTGTAGTGTCTGCGACACTTATAAGTTCTGCACAGCCTCACCATGGACACTGCTCTGCTTACACATCCCCCCCTCCCTCCCCACTTCTTTTTTTTTTCTTCTTTTTTTTAATCTGCTGAATCTCTTAAATGTTACATAAAGTGTGCTGGCTGGCAGCCATATATCATAGTAAGAGGTTTAGGATGGGGCATATTATAATTTCTGCTTCTGGAGTGACAGGTCTTTTCCTGTAAATTCTATGATTTCAAAGGATGATTTTTCAGAATCTACATCTCAGATTTAAAATCCCAAAAATGTTTTGGGATAGTGGGATCTGGCTCTATATATAGGTCATATTTTTGAAAAAAAAATTTTTAGTGTAAAGATACCCTTTAAGTTGACCTGGTTGCCATTTTCCAAAACTAAACTGGAAGGCAAGATTCTATTGCGTATTGAGTTGAGGGAAAGGCAGGACAAATTATGATAATGTTTGAAATGTATTTTTATTTTTTTATTGTTGCCCATTAAGATGTACAGTCAAAAGGGAAGCCCTGTTTTCTGCAAGGTTTTTGGGGATTAACCTGTGGAGAAGTAGTAAATTTTCATGGTGGTATTTTGTACCACCATTTTTTATTTCTCAGCAGTGCATCTTAACCATTAAGTCCAATGGGTGGTTGTTGTTATTGGATGGATGTCCTTTAAAGGGCATTTCCACCCCCAAAACTATAATCCCCCCCACTACTGGCCCCACTCTGTAGTGCATGAAAAAATCCTTACCTTACATCCCAGATCCAAATGGTTCTCCAGTAGTCCCCCCCCAAAGTCCCAAAAACTGCCCACCAGGAGGATAGCATAGTCCATATAGGACTCTGCCTCCTGTCTCCCCTCTGGGAGAATTTTGCCATGAGCAGAAGAGCACCCCTCCCTCTCCCTCCCGTTTTGGTCTCGCCCTAGTGTAAAATCCCTTTCCCATATGAAAGTTCTAGCTCCCCCAGCCCCAACCGCATTAGTATAATTTCAAGAAAGTGCCCCGATAGGTACTTTCCTTCCCTGTATCCTCCAGAGTTCTGTGCAGCCGCGTCCGTGATTGGCTGCCTCTCAGCCAATCACAGACGCGGCTGCCAGTCCCATCCCCTGCTTAAAGTTCTATGCTGGGATTGTGCGTCGAAGGAGAGAGGTAAGGTAAGTAACTATCGGGACAATTTCTTAAAATTATACTAATGAAGTTGGGGCTGGGGGAGCTAGAACTTTCATATATAAAAAGTTTTTATAAAGGGTGGACATACCCTTTAATAGTTTGGGAAGAGAATCGGGATCCTTACTTTCAGGGATACATTTAGATTTCTGTAAGTTGTTTGGATGTGATCAATTTTCCAGATCCCCTTCTATACCCTATGTGACCTGCATCTGATAGGATACAAGTCTCCGTAGACAGAATTGTTTTATGTGCTTTCTTGCTCTCTCCACTGCTTAAAGTTGCCTATTCAGCCTATAAATGTTATGAGGTCCAGTTAGGAACAGTATATTTAGCATACAGTCTATATTTTAGCTTTAGATCCCAGCATGAGATGCTTGAGACCTAATACGTCTCTTTTAGTGCATGGCTGCTGTTTATGTAAATCGGGTATCTGCTGACTACCCTTTGGCTGCCATGAGTGAGTCTGCTCAGGGTTGTAATTTTGAAAGAACTCTAAGAGGCTGTCCCTTGACTTTCTGCTGATGCTGCAGTATTCTCAATATATCTGCTTCTATGAAGCTCTATAATGATGGATAGTTAAGTTCTTCTACTTAAATACAATCTATACATACATTTACAAGCAGGCAATTTATTTTAGGCCTGTGGCAGGTGTCATCCTATGGTACAAATGCATCCTTAGTTAATGACATAAAGCATATTTAACAAAACCTTGAAATAGTTAAAGAAATACTGGCTATATTGGGCAAAGTTAGTTTTATAATTGAAAACACATTTGGTTCCAGTCAGATCCTTGTAGCAGACCTTGTTTACAATTCCTCTTGCCTTTTTTCCTTATGCACATGGCTGCCCACACATCTTGCTAAGTGCACTAAGTGCATTGTCTGTATCCTCATGTGTCATCCTCACTGAACAATTGTTTTTTAAATACAATGTGGAGACTTTTTCCACTGAGCTCTCTCGCGTTTAACATACATGGAATGAATCTTGTGTCAGTTTATTACATACTCAGCCCATTTCCTTGAGCTTCTTAAATTAAAATATTTGTTTATTTTTTAATTCATTTTTATTTCAGTTTAAATAGCAGTATCGAGCAAAAAAAATTGGCGGCTTACTTTGTCTTTAGTTTACCATATGGGTTTGCCTATATAACCCAAGTCTCAAGAGTAGTTAAAGGGCAATTACAGTTCTTACCCATCTCCCTCCTGTTTTACTCCTATGAATAGTACCCAAGCCTAAACCGCTAGGTCCTCACACCTGGGTTCAATTTAGGAAGTCAAGTACCCTGCCCGAAACTGGAAATTGGAAGACACACTATGCAAGAAGCATGTCTTCCCATCGGCCAGGGCCTGGGATGAATAATGGGGTGGAGCTAGAGTGGATCCCAGGTTGTGGCTTTAAACAGCCCAGAATTGAGGGCCTAGCATTATAAGTTGTTACCCTGGTTACCATTCATAAATGAAAGGTTGTTTTGACTGACAGCTGCTAACTTGGAGACCCATGAAGCAGAAAGAGAGGTAACAGAACATAAGGCAGAATTTCTTCTCTCACCTTTCTAATCACTGCAGTTTTAAATTTGGGGGATGATTTACCTATATACAATTTTTCATTTAAAAAAATTTGCCCTTCAAATAACATACTTTGCACATAAGAAAGCAATTCAGCAAGCTGTACCCTTTATTTGCTAACTAACCAATCAATGTATCCCTCCGCTCTGAAATAGGAAATTGGTTGTTCATTTCTGCAGGATTTTCTCTTTACCATAGTGGGACAAAAAACAAATTACACTGTTGCAAATGTCGCCAATGCTAAGAGCACATGATACGATTAGGCCCAACATGTGTTTTGCTTTTAATTCAGTTTAGTCACCCTCTTGTTCCTTCCTTGCTAGAGGAATGATAAACAAAACCAATCAAATATCATTGTCTGAACCAAATTAGATGGACTGCAGTACAATTTTCTTAATAGCTTAAAACGTGATTTTCTCTGCAGTTACTGATTAATCTTTTTTTTAACTTTATTTTGCAGTATTGCTATGGCAACAAAAGAAAATATGACCTCTCAAAGGGGAATGTTGAAGTCCATTCAGAGCAGAATGAACACCTTGGCCAGTATCCTTATCTGGTGCTTCACACAGTTGGTTGCTTCTCTCTGTGCCTATATTATAAGGATCTCTCACAAAATTTAGCAATGTGGTATTTTAAAGTTATATTATTAAAAAAATTATTTACAGTCTGTGAAGAGAAACATGGCTAGTTAAGTCACTTGTGAAATGGTAATTTCAAATGACTGCTTATTAACCCCATAAATTCTAAATGCAGGAACATACACATAGAATATTATAACAAGATACCCACCAATAACAGTTGGTGTAATTCCATAGAAATAGCCCCGCAATGGCTTTGAAGCAGCCCCAGACTATGGCAGGACTGACCAATGGGAAGACACGCCTCTTATAGAGTATGGGTCTGGCATAGGCTTCATGAACCTGACTTTGGTGGGCTCAATTAAGGAAGACCCAGTAGTGTGAACCTAGCGATAGATATTATATACTGAATATTTATTTTAACTATGGGGATAAAATGCATTGTTTTAAATAAGATAAAATGCGCTTTTATGCGGAGAACATATTTCATATTCTGGCTTCCCTTTAGAGTACACAATTATACAATTATGTGGACGGCAGTAGTTTATTTCTTATTCCTTACATCCATAATATTGGACGCAATAGGACTGCGCCGGGTGATTTTTTCAAATGTTGCAGGATGGCCGGAAGAAAGAGGATGTTTTGTACCCCCATATTTTTACAGTAGAGGCTACTGTAAACCCTGCTGTAAATTCATAGGGGGTCACTGACCCCCTATGCATTTACAGCAGGGTTTACTGACACTATTTTTGCAGCGTAGTTACTGACCCCCTATGAATCTGTAATTTTTGCCACCAAACTGAAGAAACGGAGACAGAAATTTGGACATTAATGCCAGTACCAGAATGCACAATAGGAGGGGTAAGTAAGCCATACTTTGCTTTTTATGCATATAATATTTATTTAATGTCCATTTTTATTTAGACTTAAGGAAGAATTACATACCATTTGTTTCTTCTGTTAATTATTTAAGAAGTCACTGGTGTTTGTTGAGTTTCTTAACACCTCTGTACAGATCGTTTCCCAGCTGTGAACAGCCTCATTCAGAGAATTAACCTGAGGAAACGCAGGGATTCACTAATCCTGGGAGCAGTTATTGGTATTTGCACTATTTTGCTGCTTCTCTATGCGTTCCATTGATGATCAATAATTCAAAGACTCTGCCACTAACCTGGGACAAGCCCATGTGAAATCGAACCAGAGTGAAGAGCGGAAAATGCAGATCAGTGCACACAACCTGTATATAAGGGAGTGGGATATCTCAAAGAATTTACATTTTATATTGGAAATCTTCATAGTACTGACCAAATCTGTGTATAGGTCAGTCAAATGCACACACAGCAACATGTAACTGTTTACTGTATACATAATGTATCTGGAAGTATAGAGGAAATAACTTGCAGGGGGTTAAACCTGTCTTGTCCAATGCTGCTATAAGGCACTAAATTATCTGGCCAGTTTGAACTTGTCTAACTGCCTAAACATCACAATTCTTTTAAAATAAAATTTATTGCACCGTTTATTTTAGATGTGGCAACACTATTAATGTGAAATGCTACAATCGGTGAATAAGGTAGCTGGTTTAATCCATGAACATATTGGAGATAACAGGAGTGTCGGGGGCATTGTGGGAGGAGCGAGAAGCAGTGAGTTACTGCATAAGTATAGTGCTTTTTATTAAAGGGGAAGTTCAGTGTAAATAAATATACTTTTAAGACAAAAGAGCAGTATTTTTCCATCCTAATGACCTTAACCTGCCCATTCAGCATTTTGTCTGTGTATAAAATGCTTCCGGAATACCAACTTCCTGTTTGTAGGACCCCTAATAGAGACTCAGCGCCTGGGTTGATTCAGTTGCTCAGTAGAGATCTGACCATGTTTGACCCATCCAACCAGTAGATTACTCTCAGGAACATTCCAAGGTAGTGTGCATTCTGGAAAGAAAGGATCACTCAGAACCTGAAATGTCCGCTCACTGATGTCAACAGCAGGGAACAGTAATTGGTATCAATTCAACTGATTTTTTTTAAAATGGAAGAGAATATGTCGAATAACTAGGTATGCATAATATAAATCAAGAATTTTAAAAATGATATATTCCACTGAACTTTCCCTTTAAGTACAACTGTACCCCCGTACCTTTTATTAAAAGTCCCCAAAGTGAGGACCTAAACCGTTAAAGTAGATCAGCATTTTTTACTTACCTTCATTTTCCCTTGATGGTTGGTCAAGCAACGCCCCCTCCCTATGTTGGCAAAGAGATTTGTGGGAAGAAACACATCTTGGCCAGATTAAAAAGAGGAGGGAGTTGGGCCAGCAAGGGAAAATAATGATAAAACAGCTGATCTACTGTAAACTCGGGGACATTTAATGGAAAGGAAAAAGGAGGTCAGGGGTAAGTATAGTTCTCCTTTAGTATATAACATTATTATGACTAAAACAAAAATACATATCTGCAACAAAAAAGATTTTGTCAAACTGAAACCCGATGCAAATTTACTCCCTTTTCTATGAAATACTAATAGATGCACGAGTGCCTATATATCCAATATACCAAATAATGGGAATGCTCAGTGTACCACAGCGTTAGCACATTGAAAGGCAATGTAAATTTTGTGTTTCATTTTGGGACCATCAACATTGTATTGCTGACTGTGTAAGACTCACATTGTTTTCCGTAGAGCTTCAATCTCCTTTCAATAGGGAGTTGGGACAATTGAACTTTGATACAGTAATAATCAGTTTTTATTATATACGTATTAAACTTACATAAATTCTATAATAATTAAGCTTTACAGGTGAAAATCCATTAAAACCAGGTTCTTTCTATAGTTTAAAAATCCCCAAATTATTGCAAAACAAATTTAGTTAAAATATAAACTTTTTAAAAATCATTTAATTAAACTTTATAGTTAAATTATTTGTCCCATCCCAGTCTCTTAAAGCTTGCCATTGACCATGTCTGCAGACAGTATTTATTCTGAATGGTGTGACACCAACCACAAAATTATAAAACCTAAAACACTGTGAGATTATCTTGCATACTAAACCAGAGTTTAAGCCATAGATGCTGGACCCTTTTACTCGCTTTCAGGCGCAGCCCACACTGTTGATGATAGTAGGAAGTAGCAGTGACTAGGGTGTACGGAGGCAAGTGAGATGCTGAGGATGGATGGCACGAACTAAGGCAAGTAAGCTAAGGGGGGGGGGGAGAAAGAGAGAGAGGCAGGAGAGATAGGGGGGGAGGAACAGAGGGGAGAAGAAAGATAGAGGGGGGAGAGAGATATTTAAATGCAGGGGGGGACAAGATTTGCGATTCTTAAAAGAATCGGGTAGCTGCTAGTTTCCAAAGAAAGTAGTCATACCTGTTTTAATTACTTTAATGCATATCTGTCCACCCACCCCAGACTACTGCTACTGTAAATGATCCCCCCTCACGGTGTGTTTACAGAATTCTGCTGACATGAGTTATAATATACAGATCTTGTTATTCAGTAAATTATCCCTACCCTTCTTTTTAGGTTAGAAAGCTCTTGCTTAATGGCAAACCATATTTAGTACACCAAAGTTATCTAAGCAAATGTGTTTTCTGTATTTATTTTTGTGGGTGTGGATTATTTAGCCTTTTCCATGAAGTTGTTAAAAATGCTTTGATTTTTACTGGGACATGGAGCATTTGTAAGGCTATGTTTTAATTATATTTATTTTGTTGTGGTCAGACTTTTCCTTCTATCTCCTACTGCCATTTAAAGTGTATGTATACTGAAACATTTCTTTGCTGCATCTTAATCCATAATTAAATACATTTAAACATCACTCGCTATGAGGTGTGTGTTTCTGCATGCCTTCAGTACAGTAATTATTTTGCTTAGGCTCAGTATTCCCCCCTCCCTCTCCTAACTACTCCTACTCCTTCCATCTGACCCGACTTTGTAATGAGCATTGACTCTAAGCCAGTTCTGAGATTTCATTTCCGTCCATGCAATGCACACATACCACTGTTGCCATTCAGTTTATAGCAAAACTTTACATGACAGAATGGCTTATGATAATAAAGCACTTGATTGACAGCTAACAGACTGGATACCTAAAGAAATAGGGGACACATTTGAAAAACTGAAGTAGAGAGATAGTTGGGTAGAATATTTTTACAGTATACATACCCTTTAAACTACCACTTGTAGTAGTGAAAATATTCTAAGCAAAAAGCTAAATAAATCCAAAACCCTCAAGAATATCAAATGGAAGATTCTTAGAATACTAGCGAATAAATCACATTAAAGGGGAAGTTCAGTGGAAATACATATATTTTTAAGAAAAAATAGCAGTATTTTTCCATCTCAATGACCTTAACCTGCCCATTCAGCATTTTTTATTTGTGTATAAATAAATACTTCCGAAATACTAACTTCCTGTTTGTAGGACCCCTAATAGAGACT
This sequence comes from Hymenochirus boettgeri, assembly GCA_019447015.1. NCBI lineage: Eukaryota > Metazoa > Chordata > Amphibia > Anura > Pipidae > Hymenochirus > Hymenochirus boettgeri. Next base: position 55,369,932 of record CM033470.1, on the reverse strand, counting down.
GTTGTGGTTTTGCCCTTGACTGAGTGCCTGGGTTGACTCAGTAGAGATCGGAGCATGTTTGACCCATCACCAACAGCCAATCAGTAGAAATTACTGTTTGGAACATTTCAATGAAGTGGTGCATCTTGGGAAGAAGAAGGACTGTTGGAACCTGAAATCGCAGCTCACTAATGTCAACAGCAGGGAATAGTAAGGGGTAGAAACCGCATTCAACTGATTTTTTTCAAAATGGGAGAGAATAACTAGGTATGTATAATATAAACTAAGAATTTTTAAAATATTAATATTTTCCACTGAACATTCCCTTTAATTTTATTTAAAGGGGGGTTTCAACTTGAAACAATGAGCTGATATTTACATTTAAAGGAGATTTAAAGCTAAAATATAAATAAGCCAGAATGGATTTTCTGGATTCCTGGCAGGCAAGTGTCACCCCTGAAATCAGCATTGTGGAGATTTTCTGTAATTACCGTATCTATAATTCTGCAGGTTTCTGGCATTCCCTGTTTTCTGCAGCCGTCTTTCCTACAATTGGTTTTCCTGACTGCTCTGTCTTGATTACATAGAGGTCCCTCTTCTGTTGGGTCCCACTGCTTGCAATGCTTTCTGTTTGTTAATCTGCACTTGTATTGCATTCTGGATAGATGCCATAATTAATGTGTCCAGTTCCCACTGTTAGTGGTCCATATTCCCCACACAAATGCGTGCAGGATGTTTTGGTGTGGATTGCATGCATTTTCTTCTCCATAATTTAAATGGGAAACCGAATTACAGTGATAAATATGGACAAATGTCTGTACCACAATAAAAATTCAATGTCTATTTGCATAATATATATAATACAAGTGTGGCGCAGTGGGACCTAGGCCTTACAGGCTAAAGAACTCATTCTTGAAAGAGGGCTGCATAACTCAGTGAATTTCTCGCCCATTAATGATTTCACAGGCGAGACATACAGGTATTGTTCAGTTGTGTATTGTAGAATCCATTTAGGCTAATAGTCCCAATTCTGGAAAGCGTATTGCCTCCTCATCTATTCACTCATTGTCTAGCCATTCCTTGTCCGTAATGAAATCTCTAACTTTTCATTGAGTGCCTCCATTTTCCAGTCATTTATTGGCAGTGTGCATGGCCACACCAATTGGGGAAGATAAAGCAGGAAGATAACTTCCCCAACATAAAGGAATTTCATGTAGTTTGCCTTTAATAAAACACTCTGAGCAGAACCTGCTGAAGTAAATGAAGAATTTCTAAACCCAAAGCGTCTACCTGTATATAATTAACCCCTCTCCTTCTAATGGCACTTTCTACTTTTTCTTTACAGTTGACTCATATTTTATTGCTCTTGTTATTATTTTCCCATTTCTGCACCTAGTGTGCATTTCTGTCTGTAATAAAGAAGAAAGCTTTGTTATGTAATTTAATAATAAATTAGAATCCTACATATTTTTGGAGTTGACTGCTTAATAGATTGGATCTATTTTTTTTGTTTGTTATTATATCGGGTTACTATATATTGTTACAATTACATAATTATTGCAGGTTTTAGTTACGGTAGGATATTCGGTATGATCATCTCCTGTTTTAATGCAGTACATTACATGAGTCATTATTGCCTTCCTCTTTTAGTCGGCCCGTACTGTACAGTGCAGTGTATTAGAGATGAATGGAGACCAGCCAAAGTGCCGCTCTGCCCTTCACTGCTGAAGGTGCTATACATTGAAAGTATCTGAATGTAATTAAACTTTAGTTGCTTTTAACTTCATTTCCTTCCTGACGTTTGTCTGGACTTTTCTTTATTTTGTTTAAAACTATTCAAAGTTTAAAGGGTATGTCCACCCCGAAAATCGATTTTTAATATTCGGCTCCCCCATGTCCCCCAGCCCCAACCGCATGTTTTTTTTTTCAAAAAGCTCCCCAAACTCTTACTTACCCCCCCTCGATCCTCCGCCGCACTGCCGGCCCTCTGCTTGCGAGAATGCAAGCAGAGGGGCGGGACCGGCAGTCGCGTCTGTGATTGGCTGAGCGGCAGCCAATCACGGACGCGGCTGCCGGTCATTCAGTGCAGCGGAGGAAAGCGGAGAGGTAGTAAGAGTTTGGGGAGCTTTTTTAAAAAAAAAAAAACATGCGGTTGGGGCTGGGGGACATGGGGAGCAGAGTTTAAGGGTTTAATGCTAGGGGAGGGATAGTAGAACAGGAGGGAGAGGGAGGGAGGGGGAGAAGGGCTGCAGTGCGCATGGCAAATATCTACCGGAGGCAAGATAGCAGGCAGAGCCCTGCTATCCTCCTGGTGGTTAGTTTTGGGACTTTGGGGGGGGGTTTACAGGAGAACACTATGGAGCTGGGATGTGAGTAAGGATTAAACTACACTACATGGTGGGGCCAGTAGTTGGGGGGATTATAGTTTTGGGGGTGGACATGCCCTTTAAATGGACATGATCTCCAAATAGCTTAGTAATGTCCATAGATGGAATATTTAATGTTATAGGGCAAAATAAGGAAAGTTGTTTGTTTTCATCTTGTAATTTCATTAACTGCAACTCTAACCCAAAAGGTTTATTGGATGATTTTTGTATAAATGTCTTTTATCCTCGATTAAAGGCAATAATAAACTGTAAATGCATAACAGACAATTCCTACAATAAATCTCATTTGGGGGTAACTGGTGTTTTTAACAAAATGGTCCTTTAAGCCCTGTACACACAGGCTGGTGCAAAGTCATCGGTATGAAATACTTCTGTCTCTCTGACGGTAATCGTACTGTTTCTCTCACACTGTTCTATGTTTCTCAAAATGTTTGCAAATATTTTTTATTTTCTTCCCCCAGGAAAATGGGAGGTGAGACACAAATAGCTGTTTTTATACCAGGAAGCTCTGCCATCAGGGTTGCTATGAAACTTTACTTGTTAAGCTATATGCACATCGTGCAATATTTCAGCCTGATTGACCCATAGTTCAGTGTATTGGTCGATTGGGCCAAAATAATCGCATGGGTTTTTAGCTGTGTCCCAACGACCATCCGAATTGGACGAAAGGATAATCGGACACGGCTGAAAACCACGTCCAATCGTGCGGTCCATAGAGGACGGGCTGTAGGGTTGCTGTAAACTGTCAGTTGCGGCCATTATTGCCGCAACCAACAGTCCTTCCTCCTGGCCAAAACCATTGCATGGTGTGTGCCTTGCTTTAGATTTGCCATTTCCTTTATGGGATGTTACCCTTTTGGGCAGGATTAAACTAACATAGGCATTCCTTCTATTAGTCTACCAGCTTCTGACCTTGAGAGTTTTCCCATTTCTCCCTGCAGAAATTCAGCTCTGTAATGTTTCTTTGGTTTCTTGTGGTCTTGGTCTGTTTCAATTCCCCCACATGGAGATTTTATCTAGGGTTTAAGTTTTATGTTCCAAGGTCAACTTTAAATTGTGTTTGAGTCCTCTAAAAGGCATTCTCGTGTCTGTTGAGAACTACACCTCCCAGCATTCCTTAATTGCAGAACATCTGGAGTGGCAGTTTGGACATCTTTAATGTAGGTCCTCAGATTACTTTCATCGTATAGGGCTATGCTATTGGGCTAAACTTGCTGGGAGATTTGTCTTCCTTTATGTGTGTTATTCATGCCAAATTGTTAAGTCTTTTTAAAATCCTTTCCCCACAATCCTCAAAGAGATTATTTTGTATGAGAAATTTGATTTTCATTTGCCTGCGCTGCAGATCCCCTTATTTGCTGGAGAAAATAAATCAATAGGCAATCCATTATTCAAATACTTATTTCTGTGCAATAAAACCAAATAGTTACAAAAAATATAGTTGATGGGTTCATTCATCTTCTAAAGAACTACTATGAGGCTAAATCTTAATTTAGCTTGGAGGATTGTGGTGTCCTCTATTCTTGAAACTGACAGGCTCTTTACCAGTTAGCTCTCCAGGCCTGACACAACAAACCATAAATTGCATTCTATACTTGACTTGATCATTGACAAAAATTATCTTTTAGATGCTTCTGTGAATGAGTTGTGTACGCTTAAACCCACCTACTAAAAGTAGCCAGAAGCTTTGGCCTGCCTCAAAGAGGAACAACCCCATAGCTCTCTACAAAGTTAAGCAAGGTTGCTGTGACTGTCTGTAAAACTGTTCTATAAAGTGATGGAAATTAGATTGTGAAGGCAAGTTTAGAGCTACATTTGCATACAGCATTCCAACTGTCACCATTCCAGCTACAGCAAAACCTACTCACAGAAGAATCGTTTATAAGAGCAAGGTACTTGATTGACAGCTGAAATGTAGGATGTTTTAGATTGGATATCTCAAGAAATAGGAGGCAGATCAACAAAAGAAACAATACCGTTTAAAAAAAATGATAGTTTCCAGTAATTGTCAATTTAAAATAACTTTTTTTTCAGTATAGATGCCCATTAAAGAATGTATAGTTTTAAACGTTTTGCTATCAAATAGAAAAATCAAGGAAGGGGTGGCACATAGGAATGCTGCATACACAAGGTATTTTTTTATCAAAAATTTTTCGAAACATGTTTGATAAATAAATACCTTGTGTATGCAGCATTCCTGCGTGGCGTTCCCTTGATTTTTCTATTTGATAGCAAATACTGCAGGGAACGGAGCAGTAGAGAGGCGTGACCCAAACTAACCGACCTGGCAGCGAAGCGTGCACTCCCAGATTGCATTTAAACATTTTGCTACCTACCAAAACTCAGCTCTCACTGCCTTTAAAGAAAAGCGGTTACAATATTTTAACAGCTTGGGGTGGTCAATTCTCTGCCTGACTCCTCACTTGTAATAATATTTTGCTTTGAAGAAAAGCAGGCAGAGGGAGAGCTTTTGGCAAATATGACCTCTAACTTCTTTAATGACATAAAAACGAGTTAGGAATAGTTGCTCCTTAAAGGATAAGTACTCTCCAAAAACAAGTTTAAATGGAAGCTGTATGCCTAACTAACATTCCCCCCCCCCCCTTTTTTTTTTTTTTTACTGGGTGCCTTTGGAGCCTACCTGTACCCCCAGAAAAGTGCTGGCCATCTTGGTTCATGTCTGCAGTCAGGTAAGCTCTGGCCCCCGAGACTTGCTGGACCTCGTTTCTGGGTTGGGTCTATAAATCCTGTAGCAGTTCCCTTGCTGTTACAAGCTTACATGGGTGGCGTGCACGAGCACGGAGGGAACTGCAACAGGATTTATAGACCAAAGCAAGAAACGAGGTCCAGCAAGTCTCGGGGGGCGGAGCTTACCTGACTGCTGACATGAACTAAGATGGCCAGCACTTTACTGGGGCACAGGTAGGCTCTGAAGGCACCTAGAAAAAAAGAAGAGGGGAAAAGCTTAGTTAGGGATTCAGCTTCCATTTAAACTTCATTTGTTTTTGGAGTGTACTTATCCTTTAATTATAGATTTAGAAGGTAAATAGTTTTTTGTGGACTACTCAGTCTGAAACATGTTGTGTGTTTTGCTCTAATACAGAGCACTATTTCACAACTACATTTGTGTTGTGTACTAAGACCTCTCTGCATGCCACATTCTATTCTTATTTCATTGATTATTGCCTGGCAGGGCAAGCAGCATGGCTGGAGGCAGCCATTTTACAGCCTGAAAGTTTGGTCTCGTTTTAGTTTATTGTGGGGTTTAATGGCCCTGTAAGCTACTTTTACTGCAGGATTTTCTTTACTTAAAGGGCATGTCTACCCCCAGCAATAAAGTTTATACTTACCTTTCCCCCCAAACCCTCTAGTACTTTTTGGAAACTGCACTAGACGCTCAATTCAAAATCATCAGCATGAAATTTAACGCCTTTTAAATGTGGGCGCTACTTACCCGACCCGCTCTGGTGATGCAGTGCCTGCACGTAATGATTACTGCATTGTGGGAGCCTAGTCATGTAATAAGCGTGAAAGAGTGACATTACATTGCTCTGTAAGTGCAGTTCTTTTAAAGGATCGATATCAGAGTTTTCCAATATTTCCCTTTTACAGCTGCGGTATTATATTACAACTGCTGTGTAAATAATGTGTGCAGCAGTCTGAACGGATACTACGTAGTGTTGTAATTTAGGTTGACTGTTTAAAATGAGAATGTGAATGTAAATTACCAGCAAAGTTGCTAACATACAAATCGTAGCTGTGTATTGTGACTGATAAAGAAGCTTTCCCCGTTTAGCAATATCCTTCCATTGTAAATATTGTCCCAAGACATTATGGGTCCCAGTACATGCAGAGCCAATAGTGAAAAACAGTAAAACCAGGAAGAGAAGACCAAAAGAGTTCATAGGGGATCTGCTTATTTTATTGTGATTGGTTGAAATGTGAACAAACCGCATCATTATAGTTGTGCCCTGTTTGACTGTGAAGTGGTTAAGGAAAATAAATCTCGATTCCTTCTCCATGAACGCTGGCACAGTACTCTAGAGGAAACTCTCTGTTACCTGATCTGATTGCAGCAACACAGAACCATTAGGACGAAAAATCAACTTTTTTTCAAGCAACTCTCTATCAAATGACTGTACTTAACAACAGTCAATAGCAATGATTCTAATGGAGAGCTCATATGTACAATTATACACAATGGACAATGTCATGGCCCCACCAAATGAAAAACATCTGCATTCTAAAATTTGGCATCCTCGTAAAACCGAATACATCTTTAAATTCATAAAGAAACCTAATATTAGAAAATTTGAGGCGGGTCAAACCCACAAACAATATATTAGTATTATCATGGAGTTAAATAGTCTGTTGCGCTTTACAATTACATAGTCATACATTACATACAGGGTAATACTAATTACACAGTCATACATATAACATACAGAGGTAATGCATATAATATACGTACACAGAGTGATGAGTTTATTACAGCAATACCGTGATACAATAGGAAAGAGGACCCTGCCCAAAGAGCTTACAGTCTAGAGGTAATGGGGGTGAGACAAGGAGACCGGAATCGGTAGGATGTAAGTAGAATGGCAGTGGAGTGTAATAGGTGGATTGGATAAGTTTGCATTAGTGGGAGGGGTTACTGAAGAGGTGGGTTTTGATGTAACGTTTGGAGGTGTTGAGGGATGGTGAATAATGAAGGGAGGAGGGGACTCCCAGAGCAGAGGGGCAGCCTGAGCAAAGTGGGCATGGGGGCATGGGAAGAGGTGACAGAGGTGGATGAGAGGAGGATATTGTTTGTAGAGCAGAGATTATGCCTGGGGCGGTATCTGTGGTAAATATTATTCTTCCCAGCCAGCGGACATGAGGAGATGGGGTATCGGTGTGTCGTTAATATTAAAAGTAAGACTAGGGAGGGGAACAGATCCTGAGGGTGAGTAAATGACAAGTTCAGTTTTGTCCATGTTCAGTTTGAGGAAGCGGGAGCACATGAAGGCAGAGATGGCACTAAGGGAGTTGGGGACATGGGATGTCAGTGTAGGGAGATCTTCGTCAGAGGTGTAAATGTGGGTGTTTTTCAGCATACAGGTGATACTGGAATCCAAATGAACTAATGAGTTGTCCAATGCCATAGGTGTAAATGGAGAAAATAAGAGGACCAAGTACTGAGCCTGTACTGAGGAAGGAGTGAGGGGTGGAGCTTATTCCAGGGGGGAAAACACTAACAGGGTTATTCATTAAAAGTTCTTATCGTCAAAAATGGTGCTAATTATGCCCCAACCAATCAAATGTTATCTTTCAAATGTTAATATCTGATTGGTTTGGGAAAAATTAGCACAATTTTTCAGGGTTATGCAATAAAAGTTCTTAACGTTTAAAATGGTGCTAATTTTGCCCCAACCAATCAGATCTTATTTAACATTTGAAAGCTAACATCTGATTGGTTGGGGCAAAATTAGCACCATTTTAAACAATAAGAACTTTTATTGAATAACCCTGAAGAACTTTTATTGAATCTCCCTATAAATTTCCTACCAAAGAGATGGGAAGATAGAAAGTGCAATATCCTGGAAAACTAAGGAGGCTAGAATTTGAAGAAGGTGATCACGACTATCAAAAGCAGAGGACAGATCAACTAGGCATTAAGAAGATCATTGGGGCCATATTTCTAAATGCGTTTTTGCATTTTTAGCGATACTGCGAGTTAACGTTTGTTAATTACAGATCATTCGTCGTAGAATACCATGCATTCGTAAACTACCGCAATGGTATTCTATGGGGATCGTAAACCTATGATTTTCTTATCGTAGATTCATACAATCAGTATTGGTACAGAAATTAACGATCAGTTTATCGATCATTTTACCGATAAATACTTTATAAATACGGCCCTTGGTCACTTTAGTGAGGGCAGTTTCTGTGGAGTGGTTAAGAGGCAATCAAAGAGCGAGAGTAGAAAGGTGATGAACCAGGTCAGCATAGACATATCTTTCCAGCAGTTTGGAAATTAAAGGGACAAGGGAGACAGGCCAGCAACTGGAAATAGCACATGGGTCCAGAGAGGGTTTCTTAAGTATAGCGGATACAATGGCATATTTAAATGATATGGGGAAGTACCATTGGATCAGTGGCATAACTAGGAATCACCCTCCAGCAAAAAATATGATGGGGCCCCTATCCGTGCTTCATCCACAATGGTTTTCTGGAAGGAGGCTATATCTGTCATAGGAAAATAAGAAGATGGGGCCCCCCATTGGATTGAGACAAGTTAGAGAGGTTAGGGCTAGTATAAAGGAATAGGAGAAATAGTTACTAAGATAAGAGGGGGCAGGTGATGAGACATGTCCTGGATAGAAGAGACAAGAGTCCCTCTTCTTGTGGTGTCTACACTGGTGAAGCTTGTTAGATGGCTAGATGTAGTAGCCGATGAAGGGAGGCTGGACAGTGCAGTGGTAGGGGTTGAACGCTGTAGGGATGAGCTAGGGTGTGCAGAAAAACCAATTTCAAAGTTTTGATTTTTTTTCTGGCAAATATGTGGATATTTCAGCAGCCAATATACAGGGAGTAGGTGGAGGGGGGGGGTGTACAGAGTAGGGAGTTGAATATTTAGAAGAGCTGTTTGGGGTTATGAGATTGTGTGCATATAAGGAAAGAGAACTCATTTTGCTTGGATAAGGACAAAGCACTTCTGGTCTGGTATGGGGAGGAGGGTACATTGGACTACACAGGGGTAGATAGAGGGGTGAGGCATCAGAGGGCTAATAAGATAATGGAGGGAGGGGAGGGGGGAGAATACCCCAAGTATGGGGAGAAGTATGGATGTAAATTGAATGATAATCTAAAATGTTAGTTTCGGCTATGTTTGGGCTGTAATGTGAGACCCTTACACCAAACTCCACATGTGACCCAGGTTTTCAATAAAAACTTCAATCCTTATTCCGACATTAAAACCGATTACTAACAAACAGGCTAACAGGCTGATGCGTTTCGAACGTAACACACGTTCTTACTCATAGGCGTGTGTTACGTTCGAAACGCATCAGGCCTGTTAGCCTGTTTGTTAGTAATCGGTTTTAATGTCGGAATAAAGGATTGAAGTTTTTATTGAAAACCTGGGTCACATGTGGAGTTTGGTGTAAGGAGTCTCACATTAACAGCCCAAACATAGCCGGAATCTGTATTGGAAAGCTGACTGCAGGACCAATAGTGAAGGGTCCAGGGCTGTGAGGCACCTGGACCACCCGACGACGAGGGTGAGTCCAAATTGGTTTTGTGTACATATCTCTACCCATCCGAATTTGGCAGGAGAGGATGGAGAATGTACAATGCTTTGCCATAAGGATATGGATAATTGAAAGCGAACGACTCGGGGTTAAGACACCCGAGCCACCATGTAATGTTAAGTGAGTGCTGTCAGGATATAAGAGCTATTTTGATACATCACATACACCAACTAATTACATGTGTTGACTAGAGGGTGGCTGATGTGTTTCCCTGCTTTTTATATGTTAATTAATCTAAAATGTATGTTTACAAATGCAAGAAGTCTGTCTGGAAAAACTGGGGAACTAGAGCTAATAGTTTTAAAGCAAAGGTATGATGTGATCGGTATAGCACAAACAAGGCTAAATGATTCACATGACTGGGCAGTAAATATTGAAGGATACTCCTTATGACAGAATCAATATAAAGGAGGAGTATGTATGTATGTATGTTACAGGAATTAAAGCCAAATCCAAAAGATGAGATAGATGGGGTATAAACAATAAGGCAGAAACAATATGGGTGGAGCTGTGTACATGATGCAAGAAGATGGATAAATTAATTGTTGGTGTATGTTAAATCCACCAAATGCCAGTAAGGAAATGAAAATTAATCTCTGGTTATGGGTGATTTCAAAGGGAACTGCCAGCACTTCAAAGGGTATCAAGTTCTTAAAATTTTCTATACGAGCATTTTCTTTAACAGATGGTAAAAGTTCCTACTAGACAGGATGCATTGTTGGATTTGGTGATATCTAATAACCCTGATCTTTTTTTTGGTGATTAAGTTAATTGGAAGCTTAGGGAATAGTGATCATGATATAGTGTCATTTAATATAGGTTGCAAAAAACAAAAGTGCACTGGGTTAACAAATGCAAATAAGGAACAAAGACTTCTGGGTATTTACCATGTTTCCATGGAAGCTTTTAGGAAAGCTATAATCTTTGAAAATACTTTTACAGCATTCCACAAGCTAAATGCAAGACCAGAGTGTCAACTACAGACCGATTTTGGCTTTATTGAGCCATCATCAAAACCTTTAAGGGTCTGTGGTCTCCAAACAAGTTAAGTTTAAATGAAAGGCCAGTTTCCTACCTTTAAAACGAGTCATCAACCACCTCTCTACATGCTCCACAGCCCAAGATATAAAGAAATGACTGACCAGAAAGTTAATGGGTGGGAGGCTGACATGTGACATTCCTAAGGCTTCTCCTGCACAGTGCTGCCGGCGAGCACAGCCTCAGACTCCCTCAGTGTGTGAGGGAGACAGGAAGTCCCTTCTCCTCTCTGCTGTGTGAAGTCCTGACAGAGAAGGTGAAGGGGGCCTGAGAAACCCACGGCACCCACAAGTGGGCGGGACTTAGACACATGTGAGTGGGCAGGGCTTAGACACTCACGGGTGGGCGGGGCTTAGACATCCATGAGTGGGTGGGGCTTCATAATAATATGAAGGGTATAAGAGCAAGGCCCCACTAGGAAGTGCGCAGGAATAGTGCAACGGAGCGAAATCGCAACATTGTGCGATTCACGTACCCTACCCTGCACGTGTGCTGCGATTGCTTTGATGCACCCTTATTGCAGCGCATGTGATGCGCACCAAAAATGGTGATCGCATGCGCTACGAAAAGGGTCGGCAGCGTAGGGTAGCGGAGGTAATGGGGCCATCTCCATCCTTTTCTATTAGTGTGTGCTGTGCGCTACGCTAAAGCAGCGCACAGCGCCCCCCAAAATAGGCTAGTGGGGCCTAGCCCTAAAAGAGGAATATTCACTCAGGCTGACAGAGGATATGGTACCGAAACAATTATACAAAGTTAACATCATTAAAGCCCCAGGACCGGATGAAATACATCCTCGGATCTTAAGAGAGCTTAGTCCACTTTTATCTAGAACACTTCTCTTTTCAGATTCACTTTGGTCTGGTGATGTGCCACTGGCTTGGGAAAAAGCTAATGTAATACCAATATTCAAAAAAGGTAGTCGTTCCCAACCTAGTTATTAGCTGGCGTTGAAAGTGCCGCAATAAAATGCCGGCAGACAATTTCATGTTAGCCACGCAGCCGCCACAAGGAAGGAGTTTAAGTTAGCTAACCGATATAACATCAGTTAGCGTTACTAATACTCCAAAACAGGAGCAGTGCGCCCGTTGGTGCATCGCCCTGATAGTGTGTGGCCTGTGCTTATATATAAGGATCTGTTATAGATGTGTGCTCTGTTGTTTTATATTTACTCTATAGAACATTGTGTCAAGGGAAGGAGTTTATGTTAAAGGATTTATAACTATAATGGCTGTACTGGCTCTGTATCAGTGGAAAATGTTTTAAAATGGCTTTTATGATTCAAAGAAAGTGTTGTCTAATACATTATAAGTTACATTATAATACATATACTTGCATTAAGCTGCAGATTAAAATGAATTAGTCCATTTGTTTTCCTAATTTAGTTTTTTTTCCCCTCACTTTTTAAAAATGTTATTTTCAAGCTTGGATAAAGACACTTATAAGATTATAGTTTCCCCTTTACAATTCAAAACAATATTAAACCATATTAATATGGTTTACAGTAGGGGATTATGAACCCCCTACTGTAAATTATAAGCATATTAGAAGTCATTGAGGAGTTTTGTGAATATATAAATGCACAAAGTTGTTTACTATTGCCTTCTGTCTGATCTTACCCAACAGGTATGCAGAGTTGGCACTAGCAAGGTTCCTTGTTTGTCAGTTCTGTCTCTGAATATTACTTCTAGTTCCAAAATATTTCCAAAGCCTAAAAAGATCCAGGAATCCACTCTCTAGAATTTGTCCACAAACTGCCGGAAAAGGGTATTATATAAGAGAGCTCTCCAGGACATCAGCTCCATTCCCTGGTTCTTGTAGGTAGAGTTCTATGCTCTAGCTTTAAGCAGTAGACCTAAGTCAGGTCCTCGTGAGATTTTTTTTGTTTATAGATAGGTCATAAAGCAGACAAAAACTGTGGATTAGGCAGTGGGAATCCCCATAAAAACCACATAGTACTATATCCGTTTTCCTGTAGGAAGAATAGATTGAGATCTTCCACTGTTTTCCCGTCTTTACAGTTCCTGGGGCTGATCTCTATCTACACAATGACAGTACATTGCCTAACACACACCTTGATCAGCACCACTGAAACTGTGGTATTGATCCCTAATGGAAATTTTAAATTATTGTTCAATTATTGTCTCCTTACTGGAGCATATTGAAAGAGAAATACAAGACACAATCACCATCAAAGTGTCTCCTTAATGCAGCAAGAACAATTTATATGTTCAGTTTTGTTTCTATTGAATCCAATGTCTAAAGCATTTTATTTCACATGTTTGTGAACATGTTTGGTCCTACCGGCACAGCACTTTACGCAATGGACAGATGCACACGTGGATTTGCACTGTATAAACTCCTAAAACCAAAGGGGGTGGGTTTACCTTGCCTGATATATTGGTTGTATCTTGTAGTTTATAACCAGGCCAGTTCTAATGAATGTAAGAAGGTTGAGCATCCTGCATTAAATATATACAGGGATTAGGTATTCTTTAAATATATATAGCACAGTACATCATTCTATTGCGAAGGAATGCAATTAAATCCAACTTAGGGGCACATTAGTTGAGCTAGGTACACACGATACAATAATTCGGGCCGAATTATTGTATGCCGGCTCCGACCGATCGACGACCTTTCCTTCGTCCGAATCAGACAAAAGCACGATTGGACGGGTCGGAAAACCATGACGATCATGTGGTCCTCTATGGGCTGCACGATCGCTCGCGGTAACTGTCGAACGTGTCTGCTTTTGCCGTGACCGACCGTCCTTGATCACACTTGGATGCTGGAATATCATCTTTACTGCCTTTGTGATTAACGTAATTAAGTTATGATAAAGCATCAGACTTTGATTTGTAGTGACAACTCTCTTTTTCTAGTAAGACTTCCTTAGTGTGGGGATCCCTTTAGGGCTTGGTTTTACGACCATTACTGTTCTTCTTATTGGCTTTAAGTATCCCCTATATGCTGATGATACACAAATCTACTTGTCGACCCCCACACCAACCCCTAAAGCTCAATCCCAAATCTCTATATGCATATTCATTAATTCGATATTTACTTGCGTATAGGTATAATAGACATTTTACTCGCGGATTCGAGAATTCGAAATTTACTCACGTATTGGTATAATAGACATTTTATTCGCAGATTCGAGAATTCGAAATTTACACGCATATTGGTATAATAGACATTTTACTCCCGGATTCGAGAATTCGGTATTTACTTGCGTATTGGTATAATAGACATTTTACTCGCGGATTTGAGAATTCGAAATTTACTCACGTATTGGTATAATAGACATTTTACTCCCGGATTCGAGAATTCGAAATTTACACGCATATTGGTATAATAGACATTTTACTTGCGGATTCGAGAATTCGGTATTTACTTGCATATTGGTATAATAGACATTTTACTCACATATTCGCATGCCTTGAACGTTCGAACATTCGATAACTATCGAAAGTCCGGAAAATATCGAAAATCCGGGTCCGGGATAGCTCGAGAAGTCCCAGTCCGCTCGAACTCGAATAGTTCGGCTCCATCTCTAATACCTACAACCATACCTACATACATACAGCTTTTTTCCTAAAGGCTAGGCCACGATTTTCCTGCGTTTGCGCAGGTAATTCTGCATGGTATTGCGCTTGCGATTTTCAAATTGCATAGAAATCACAGCAATACACCGAAATCTTGTGATTCCTATGTGCCTTAGCTATTTGGTAATGCATGCGATCTGCATTATTTTGCACAATTGCATGCGGTGCTGTATTGCAAATGGCCAATTCACAGGGGCCAGGGACCCCCGCAAGATTGGAGGCCCCTGACCCCCTCCTCCCTCCCTCCAGGATCTATTCCACAATCAGCCATTTTTAAATAGCTGATCGCGTGTATGATCATGGAAGAGATCTAGGGCTTGTGGCGGGACCTACTACTGTCCAGCCCCCCTGTGGTCGTGGGGGTGGCGGGGGCGGTAGTAACGCCCCTGCGCAGGCACAAACGCAGGAGAATCGCTCCGGAATCGTATAATGTACAAAATTGCATGTGCGACTCTGTGTGATGCAGTGTGGTCATCCCTTAATGCAGAAAAAATGACCCATTCATTCTATAAAGTTTCCTTGGAAGGAATCCAGCCTTGCAGTAAAGTCTTTTTACGAGCATTTAGAATTAATGGAGGTTTCTTCCGACCGTGATGTAGGTTTGTGTCATTAGAAATGAGTTGCAATCTTCATTTACAGGTAAATTAACTGTTTTTTTAACTTTTGCAGCCACATAACCTGCATCGTTAGTATAAATGAATGTTTTACTGGAGCCTGTGAAATCATTACCAGTACTGCACCAGTCTCTGCATATTCCAGCTAGATTCAGGCCAAGATACATCAGCTTCCTAAGCTCTGTCAGTACCATTGGTGCTATATTTCCTATAAACACATCTATTCCCAGCTCTAGTTTGTTACCATATCTTTTGTTCCGTTTAACATTTTCCATTTAGTTCTCCATTAATGCACTGCTGGGGTCCCAGTAGGACTTCTTATGTGGCAGGGGCATTACCGTATTATTTTTATAAATAATGTCCAAGGATTTAAATGTTTGCTATACCGTGGTTTATCGTCAAAGTATAATCGTGGTCAAAAACACTAATCGTCCGTACAACACTATACGGGAGCAAATTAATATTGCATGGGCGATCGTAAATATAAAGTCGTGGCAACGATCATTAAAGGCGTGGTATTGCAATTTGGCATTTCATAGCCAAAACTTACCGTGACACTGACAGTATAAGGATATTAAAAGTCTCCAAGGATTTTCATACAATCAGAGAAGGAAGAAAGTATAGGGCACTAAGTATGAGATAAATAAATAACCCAAGTGGGTCAGAGGTGCAATAAATCTGCAAAGACCAATATAAATACCAAAATGAGAAAAAAGAGAAGATTGCAACATTCAAAATAAAGGCTAAAAATCCTTTAATGAACCGGGACTTATATAATAAAAACATTAAAAAACATCCTGTCTAGTTCCCTTAAATGCAGCCCAAAGTATAAGATATGAGTACATATATGAGCACTGGGCTTGAGAAAGGACTCCTGTCCGAAACATGTAGCACACATGTTTCAGTGTTAAATAAAATTCTTGTTTCACACAGCTGCAGTCCTGTGTTATTGCTACTACACTTTACTACTTGTTTATGGACCTGATTATCCAGCATGGTGGAGACTGGAAAAGTGTAAGGCTGAGACCACACTGCAACGCACAGGAATCCCGCACAAAATCGCAAGCGTTTTGAGCATGCGATTTTGCCTTTTTTATGGAAATGCATGCGTTAACGCACCAAAAAGGTGAACGCATGCGCTACCAAAACGCAGATGGACGCGCAATCGCAAGTGTATCGGAAATCGCGGGAATTTCCGCATCCCAGTGATTTCCATTTTGGCGAAAAACGCGCTAGTGTGGCCAAGCCCTAAAACACTGGATTCATCGCTCTGTGTACCTGGATACCCTTACCTGCTTAGGAATAACCTTTAACATTATTATCCACCCCTCCCATGGATTGCTATAGGGCCAAACTGTAAAATATATCCTTATAATGGGCGCACAGCCTCATGCTTTTATATGGTCTTGGAACTCCTCTGTGTTTTCTTATATGCAGCTGATGGACCAATGTTTAGATGTCTTCCTGCCAACCAATCGTAATTCTTTGATGAACTCCCAATAGAATTGTTGAATGCAGTTTTACGTAAAGTATTTAGATAGAGGTACTGTACCAGTTACAGTTGGGGTTACTACCTATCTGTCTGTCTGTCTATCTATCCATCTATCTATCGGATTATCTATCTATCTATCAATGGGATTGTCTATCTATGTATCTATCTATGGGATAATCTATCTATCTATCTATCTCTATGGGATTGTCAATTTATCTATCTATCTATCTACCGTATATACTCGAGTATAAGCCGACTCGAGTATAAGCCGAGGCACCCATTTTTGCCTCAAAAATTAGAAAAGATGATTGACCCAAGTATAAGCTGAGGGTATACAGTAACCCTAATACCTTTCCACTGTAGATGTTTGGAAACTACAACTCCCAGCATGCTTGGTTGCTGGGAGTTGTAGTTTCCAACCACCTATAGTAGAAAGGTATTGGGGGTTACTGTATGGCATACTGTCCCCCACCCTAATACCTTTCCACTGTAGATGTTTGGAAACTACAACTCCCAGCATGCTTGGTTGCTGGGAGTTTAGTTTCCAACCACATATATAAAAGGTAATGTGGGTGTCTGCATGACATACTGTCCCCCCAGCCCTCCCCTTACCCCCAGCCCTCCCCCCAGTACCCCCAGCCCTCCCCCAGTCCCCCCCCAGCTCACTTACCCGTACCTGGTCTTCAGTCTTCCTCTCTCGCAATCCAGAAGCAGCCGCGAGTCCGGCCGGCAGTTCCCATTACTGCTTCGCGGCTGCGCTGATGTCATCCCGCCAGCGTGCGTGATGACGTCATCGCGCAACCGCGAAGAACTACTAGGAACTGCCGGCCGGACTCGCGGCTGCCTCTGGATTGCAGGTAAGTTCCTTGTGACTCGAGTATAAGCCGAGTCAAGGTTTTTAGGTTACTTTTTAAACCTAAAACCTCGGCTATCTCCGAGTATATACGGTATCTATCTATCTATCCATCTATCTACACTAGCAAAGTGTGGCCCGGTTATGCTTTAGCTATATGTTGATACAGATGATATAAAATCTTTATACACCCTACTATAAAATTTCAGGGTTTTGTACAGTAAAAAGAAATACTGGTTTTATTAGTGTCACATCCCCTAAATTAATATTTTACACAATATACATAGGCAGAAGGGAACCTATTTGGTGTACCAGAGGGGA